>OZ026624.1:4992975-5513975 GCA_964020975.1 Hermodice carunculata | reverse complement strand
GAACACTCAAGAGCGCAATCATCAGCATGAAAAATATTTTGTGACAAACATACATGGATATATGCATACATACATACATACATACATACATACATACATACATACATACATACATACTTGTTTCACAAGTAGATATTTAGTTTTCAGAATGTTAGACTCGAACCAGTAACGTCTGATACCACTCATGTAACATGCCAACAAAATATGGTATTCATTGTTCTTGGGTTTTCAAATTATAAATACGACAGTCTCCACTATATTACATTAAATACTGTCACAGTCGGATCACTAACGTTGTCGTCTGCCAGTCCTCCTGGACCCAATCAGAGTTAAGTTCATGCTGCCATCTCGAATGTTCAGAAGGTGGGCATCGTAACAAGCATCATCATCACTGATTGATGCAGCGACGGCCGCACGTTATAGGTCTAGAGGATCCCCAAGAGGCTATAACTTAAAGTGATGCGTGTTTATCAATATTTCATACCTGAAAAGTAAAAGAGGTTTTTTTTCTCTGTGAACAGTGAAAAGTTTAAGAAAAGCACAATCGAGATTTTTTTTAAATAAAGGGCCTATATTTCATGACACCTTCAAGTGCATTTATTTCATCGGGTGAAATGCCTGAATCCCGATGGGAATCCTTTCGCCTCGGGTTTCCACAATCGCATATGACGTTGGCATTGCTATGGAAGGTATAAACACTCGCTTCTTATATTTCACGAAAAGTGCAAAGTGCCACCACAATTAATTATGTAAAGCGTTAGATTGGAATATAGTGATCATGAATGTAATTTGTAGGCCTAACTTGGAAAATCGAAACTTAACAAGTTCAAGCATCGATTTTCTTTTCCTTTAAATCATAATGAAGATCCCAGGCACCCCCGCAAATAATGACGCCTTTCAAGATAGCCTACACCAATTTTTAGTATTAATTATCAACGAATCTGAGCAAAAAGACGGGCATCCGCCACATCCTTGTAAATCAACAATTTTTTCTCTTCTTAATTATCGGGTATTGTCTGCGATCTGTGTGACCTAAATTCGCCGGGAAACCCCAGCGTGGCCCGGCGGTCGTTCCTCCAGCTTTCCAAGCAGGGACACAATCCTAGGCCTAGGTTTCTCTGAAATCTATTCTAACAAAGTAATTTTATTCAGAAAACATAGAGTACAGAGTTCACTGTTTGCTCTTGTGGTATACTGAATTTCGACTTCTTAAGCAGTGAGTTCAGTATTTGTAAGGAACTTTGGAATCGTGCGCAGCAGTGAGCATGGATCGACGATCCGCCAACACCAAATCTGACTCTGAGCTGGCAATAGGCCTATGTCGTATTGGGTCCGCTAAGGCATTGTAGTGTGAGTTGCGATCTGGAAGACCTCTAGACGGGACCTCCATGGTGACTGCACTGTCTGAAGACATTAATTAAGGGCAAGACGCAACATGCGCAACAAATGTTACATACTTTGCGATGTTTATTTAGGTTACGCTCACACCTGTAAACTTTTCTAGTCTGCTGAAACCCATTTGCAGCCCCAGAAACGTGTTTCACTGTTTGCCAGGCGAGGTTTCAACAATGCGAGTGACTCGTTATAATTTATCACACTTTATCGACAACGATTACTGAAAAGACATGTATTATTGACATAATGTCCGCTAAAGTTTGAGACTTTGGTTAATCAGGGGCGGATCCAGCATTTAGCAAAGGGGGGGGGGGGCAAAAAGCTCTTGCATTTTCACCATTTTCAGGGGTAAATAATAGTGTTTCCTGGGAGGACAATCCTGTAAGAATACATTTTTTTTTGAGGGGGGGGGCCAAGGCCCCCGCGGCCCCCCCCCCTAAATCCGCCCCTGCGGTTTAAATAAAACTGTAGACATGTCCCTGGATGCATAACAAATTGTGTTACACGCAATGGCGCTCCGCATGGAGAAAATCTTGTTCACTGGCTAGCCGCGAGAGGTAGACCGTGCTTTGGAATCGACACGCTGTACTCCACCATGATAGGAACACAGATCATATACTAACGTAACCATGAGAGCTTGCTTGCGCTCGCTAATATGTTGTAGGCATAGCTTAAGATGCGAGCGTCAGCATTACAAAGTATTGCTAATAACGTCGGTGGATCAGGCGGTAGCATCTTGTCGCTAGGTCCTTCTAGAGGCCTATTACTAAACCAGTCTAGAGGAGCAAGGCCACAGTACCTTGAGCGGCTAAACAAACCCATCTGTCGTATAGCCTTTCTTTTTGGTAGACACTTTTCCACAAATTTAACTACTGTGTCCAAGATCTCTATATTGACATTGAAATAGTGTCATAACCTGTGGCTGAGATGTAGTCAGTACAAAGAGTCATTGCTGCCTCTCTCACGACAACACCAAATCTGAGTGTACATTGGCAGCATGGCCGTTGTGGGCCTCGGAGGGACAGAGTGTGAGTTGCGATCTGGAACTTGGAAGGCTTCCGGGAGCGGCCTGGTTAATGATGAATGCATACATTAATTATGGTATCACGCAACAAATGTTACATACTTTGAGATGTTTATTTTTGGTTGCCCTCATACCTGTCAAGTTTTTCTATTCTGTGGAAACCTATGTCTAGCCCAAGAAGCATGTTTGCCAGGTCCAGGTTCCATCGAGGTGATAATGATGCAAGACGGGGAATCGTTATCATTATTACACTCTGTCGACTACATTTTCTGAACAGTTATGAATTCTTGACATAATTTCCATTAAGGCCGATGAGTTTGAGACATTTTAGAGTAAATGGTGTAAACAAAACAGCGTAAATTACCCGGGTTGTATAAAAAAGGCAATGGATACGCCCTGCTGATTTGATAATTTACCGTTCTGTTATATTTTGTATTCACATGTCTTTATGGTAACAGCCCGCGGACACTTGCTATAATTATCACAATATTTCAGGACAACTATTGTTTGTTGCACCCAAAAAAAACCAGACAGATTTGCTTGCGAAAAATTAATCTATCCTTTCCTGTCAATGTTTTGAATTTTTATGGCTACATTGCTTGTGATACCTTTTTGTTTTATAATCTGCAAATTCCCTGCCTCGCCGCTCCGAACCTGCCTTTTTCTCGGAAGTGATCAGAGCGCCGCATAGTGAGCGGTAGGGTGGCCAGGGAACCATGCTGCAAGGCTTGGACCAGTATGTAACTGGTGAAGGAACTTTTAGTTACGCAAGGAATATAGGGCCTCAGGAGTCAGGCCATTAAAAATAAGGGAACACAGATACTCTTATCCATTTCTTGTCATATAAAAGGAACAAATATGTCTGATTATCTATGGGTTTGGGGAGGATGTCACTTCAACGTTTACTCTTTGAACCAGAAATCTTGCTGGGCTACTATTTCATTGAGGTTTGCCTCGGAACTCTAACTATGAAGGTAAGCATAAACAAATACATAGGTAGCAAAAAGTTAATTGGCTTTGATCCCATTTTCTATTGATGATATGACTGTCATTGAAGTAACCTTTGAGCAAAATGACAGCTACCGTGTCAAGGAAACTTTTAAATATCAGAGACAAGCCAGCGAATATAGCCAACTTAACATGTAACTCTATTAGGTTTGATTTACTGGTCCAAGACCAACAGAGGCTGGTGCTGAAGGCCCCCACCCATCCGTGAAAATAATATCTGTTGCACGTACATGTCTGTACAAAGCCACATTTGTGTGTTACATAGGTTACGCTTTTTGTCATTCGGTGAATGTAACACGGTATTGGATGGCATGGGACGCAAATTGTTGCCTACTGTGTACGTTTCATGTAATAAGGTAAGCTACATTACATAAAAACGTGGCGCGGATCACAGATTGACGTATTATAACGATAATGTTGAGAAAAAAACGACGGAGTACGTGGTCCTTTAAAATTTTAAAGAGACACCGGTTTGAATGATAGCCATCGCTTGTAAGACAAGTAACTACAGAACTCGTCGGCAGTTGTTTATAGATTTTATTATCAACAAACAACGCGCTTTGCGTTTTTTTACATGTTCACACACACACACACACACACACACACACACACACACACACAACCACACACACACACACACACACACACACACACATATATATATATATATATATATATATATATATATATATATATATATATATATATATATATATATATATATATACGCCCACATGCGTACCTATCAACACACATGGGCCTACATACCTACATGAGTCTACAAACATACATACATAGGTTTATATACATACATAGGCCTACACACATAGGCATACAAACATACATACATACATAAATACATACATACATACATACATGCAACACATACACATACATGCATACACACATACATACATAGGCACACATACATAGGCATACATAGATAGACACACATACATACATACATAGGCCTACATACAAACATACATATATATATATGTATATATATATATATATATATATATATATATATATATATATATATATATGTATATATAGCAACAAATATTCAGACTCATCCATTCGAGTGTGAAGACCTAAATATTGAATAAGGCTAATAGACGTTTGAGTCATATACAAGATAACACATGTTAATTGCTGGTGGAGGTTACAGACAGCTTTCGGAAGTTTGACAATCAGGTATGACCGCGGATAGATTATTATTATTTTATTCTTCGTCTTTCGCGAGTAGGTTTCATTCGCAACAGTGGAACCACTTGTCTGCAGGGCAGGCCTGTACCTTTTACCTGCGTCATTTCAACATCATAACACAAAAACAGAGTCTCTTAGCAGGCAATAAACTACCCCAACCCCTTCCAATGTCAGACATTGATCTGCCACTGTGTTTTTTCCTTTCTGTTGCCATTTCAATTCTCGGTCGATGCGGAAGTCTGAATCTTAGGTGTACCAAATAGGGTCACATGATCCCTTTCGACCAATCAGAAGCCTGTGTTTTGGTTCTTTTTCATAACATTGCGAACATGACCCTTATAAGTATACTGTTGATATGTAAACCATTATACATATCAACAAATTTAGGCAATTGTTTTCATTACGTCCAGGCGGTTTTGATTTCAATAAAAAAAATTCAGTTTTATACTTCCACAGAATTGGTTAAAAACTAAAAGCTTGTGGTAAACATGTCTATGTCAGTTCTATAATAATAATAATAATAATAATAATAATAATAATAATAATAATAATAATAATAATAATAATAATAATAATAATAATAATAATTACTATTATTATAATTATTTTATTGACAAAAAGAGGTTTATATTGGCCTATATATCACATACAAAATACAACAATGATGATATATGTACAACACTATAATCATGGAATTTTCATATATAAAACACAATAAGAATGATATATCTGTCATCAGTTCAGCTCTATACTTAGGTCTTACTGGCATCTGTTACAGATCTGTGCCTAGAACCTATCTACTATTCAACTCTGCAATGGACAGAGTAGCTATTTTAGCCTTAACACAATACCTGCAAGCAAGCTGTATACTATAGGGCACAGAGGTTGGCACTCTCACTTTCTGCAGTCACTACTATTACACCAAATAGTGTACATAGGTTGCACAACTGAATGTACTGTTTCAATCAACATTTAGATAGTGAAAATGAGTCAAATTGCACCAAGAAAAAAACCACCATGTCTAGCTAATCACCCCCTTGAAAGTCTATTTAAATTATGACAAAAGAAAAACAAACATAAACTCAGATCTATGTCCTAAAGGTAGTACAAAGTTTCTATAAGACTAGATTAAGTAGGTATGAAGTGGATAGAAGCTGGTCTACCAATGTCACCTTGAGATATACACATTTTTATGAGTGCTACCTGCAAAACACAGTTTGGAGCTTCCACGTGTTACGGCACCCATAATACAAGGGCAGGACTGACCTTTCAGTCAATTTGCCACTTGATGACTCCGTCACATCGTGTCAGACAGTATGGTTACATTTAACAAATATGACTCTAAAGAGAAATGTGTCTTGGTACTTGAATGAAATATATATGACACCATTGAAATGAACCCTGGTTTTCATTTGGGTAAGCAAATGTGGAGAAACTTGCCTTAGAAGAAGTTCACACTTGAACATTTACTTGTTATAAGTGACATAAACTTGTCATAAGGGTCCATTTGCATGAAGTCAGGCACATACAAACAGACCTTGGGAAAAAAAGTGTGTCACACTCCACTGAAAAGGCCAAGAAATACATTTGGCCAAGAAATGCAACTTATGGTTCACAACTCTTGAATTACACCTGGAACATGAACGATTTGTCACTGGTACCTTGGGATTGGAATGGTGACCAAGTTCAATGTTTAATTTATTAGAGCTTCATTGAAATCATGCAATACATTGAAGGTAAGCAACACAGATTAAATTTAACAAATATGACTCTAAACGGAATTGTGTCTTGAAACATTTATAGGTGCGCAGTTTTTGTCATCATTTAGTAAGCTTAGTTGGGCTTCTAATTTCTGAACGATTTTGTCATACAAACTCTATTTCAAACTTTTCATGATTCCGTCTTCATTCTCTACCACTTAGAGGTGCTAGAAATTATCAAGATCAGACACCGATAGAATGTGAGCTACAGTTGAACACCAATTTGGCTGGCCTGCTTGAAACAATTTCAATAATACATTATAGGCACAATGAAAATGTGGCCACCAGGTAGCTGTAAAAGACTGAGCCAATACTTAATTAATCTAAGTTGTTGCCTGATATGTAGACTTGCTCAAGTCTCATTGGACTGTCTTCCGTATTTTATTTAAAATCAAATTCATTGCCAAATTAAATTTTAAGTAAACACACGTCGTAGCTTTACCTAGCTGATTGGCGTGGAACGTGTATATAACCAGATAACATTGACTCCAGAATGATAAGCGCCGGGCGGTCTGCACTGTGTTTCTTATCGCACAGACAAGCGAGCGGTCATAACGCACTCCTCTTCAGAAGCTGTTAATTGAGCTACTGTGTAATGAAGGATTAATTGCAGTGCACCGCGTCAGGCAGAGCGCGTCCAGTGTCGGCAGCCGGAGGGAGACGGTCAGCTTTGTCTCGCTTGAGTGGCCAGTGACTAGCCATGCATTCATCGAAGGCCACTTTCCACTCGCAATGATAATGGGATTAGAACTGACCAGGACTCAATAGCTGCTACTGTTGAAACCGACACGGCGGCAGTGTCGACAAGTTAAAAAAAATAATAATAATAGTAGGACCTACTTAATAACACCGTGTAGTTGGCATAATATTATTCAGTTAACTTTGTGGAGGGGAAAATGTATCGCACTTCAGGGTGGGACCGCGGGATGGGAAAATAGGGACATGCACCAGGGACTTGTGCAAGTCTACCTGATATGCAGAGGCAACCTACCAGTATCCATGTGAATGCCCATGGTCAGTGTCTTCGGGCTGACACCTTACATTCTTTTCAGGTGACGCAACTGAACTGCTTTGATTACATCAGAAGCTCTTATCACTGTCCACAGTTCACAGCCGTACTCTAATATTGGAAGAATCTGGATTTCAAATAATTTAAGCATACATGAAGGGCTGGGTTTTCCCATTTTGCCGATGATCTTGTGTTGTTATCACCGCCTATAACAGGCGCCAGTAGATTATTAAAGACATGTTCTGCCTTCGCAATAGAATACAACGTTAAGTTTAACCCAGACAAATCAAATGGTTATCACTTGATGACGTAAATCCGTGTGATTCAATTCAGATAGATGAGAGATTGATTGAAAAGGTTGAGACTTACGTCCATCTAGGACACATTGTCGGCACTGATACACTTGCATCCAATATAAAACATTGTACAAGTAAGTTTTTCTCTGAGGTCAATACTTTTGTGTCTCAATTCGGCCATGCTCTTGCATCCACACGATTTACATTATTTCACTCGTACTGTACGTCTTTTTACGGCTCCCGACTTTGGGATTTTTTAAACTCAAAAGTTATATACTGCCTGGCGCAAAGCTATACGACTTATATGGAACCTACCATACAGGACGCACAGTACCCTATTATCTTATATGTGGGAAGTACCCCCTGTTGATCTGCAGTTGCACTCACATTTCTGTAAGTTCATGCATAAAGCAGGCAAGAGTGATAATACCTTGGTAGGATTATGCAGTAAATTAGTCATGGATGGCTCAAGATCAGAAGTAGGTAGATCATTTAACTACCTGATCAGCAAATATGGTCTGAGGAGATCTAAAATGTACTTTTGTTTCAGCCAGAAAGTTTTATTTTTGTCCTATCTGTTTTAAACTTGTAAAACCATGTTTAATCTGTCTACTCTGGTCCTATCGCATTCAAATTTAAATTTTGTTAATTGTTACATCGAGGTTAAACTTCCGTTATTAAAAGCCCATTACCAAAGTATGCAAGCCCACATTTTGTCTGTACCTCATAGCAGGGTAAAACTGCCAAACGTATTAACCTTTGTATTTCATAATGTTGAGATAGGACAAAATAATATTGTTGAAGTTAAACCAAAAGTACATTTCAGAGGAAAACTTTTCAAACAGGGAAAGTTACCATTTCTTAGAGGCGTTCAAGTTGACACATGATATCAAATATATTCCCTTTCAATGCTCCTAAGAATTTTAGACAAAAAAGTTATAAAATTAATGTTTTCATCACGAAAATTTGAAAAAAAAAAGATAAATGTTGGCACCATGAATTCTGAAACAGAGAGAAACTGAGATGACCTGGTTTTCCCCGTTTGGCAGGACCTCCCCAAAGCCACCTTAAAAGAGATTCGTGCCATGACAACAGTGCACACCAAAAGTGCACTTTGAAAAAAGGCAACACCCAAGACATATTTTCAACTGCAGGTAAAATTTTAAACAGTTAGGCTTGACTGTTGTCAATTTTAAGAAATCAGTTATGGGCATGTTGATTGCTGTAAACACACGCTGATTAGACCCTTAGGAGTGGTAAAATCAGTAATGGTGAAATTTAATGACAATTATGATAGCTGCTGGGTTTTTTATTTATAATATGTTTATATATACCCCATGAACATGCACATTTAAAGCTTAGAACTGTTAAAATAAAGTTGATATGATGGATTGTGTCAATTTTGTCGTACATGTAAGGTCATTATATTATACAGGGAAAGTATTCTACGTGGTTAACAAACTTTACACCAACCATCCTTACTGATCTACAGTGCCGTTAGTTTTTTTCTTCATGTCAAAGGGGGTCGAGCCTGTAAAACACTACTTATCCATCCAGAAATTCCGTTTTTCAAATTAGCAAAGCCAGTGCATTTTGTACAAGATTGGACAAACAATTTGTCAAAACCAGTTTAAAATCCAAGATATATTTATGATGCCAACAAATGGCTAAACACATGACGTCAAAATGGCATGGAGTCTACTAAGTGTAACCATCAATCATGTTTAAATCTAAATGATGGATGGGAATCCAAAGTCATGGTTAGTTTTGATCAGGTGGTGCAAGTCAAACCTCCTTTGGGAGACCACCTGCTTTATGTGACTACTTTGATGGCATTAGGGATGAGATCTCAAAGAGGGACTACTGGAGTCCTAATAGTAGACACATGACTCCAACTTGGAGTCCACAAAATATATGCAAGATAATTCAAGAGTACGATGCCATGAAACGTCAAGCAACCCATGCATCATATTGAAAAAAAAAAGAAAAAAATGACAGGTACTTGGTGGAAAATTGTCATTTACAGCCGAGTTCTTGGCTTACTGCCTGTAGTTCTATAAATTAGTGATTTGCATGACCCACGCTGCTTCACCTACCGTGTCAACGGTAAAGTCTCATAAGTCAAGACTTGTTATTCAACAAGACTTGAGTTGTAAGTCAAACCCTACATGTCAAACGTTATCGTGCAAACACACGCAAGGTATGTTTACACGGTACGTTTGAAGCACAGGTTTTGACTGACAAGAGAGATTTGTCCGTCAAAACTTATTGTGTAAATACAACAACAGGTTGAAGTTGAGCATGAATCTGATCGTAGACCACGACTCCGACGTAGAGTCCACAACATACATACGTATCCGGTCCATTTTCATTTGATTTTGATCATGTGGAGCTCGAATAGCAGGAATTGTAACAATGGGACTTTACTACACTCCATCTGACCTCTTAAGGTTGATACACAGTGTCATTTGGCCATCTGAAAATTTACAAGTGGCTCTAACTTCGTCAGCTTTCATTTGAGTTTCTCCATATTGAGCTAAAAATGCAGGAATTGTCACAATGTACATTTTGAGTACATGGTATTTGACCTCTCAAATTTGAAGGACAAGATCATTTTGCCATCTAAAGATTTTCATCAAGGCATAACTCGGAAAATTATTAACCGATTTTAATTATGTTGGGCTCCATTTGAGGAATTGTAAAAAATGCACATTTCTGCAATTTGACTTTAAGGTGGAAGCTGTGAAGCTAGTGCGCAGTGAGACTGGCATCTTTGCATCGCAATTACCCATTTAATTTTTTCACAAGTACATTAAACCTATATATTATCTGATTACTACATATCCATAGATTTATATGCATAGAGTTTTTTTGCAGGATTGGAATTTTTTGAGATTTTATAGCATTATTTTCAACATGGTAGGATTTTCACATTTTTCGCGCATAAGTCACACAAAATTGTTTTTTTCCAGTTGAAATCAGAATAAATTTAAAATATATATCCATGTCTAGGATCGAATTCAATGGTTAGTCCTGAAATAGCATAAATAAAAAGTTATAAAATTTTTAATTTAGTTCTGACAGGTTGTTCATTTTCCTTCTATAAATTGCTCCAAAAGTCACGGAATGGGTTGTCAGAAAAAAAAATCCTGGGAACCGTTCCTGGATATGATATTTTTCTTTTAATTTCCATTGATTTTGATGTGATAGGGCAATTTGTACGTTTGTGAGGTGAGACACAAATTGCAGAGGTTGAGCAAAAAACAGTTCCGAGAAAATCGCATTGAAAGAAAAAATGGCCAATTCTTACGCATTTATGGCTGTAATATGACACATACTCATTTCTTCTGTCATGTGTTTTAATTATTGTGTGAACTAAACTTGTAGTTTTACCTCTGTGGTGTTGTCATTAAACAAAAGTATATTTTGTGGCTTAAATCTCGACTTTTTTAACTTGGGAACACCACACTTGGCTTGTTCGGGTGTGGGTTCATGTGTGGGTTTCCATATTTGGGGACCAGTAAGTGGATTGTGCTAATTTGTTTTTACATCAATAGAGAATTTCAAAGTAATCAGAACAATGGTAGTGATTAGTCTGAACTAGCCCATTCTTAGCTCCACGGCTAATGGTTTCCTGTGAGTGACCCTTGTCAATAGCTCAATTGGTTTCCAGCGGTCATGGACTAATGACTGTGCAAACAATGACATGGTTCATTATCATGCCCATGCAAACAAAGCCATGTGTCCGTCACTGTTTAAACTTTTCATTGTAAACAAAAGTCTAGAGATCAATTATCTCATATAAATTTTATGTTCACACATCTGAGTTTTTGGGAGCATGTAGTTTAAGTATCAGACTATCTAACAATATGAAAAAGTGATTAGAGGTTATCTGAAGGTGCGGCTTCAGACCTTCCACCTTAAGACGTCAACTGTCAGGATGATTTGCCGTCTCAAGTCTTTCTTCTAGTTAGACTTGAGTATTGTTGTCATGTCTGTGCGTGCGTTCGTGCGTACATCTATCTGTCTGTCCGTACCTCTTTCAGACGCAATAACGCTTGAACAAACTGAACTACTATCATGAAAATGTACTGTAGATGCATTGCATTAGAAACTTGGTTGAGTTCGACATTCAGAGACTGTCATGAAATTTGTATGGTAGCAGCACCTCATTACAAGCTTGGCTTAGTTTGAAGTGTCATTAGTGGCTATCTAAATGGATGTTTTTTGATCATGTGAAGAATTTATCACCTGCATCAGTTTAAACAAATAACCGAATATAATACTTAGTCTGACAGCATGCACGTAAATGTATCCGGAAACTGCAGAAATATCGGCCATGCATGGCATGTGATCACTTTATGTCCAAGGACTTTATGTTATACAACAAATGGTACATTTATAATTATACTCCACAATGTAATATCATCTTGTTGATCTGAAGACTGATGATTCCCTATTCAGAGAATAAAGCCAGGTGCACTACACAAAATCCTACGGCCTCACGGTGGTGGTGGTGGTGGTGGTGGTGGTGGTGTATGTGTGTGTGGGGGGTGGGGTGGGGGTGAGGGTGAGAGAATATTATTCTTATTTCGTTCGCTCGCAATAAACATTGCGTTCCCACGCAATATTATTTTTGTTTTCATGCAATCAAAGCATATTTGTACAAGGAACAGCCCAATGTGGTACAGAAGAAACACAAGAAAATTTGATTTTCATTCCGTTCCCTCGCCATACTATTATGTTCCCTTGAATTAATTATTTCGATCCCTCGCAATGGTATTGGGTTCCCTCGAAATAATTATATCGTTCCCTAGCAATAATACTGCTTTCCCTCGAAATAATTATTTCGTTCCCTCCTAATAGTTTTGCGCTCCGAAGAAAATGGTGTTGCGAAGCAACGTAATAGCTATTTTGAGGTAACGCAATAGTATTGCGTGGGAACGAAATATTATTTGGAGGGAACGCAATAGTATTGCGAGGGAATGAAATAATTATTTCGAGTTAACACAACATTATTACGAGGGAACAAAATACGTATTTCGAGCGATCGCAATAGTATTGTGAGAGAACGAGATACCATTGATAAACTCTTATGTCCCTTTGGGGGCGCCAAATTAATCCTACGGGACGTAAGTAAATATATATTTTTTTCATTGTGAGGGCATTAAACAGTATTGCAACGGAATGTAACAAGTATTGCGTGGTAGCGAAGTAATATTGCGTTGGAATCCAATAGTAATTGCCAGAGAACAAAATGAAAATATATTTTTCTCTCATGTCCCCTCCGGGGCTCCGTACAAAACAACTAGCGAATACCGACTGGAGGACAAAGTCGCCCTAATCTTCAGTTGGAATTGACGTAATATATTACTACGCCGAGTATGTAATTTTGATATTACACCCACAAGACTATATATGACATAAAATACACAATTCTTTGCATTTTGTGCCCCCAACAAAACAGGCAGTTTGGTTTACTTATTGAAAAAAACAAAAACAAAAACAAAAACAAAAACAAAACCCACCCCCGTGGCTATGCCCTTGTAACTGACCGGGTTCAAACAGAATACAATATCTGTATGTCCGTCCATCCTGCCATCCATCCAGCGACACGCACTTTTTTCTGTAATTCTTATGTTTCAAAGTATTTCCTGTCAGACGGAAAATTTCCAAACTCTTTCCAAAACTGATTCAGTTCCAAGCATAACATTCAGGCATATGTGTAGGCCTTCGATTAAAATACGAAAATAGCTCCAGTGTCATTAGTTGCCCATTTCGTCCATGGAGACCCCATGTTATGGTATGGGATTATCATCAGTCGGTTGAAATACGAAAACAAGAGGGATATCTGCAGCCCATGCTCAGCTGACCTAGAGATTCATTACACTTGACATGTGCTGTGTCCTTGACATAGGACCAAATAGGTAGACACTTGTCAAAGGTACATCCCTACCAAATTTAACAAAAATCTGGCCAAAATTATTGAAGTTGTAACCATTACAAGAAATTCCCATGTTAAACTTTCCTATTTAAACCTTTTAAAGATCCCCCCCCCAAAAAAAATCCAAAAATCATTGGAGCATGACCATTCAGGCAAACTTGGTAGAGATCCATCCAAGGTACATTGCCACTAACTCTGATGTCTATCTGATGAACAGTTTCTTCAGGACAGTCCAAAATGTGAATCAGCATTGAAATGCCCATTGAGTTACACAGTAATCGATTGGAAAGGTCCATTAAGGGAAAATATCAGGTTACGCGTGAGTCTTACAAATGACTTAATAAAAGTCTGAAAATACGTTAAAAGTACCATAAACTATATATTTCCTGAAAGCTAATAAATCTGGGAATAAGTTGATAGCATTTTCATTTTTACAAGTTCTTCTGTGTTGACACAACAATCAGGTAAAGTGATCATAAAAAAATCACACAATTATTAAATCTACTTTTTTATTTTGAGCTTGAGCATGTGCATTTCTGTTGCAAAAGCTAGCAGACATGATTTTCTACACAAACGTGTCTCATTTTGGTCATTGTTTGCGCTATTGTGGAGATACTCCCGTTTAAAGTTGAAAAGATGACATTCCATTCTTACATCAAAGGTTTTGACGTTTGGCTCGCTGTGGAGGGAAAACCACTCAAGATAGAAAAAATCTGAGACACGTTTTTAAAGATTACATTCTTGTGAACAGTTTGCCACAAACCCCAGGTCTTTATGAGCAAAACTGACGAAGTTGATTTCACAAGAAGTTGAGAAACAAAGGCCAGGAATGATGCCGAGAAAAACGCTTTCAAAGCAAATGCCGACTTCAATAGGACTTACGCTATTCTTTGGGCCTTTGATCGCAATGACACCTTGGTATTCCGTTACACACTCCTACCTGTTGAGTAAATGGACAAGTTTGGAGCATCAAACTTCAAAGAATGCTTTATTTTAGAGGTTTTACATCCAAAAATGTTATAATCATGCTCATCTGTCACTTCGGATTCCATGTTGGGGTTTCTCAAGTTTAACCTGATTGGCCGACAAATGACTGACAGGTGGTTACGGGGCAACCGGGTTCTACGATGTTTGCCGTCTTGCGTGGGGCCCAGTAATGGCAGTATAGGTGTCAGTAAATCGGAACTTCAGTCTCAGTTCAGAAAGTTTCTATCAAGTTCACAGGATCGTTGCTTACATTTGTGTGATTAGAAAGTGCTATTGCAAAGATGCCGAGAAAGAAAAAACCTAGGGGCAGACCGATGCCCGCGTCAGTTGCAAGTGAACTCAAAGCGTCTGATCTAGGATCATACTACAATCAGTTCCCTCCAGTGGAGACGACCCTGCAACCCGACGTGAGCCTCACGGAGACCCCGGGCGAGTCTGGCATTGCATGGTCAGGGTCGAACGAAGTCGCGGCCAAGGTCACGGATACTGATTCGGTGAACACCACAACATCCACAAGCCAACCCGGTCTGGACAAACGCTTCTGCAGTGCTAGTTCCCAGAAACTCGGAGACTTTGTGGTCCACGAGGCTAGATCTACAGATTGTTGTGAACAAGGAGATGTGAATGAACAGGCAGAGGGATACCGATTATGGGACTGTTCTCAGTTGCAGGCTTGTATTGATGCCGCTGCTGTGTGTGCAACTTGTAAAGTTGGAACTCTGAAACTGAGCGAAAGAACAAGTATTGGAGCAACAAGAGGATGGAAGTCTGAGTTTATATGGATATGTTCAAACGAGAGTTGTACACAAAGCGATAATGCGGTTTGCCTGCCCAGCTGATCGTAGTCTGCTTGTGCGGAGCGTGCGCAGAAGCGCTCACACCTGCTGTATGTAAATGAGGCTCCTGTTGGATTCCTGCAGGGTGGAGCTTAGAAGCTTAGCTTGTCCCCAGCCGAAGCCACACCAAACTGTGAGAACCAGGCCCAATACTTTTGCCAAAATTCACAATTTTCCTTTACACAACCTGAAATCTCATTCCGGCATACAAAACTTAAAGGAAAAGTGCATAACATGTGTGAAAATAGCAAAAATGATGGTTTAACCCATTGTAACCTGATATATATCCTTAACTGATAAGTACCCAAACTGAAAAAAAATATTAAAAATCAGGAATCCACAGCAGTGCCACCTGGCGAACAAGTTTGTATGACCTTTTCATAAGAAACATATTCACAAAATTTCAGCTTAATCTGAGAGACGGTTCTGGAGAAGAAGATGAGAATAACAAAAGCACATAACAAATCGTTGAAAAAATCTGAAATGTTACGCCACCTGACGAACAATGTAAGAACTAAGGGTCCCCAGGAGTGTTCTTGTGTGATATCAAAGCAATTGGGTTAGTGTTTTCGGAGATTTTTTTTTAAAAATTAAATAAATAAATAAGTAAATAAATAAATGAATGAATGAATGAATGAATGAATGGATGAATGAATGAATGAATGAATAAATAAATAAATAAATAAATAAATAAATAAATAAATAAATAAATAAATAAATAAATAAATAAATAAATAAATAAATAAATAAATAAATAAATACAAATCCAAAAATCAATGGAACTTGACCACTTGAACAAACCTGGTAGAAACGCAGCCAAGGTACATTTCCACTAAGTTTGAAGTCAATCTGGTTGATGGTTTCAATGAAGATGTCGAAAATGTGAATTAGCATTAAAATGCCCATTGATTTACATAGTAATCCACGAGAAAGGTGCATTTACCGATAAGTACCTAAATTGAAAAAAAGTCGTTAAAAATCAGGAATCCACAGCAGCACAACCTAGTGAACAATTTTGTTTTACCCTTTCACAAGGAACATATCCACCATATCTCAGCTTAATCTGAGTGATGGCTCTGGAAAAGTCGAAAATAGCAAAAAAAAGCACACACAAAATTAGAAACAATTGCAGAGCCACCTGGTGAACAAATTGAAACTAGGAGTCCCCAGGAGTGTCCCTATTTGATATCAAAGCAATTTAGGGAGCGGTTTTGCAGAAGAATATTTTTAAG
Source organism: Hermodice carunculata (assembly GCA_964020975.1). Taxonomy (NCBI): domain Eukaryota; kingdom Metazoa; phylum Annelida; class Polychaeta; order Eunicida; family Amphinomidae; genus Hermodice; species Hermodice carunculata. Next base: position 5,497,272 of record OZ026624.1, on the reverse strand, counting down.
GATTTAGCGTGACTATTTGAACGAACTTGGTAGAGACCCACCGAAGGCACATCCCACCAAGTTTGAAGTGAATCAAGTCAGCTAAGCTAAAAAGGAGCTATCAAAGGTGAAATCACCAAATGAAAACACAGTAATAATGCTACAACTAATTCATTTCAACTGGTTGACAAACACAATTTGACAAGTATCCAAAGCCCATCTTGTTTCAAATTACATATGTAAAACCTATTTATTCCATCCACTCACTGAAGCCAACCGTTTTGCTTTGTTGATACACATTTATCTTTTGTCGAAAACTTATCCAATTATAATACTGCACTGCAGGCACCATACATTTCAAGTAATTTATTCATTTAACAGATAGTTACACTAGATAGTCCATTGAGCCAAGGCTGTTTTTGCTTGAGATCCAATTACATAAAACATACACACAGGTTAGAACAACACAGCCATACAGATAAAAAGTACGTCATAACAATACAACTTTAATGATCCTAAAATGTCTCAAAATCAGTTCAAGCTTCCCATGATTCCCAACCTAGCATACGTGAAGAAAAATCATAAAACGTTTCATCCACATACCTACACCATAATTCATTGCAAACCTTTTAGAATTTAATTACACATTTGCTTTACAGCGGGTGCCCCGGCGGCACGGGACTTATTGCATCATTCGTCCAACTAATATAAAAAACAATAGTCCACGTTAAAAAACAAAGTCGTTAGTGCAATGTCACATAACACTGAATCTTAAGATAATTTTGGGCCTAATTACTATGTCTCACATGGCCCCTTACATCATCTCATGGTATTCAAAATAATTAAGAAGAGTATACAAAAAGACTTGCGTTTGTTTTGGCTTACCACTGTGACACTTTTCTTGGATTTTCTTGGGCATGTTAAAAAGGAGCATACAGTTACATGATTTTATTGCTGATTGTTCCTGCACCCTGCCTGTGCACATATATTTACTAAGTGTGACTATTTAGTTTTAGTCTTGAATATACATTTGGTCATATAACCGATTTAGTTTATGCACAAACCTCAATAATTGCATAGAATTGTTAGTATCTATACATGTCTTCGTATACTATTAGGTAAACACGCATGACATCCTCACTGTTACATTTCTTTTCGAGCTTTCCCTTTTACAATAAAATGCCCCAGCCTAACTAAGGTACTTGACAGATAAAGGGATAGAGCTGCCATGTTTCATGGTTGTGGTAACAATTACAAGATTAAAAACTATAAAGCATGCTATATACTGTTGCATACTGGACTCAGATATAAGAGCCTACAGGATGGGTCAGTTGCCAACCACTTGACAACATACCAAGCTCAATGTACCGTTCACGAATGCTCACCTACACACCCTCGTACCCACAGAGACAGCGACCCCTGGCCACTCATCCACCTATCTACATACCTACGTAGCAACCAATAGACTACCTATTCCCCTACTTACAAACTGGTTGATATATACATATAAAACAGCTCGTGTATGGTCGTCCCTCTGCTTAATTAGAATGTTTTGCTTTGCACCAATTAGCAAAGGTTTTGCAGTTGTATGTCGCTATGTTGTATCTGTACCCTCCCACTTTAGACCTTGCCCGTTCGATCACCTCAGAAGGGGGTCTACATTGGCTTTCATGATAGCAGATTCTGTAAATAGGCTTCACCAGGTCAACGGTTTCCTCCACAATGCCTTTTGAATAAGTGTTATGGATAACTTTGGCCTTTGTTGGATCATTCTCATCAACTTTCAAAAAGATGACATGATGTCGGGGATGAACAAGATTTCCCCACAGAACTAGTTGATCTCCTTCTTTCAAATCACCAAGGTTCTCAACAGGAAAGTCCGTACGTTTTATCGTTGACGTGAAAGCTTTGGCAATGAAAGGCGCCAGTGCCGAACCACCGCCTTTCCCGAAGATTCCACCAATTGCACCACCGACTATGGAACCAATAAACATACCTACTACTGTTCCCACTCCAGGTATGAGTGCTGTTCCAATAGCTCCACCAGGAGCCTCACCGACTATTGATCCGACTGCTGCCAAACCAGCACTGATTAAACCTTCAATGATACGTTTAATAATCTCTTTGATGTATTCTTCTCTTGACATACCGTCCGATCTCTTTTTTGAAAGTTTGGTTATGTCATAAATACACATGCCTCCCTCAATCAGCACAACAATCCCAGCACCAACAGCGTTTGAAGCACTAAGCGCCTTTTCGGCAACTTCTGCATATGCAACGTTTGACGCAATTTGCTTGCCACCACTTTCTGCTGCCTCTAAAATCAAGCGTTTCGTGGCACAATATGCAGGTTTTATGAGGCTAGCAATATAGGTATTAATGAACTCCAATACTTTAGCTTGAAACCATGCCACCTGTGAACTATGGTTTACGCCTAATTTGCAGTAAGTCGCAAATGCTTCACAATTGTCACCCAACAACTGGTATCCAGATTCACTTACCCTGGAGCGGGCCCGAGCTAGCACCAACTGTACGGGGTTGACATCCTCCGTCTCAACAGGATAGTCAATGCGATAAAGCGTCCCCTTTTCCTTTACCAAATCAATGGTTTCCTCTGTGACGAACGTTCGCTTCTCGTCATCTTTATGCCAATGAATGATTCGGAGCATATTATTATTAGTTGTGTCATGCTCTACCACGATAGCATGGTGCCAAATGACGTACGGGCGCTCCCACGCGATGTGGTCTCCGGGTTTTACATAGTCACCTACATAGTTTAACAGTTCTATCTTGACTCGGTTAGTGCTGACCATGCTGGATGCATTGTCGCCAAGACTTTTAGGGTTTTCAGTCTTGCGTTTTCGAAGCTGATGCCTGTTGAAGGTTCGTTCTAGTTGACTATCAGTCTCTTTATTGACGAATTCCTCAAGCAACCATTCACGGTTACAGTTTAAACAACACGTACCAAGAAATTCGTCTTCATATTTGTACTGCTTTATTTTATTTTGGTCATCGTTCCCACAAACACAAGCTTCGTTGTACCTGCTTTCTGCCATGCTTCAGCCCGGGTACTCCAGTCTCGCTATGTTGTAGGACCATGTAATATGACCTGCATATCGTGAAAAACAGAAGAAAACTGGTGGATATATTGTCTTTTACATTCATTTCAAAACACATATATAGGCAAGCGTGTGTTTATGAGTACAAGCATACCTATTACAAAGTTAAATATATATACATATATATATACATATATATATATATATATATATATATATATATATATATATATATATATATATATATATATATATATATATATATATATATATATATATATATATAGTATAAATGCAGATGCATAGTGTAAAGTTTTTGGGTGGAACGGGCATATTTTTGGAGTTTGTGTTGTTTGCACTTTGATAGCGGGTCACATTATACATCTTTCTTTTAAACCTGCTAGAGAAAAAACAAGATTATATCATAATTCCACACCGTTGTATTTCCAGAAATTTCATGTGGTAAAGTATTTGTTGAACAAATTATTATCCAAAATAATTGCAAGACACCCCTGCCGTTCGTTGGAATCCAGTCCAGATTTTCAGAAGTGAAACGTTGCACCCACTTGTGCACTCAAATGTGAAAGGAGTTCATTGTTTTAAATGTGTTTTATTCCGTTTGCAACGGGAGGGACGGGTGGTGGGGTGCGGGTTATGGGTCGTGGGTTTTAGGTTGTGGGGTCTCTGGGGTTTCAGTACAATCCAACCAAAACTAGTATTCATTATAAATGACCATTTCAACCTCAGCTCATCTAAATGATCTAGAGAACATTTGTTTGGCATCATAACTTTGTGCAGGCTCTGAAAGACACAAAGCAATGTGTCCATAACGTAGCAAGCCCCTTTCGTGGATTGGATCACAGATTTTTTCCTTGTTTTTCAGGTAACACATTTAAGCAAGGTCCCCAAATTTGGGCAAATAGGGATAAAACGCTCTTCTACGCGTTTGTTCGATACTAAGGTACTTAACCACTGTAATTTCACAAGTTTTTCGCAAGCAGGATTTCAGTATATTGAAGAATGCATGTATATATATATATATATATATATATATATATATATATATATATATATATATATATATATATATGCAAAAAAAATCAAAACTTGAATTGAACTTTTAATTTTTCATCAATCTAAAGATTCTCTAGCATTACGAAAGGACGAATGCATGTTTACTAAATTGTTATTTTTTCTGAAATATAAATTTTTAACCTTTTTGTGTGTCAAGAGCTGTGTGCATTTGGTCGAAAAAAAAAACTATTTTACATAGCGGTTTTTGCATTCGTAAGTTGGTGGCCGTCGTGCTTTGATAAAAAAGACCACAACTTAAGAAAAAGATAATTTTGCCTCAGTTGGAGTTGAACGTTAGAGTTTACCTGGGACAGCTGAAATATGCAAAACATCCAAAGGACAGTTTTCCAGATGACAAACATCATTGCATAAATGATCAAACTTTACTCTTGACAATATTGATAGAGATGAAAGCGGCATAGTAACGGGCGTTCTCGTGTTAATGCTAATGTATTATCTTAAACTTCATTATAGTACTATAATCTTTATGTATTTACTGAACATATAAACTAGATTGGGTGAATGTCAAAACAGTATGGTAGCAAGAACATACGAAACGCAAAGCATTAACAAAGGGGCGCGAACCTGTAGTGAATGTTGAACTTGATGGAGAAAATGAACTTTATACATAAATATCATCCCTCTTTGGTATTGACCAAACACTGAACTTACCATCTGGCATACAATAATGAGTATCTCGTGTAGAGCTGATCCCGATAGGCTTGCTACTCACATGTACGTCAGTTGCTACTGCCAGACACCTTGGTAGCACACAATCATGTACGACGGCCGATTGGTCAATTCTTAGTGATATTCTATGGGTAGAATGGGATTTATGTAAATAGCATGCCTTCTATGCTTCTGAGAGAGAAAGAAAGTACTGAGAAACTTTAAAACAAAAACAAAAACAAAAAAAAAAAAAAACAAAACAAAAACAAAAAAAAAACAAAAAACAAAAAAAAACAAAAAAAAAAAAAAAAAAAACTAAACAAAAAAAGCCAAAAAAGCCACGAGTTCTGATGAATTATTGGAACAGTATCAATGTCAATTGGGAGTTTATGTTTTCAAATCCATAAAGCACCACATTGCTTATATCAGCATATAATGGTGTAAATAAAATGATATTTCTTCGTAAATTTACATAATATGACATAGATGTACCTGTGCATAATTTTGGTCTTATTGCTTATCACTGATCACTTTCTCTTCCACATTGATTTACTGACCTTCAAACATAATTTGCGGATGAGTTTATTTAACTTATGGGTCATTTATACTGATACACACTCTTTGCCTCAAGAACAGAAGCCATCGAATTTTTTCTACACTTCCTGCAGAAATTATTTTCGGTACCACTGAATATCTGAGCAAACAGAAAAATTAGCTTTTCCCAGGTACTCAGTCAGGATCACAGCCCCAAGCTGAATAGCTTTTGAAATAAATGGCTTGGTCATTTCAGATGTCAGTGGAACATTCTGAAAGATAAGCTACTTTTGTCGACAACACGAATTAGGTCCTGTGTTATTTAAATTCCCACTACTTTCAAGGGGATTGACGCACTTAAGATCCATTGTTTACACTCGCGAAACATTGCAATGACAGTACGAGACATGCAAAGCACGGGGCTCACGCCTATCAATCATGGAGGAATTACGGCCATATCATTGTTACAGACAGGACTAGATACCTTGTGCTCGCAAAATCAGTGTCTTTTTGAGAAATTTAAGTTCACAGATACCAAAGTCATATTCATTTAGTGCTCCCTGAATTGTTTACAAAAATAAATTTCCATCTGCCTGTAATAAGTATTCTTTATTTCCAAAATATTAGTAATATTGCTGCTTCCCCGCACAGGCAGGGGCCCGTATCTTCTCAGACGAGCCTATGGTTACTAAGACAACCAGGTATGCAGTTGTGGCGGGAAATTGATATGCATGCTTCGTATTATGTATGTTTATTCTTTATTACCTCCATTTGATATATTAGAGATACATACAAATATAATATATATCAGATGTTAGTCAACAGAGGTGATAATAACAAGTTACAAACAATTATTAAGCATGTGAATTATTACACAGTGCAATAAGATATGTCAAGATATATCGTGAAAAATAAATAGGGTACATCACAGGGGGAATCGTATCACAACATATACACTTAACTAATTTAAGCACACAATATATGCTTCTACAGAAAATCCACAGACAACTACAACTTATAATATATTACTGGCCATCGTAAGCTGCTAGATGTAAACGATACATAAAATTGACTGTAATACAACTCATTTCCAGTAGCCTATTACACTGTGAGACCTCTATATTTTCTGAAAGGCATCCAAAAATAATGTTAAGTTGCTCATTACTGTCCAGATACAAAAATGTCGGTAAAAATTCTTTTATCTCGGATATCAAACTTTGTCTTATATAGCGGAATTTGTCATAATAAAAAATCAAATGTTTTGAAATCCTCTACTTGTCCTTGTTGGCACATATTACATAAACGCATATCTCTTGGAACGCCAGACTTTCTAACACTATTTAGATTTAAACAATGTTCTCCACATATTAATTTCATCATTGTATTGACACATTTTAGGTACATAGGGAATTGTCTTGAGCATATCCACCAGGGATGTGGTTCTATAACATGGACTACTTGCCGAAAGTCTCCAATTAGACACTGTTGATAACTATACTATTCCAATCATTTTTCTCTTTTTGTATCACTTTCCGTTTAACTTTTGCTTTCCGAACAAGTTTTTTGGGAAACTTACGTCCTAGATTAAGAATTTGCATAACCGTGTCTAAAAGTTGGTAACTGTTCAGATATCGAATTGTGATCCCTGTGACAGTGTGCAGTCAGCCCCACAGTGGTATCTAAAAAGGTGATTACCAAAAATGTGCCTTTCTATGGATATGGGTGGAAGCTGGAGAAGACTACCACAGTAGCGTAATTTTTTCATGGCAATTTCCGCCTCAACGCAAATCCAGCTTATGGTAGCTATTACTCCAGCATTTGCCGCTTTGGCGGGCAGGCTCTGAAGGCGCCTGGTAGCTTGCCTGTGTGCCACACCAAGGGCGTCCATTTCCCTCTTACGAGCAACCCATACCTCACTATCATATGTCATGATGGGTAAGAACACTGCTCTATACATTTTACTGGCAGTTAGCCGGGTTGATACTTCTGAAAGTATGCCCAATCCTGTCACGGCATTGAGGGCTCTTCTGGCCTTACCAATACGATCATTAATGCCCTCACGTACATAGCCATCAAGACAAATCTCTACTCCAACATGTGTATAATTCAAAGTTGATTCAAAGTTAAGACATTTGATAACAAAAATGTGGTATGTCCATTCAAGTCGTCGACCTGTGTAGCCTTCAGCGTTTAAATGTATGTCTACTAACTATCGCAAGATGTGGAATCATTTATCCTGTATCATATGTATTACCTGTTTTAAATGAAAATAATACCATAGTTTTAAGTTACTTGTACGAGTGCTTACTATGTTGATGATTACGCGTATCATGCCATGTAGTAACAATATCCACAATGTAGTACATAAACAGGCAAAAAGTTTGTTTCCTACTCAATATCTAGAGCAAGTAAATGCCATATTATGCCTGTGTGGCTCTCAAGCACCTGAGCAAAGCTGCCAGATCTTCGATATGTGTGCCTATCAGAGGCTGCCATAAAACTGTCAGAATTAGTGATATTGGCTGAATAGCACACAAGTCAGAATTCAGACACCCTAAAGTTTTACGGCTTGAATAGATCAAACACTATTTCTGTCAAACTTTTATTACTTGGGTATCAGCCAATCACAATCGTTACAGAACATAGCTATAGAACATGACATCCACACAACAGGTTGAAGTTCAACATGAATCTATCACTAAGAGTAGACCCATTGCTTTGACGTAGAGTTCACAAAATAGATACTGGTGAATCAATCAATCAATCAATCAATCAATCAATCAACCGGTAAAATTAATGTTTAGCTGCATGGCTAGCAGGGCAGACCACACATAAATTTAGATATAACGATCCCCTGCAGGTGTGGAGGTCAATGTCACAGGCTTGTGTAAGACTCGCTGTTTGGTGCCATGTCTTCATTCCTTCCACAATGCCTCTTTATCCTACTGCATGAGTTCAAGCAAACGTTCTACTTCTCCACTTGGGTCATTTCTGTTTTAATTTTTTCCAGGATAATTTCTCAGAGTACAGCACGAGTTTAAAGTGATTCAGTTTGCCAGCGTTGGTTGACGGCTTATCCAGCTACATGTACACCACCCATTGCAAGAGATGACTGTTGATTCGTGTACATAGACAGTGGTTTGTTCAGATAAAGTCGTCATCCTGAAATATTGATCATACGTTTAGTGTAATAGCCATAAAACCAGTGATTGGTTCACATAACAATTGTTGATACGCAATTAAACCAAGGATGAAGTACATTAGTATCAAACAAGTTGATTTTACTTTTGAACCTAAATTCGGTAACAGATAAATCTTCTTTGTGATTATCGCCACAGAAGCACAACTGCAGTCTGGGCACACTTTTATGATGCACGAGCATCTTCAAAGGCCGAACAATCTTTGATATTCCTCATTAAGGAAAGCAAGCTCTCTGATTTTTGGTGACCGGCGGGGGGGGGGGGGATTTAAAGCTCTTGTTAGTGGCTTTAAGGGCGTGGTATAATTTATGACTATCATGGATGAATGTTTAATTTCGGTCTATGGTTGCCATCTAATGCCCGAAAAAGGCTTCTACTTTCTGAAAGAAAACATAACATCAAGTTTGATTCTGGTACTGAATATAAAATTTTAAAATGCATTGAAAAAATAACAATCAGATTTAGTTTATAGTGTCAAATAAAAGAATATTTAACGCTCTTCAAAACTATATGTTAATTTGTGAAAAAGGACTTAGTTCTATTTTTTTAAATCTGAACTTGAATTTAAACATGATGGTAATTTTGAACTGAAAGCCTTATCTAAATTTTTTTTTAAATGCTTTTTCTGCTGGAAGTGTACTGTTTCATCTCCCATAAGAAAATAATGTTTCATTATTTTGTGTTTGTGCTATTTTTTTTTAGTTTTTCCGCAAAAACAGGTAAAATTAAAGCTTTTTAAGTGAGTAATCAATTCAATTTCTTTTACCACTTACAGAGATTTCATTATTTGTAATAGCTTAAACCAAATATGCACTTTTCAAAAATGTGTAATTGATATGGTCTCAAAAAAAGGTTTAGTGTATACAAGGACATTTTTTGGAGCAAAGTCGTGTTTTCTGTGTAAAGTGCTGTATAAGTGTAACACGCCTTTGAGATCAGGGCTGGGGTCCTACCTATTAATGCACACGATACAATGCCAGGTATTTGTGTGTACTTGACTAAGTTAATCTGTAGGTAAACGTCACATCCTTGTACACCCTCAATTGCAGTCCATTTTTTCATCCCAGTGGTTAAGATCATTGCTGTCCCCGTCTGCATAATGGGATTCCATAACGCCCCCAAGTGAAAAACTAGTCACATGGTACTGGCATAAAGTGCAGTTTCAATTATGTTACTGAGGGGTGACAGGGGATCAGCCAAATGTCGGAATGGCATCGGTATCGATAAGGCTATGGTGTATATAGAGGTCTTGAAATTAGCTTTATAAAGGGTTGGTATGTTTTTTTTAACATCCACTTTTTTCACACCCACCCATCCATGACTCATAAAGTGGATTTCGCACTTGTTATTCACATTGGATGTGATTTATCCCCCATATTTTAATATCAGTGTCGACATGGCATATTCATTTTATGCTAAATGTCACTTCTGTCACATTTTGGGTTTAGCTGCCAGCTTGATTTGAGGTGTTTATGTAGTTTCCACAAAAACTCTAGGACACATCCGCTTCAAACTTTATGGCACGTACGTGTAGCCAAACACAACATCTCAGCAATGATTATGTCTGGGTGCCAACCCAGACATTTTGCTTTTGCAGCATTTCTTTTCTTTCTTTCTTTCTTTCTTTCTTTCTTTCTTTCTTTCTTTCTTTCTTTCTTTCTTTCTTTCTTTCTTTCTTTCTTTCTTTCTGTCTGTCTGTCTGTCTGTCTGTCTGTCTTTCTTTCTTTTTTTTCTTTTTTTCTTTATGACCAGATTTGTCCGGAGTTTTGCTCGGACCCTACTATTCCGAAAACCACCAAACTTGCCTATAGGCACCTGACTTGGAATAGTCATGATGTTTGAAAGAATGCAAATTAGAGACAAGTAAAATTTTAAAAGCTCCATATCTTCCAAACTATTACAGATAGACACAAAGTTCTAACTTACACAAATGGGTTTGAGACAACTGGTAAATCCAATAGCATACAAACAAAATTTGCGGAATTTAATGTATGCAAAATTCTCCGAATTTCTCCCCAATCCACATGCAGGCTTTTAACTGCCTGATGTATGACCTATTGCTTGATCTCTTTGGTGCCAGGCAACCATTTTGCATTCATGAATAATTAGCTTGAACCTGTGTCACAGGCAGATTTCTATCTATGCATGCTAGGTGTATGCTCGGGAAGGTTTGGGTCTTGCACCAAAAAAAAAAAAAAAGGGGGGGGGGAGACTCCCAACAACTGTGTAATGAGGCTTTCAATAAAATACAGAGAATCTCTTTCTGTCCATGCAAGAACAGATCGACTCCATGCTGTCATATGTACCAGACAGGCTATAGTTTCCACTAGAGCTGCACAGACCTGTCAGTGCACTGAATCTGGTATCCTAGCTGGCCTGCGTTTGCCTGACGCAATGTCAGTCTGCTGAGTTTATTAGTTCCAAGGAAACACAGACTGCAGACTTCTAGGCTGAACAGGCCGGAGTGTACTGTCTATCAAAAATAGAATATACAGAGCTGAGTGGCCAGAGCAAGGAGGATAGAATTTGTGTCAACTCAGTGGACACTTTCATGTCTTTATTTTCTTGTTACCAGTGAGATGAAGCCTGTTCTTCATAGCCAATACTGAGCCAGTATAGTGCTTGTCTTGGTTCACAGGTACATGTATATGTAGTTTCTTGACAGCTTCTGTTAAAATGTTTTGATGTAATAAAGGAAGAAAGACAGTTTTGTATTGCATGTGTGATTAATGTACATAAACATGCACACATACTGTAGTTCTAGAAATATTAGCGCACACTTAATTTAGCGCAAATGCAATTTTAGCCTAAAAATAGACATTTTAATTTAGCACATTGATGGTAGCGCTAAATTAAATTGCACTTCCAGGGTATGCAAAGTGACTGCATGCCCCGAAGAACCTGCAGTGTGGCACTTCACAATAAGATCACTGATGTTTGAATTTTGCACTTGGGTCACCTTGAAAGCAATTTTGAATGGAAATTCCCGCCTCTTTCCCGCCTTGTGGATGGCATGGGATCACGGGCGCTGCCACATTGACAGGTCAGTGTATATATTTACATTACTTCTGCCGCTAATTTAACTTGTTGGAGAAATTTTAGAGGCAGAGAAATTTTAGCGCATCCAGTAAGTGCGCTAATAACGCTAAATTAAATAGAGTGCTAATATTTCTAGAACTACAGTACTTTTCCATACTGCCCAGAAGGGCTGACCCTCTCAGTAGTGGGCACTTTTCTCTGGTCCCATGGGTCACTTTGCTCTGGTCCCAAGGGTTGCCAGTATAGAGAGGTTTCACTGAATTAGTGAATACAGGCCGAATTTTCTTTCTTTCTTTCCTTCCTTCCTTCTTTCTTCCTTTCTTTCTTCCTTTCTTTCTTTCTTTCTTTCTTTCCTTTATTCTTCCCGATCAAGTTGGTCTGGAAATTGTCTCAACTATTTTTCAAAAACCTCCAAACTTGCTATGGTGACTGATCTAACTTGTGAAATTGTGCATCTCACTTACAATAGTCATGATGTTTAAAAGTATGCAAATTTAAGAGCAGTCAAAATTTTAAAAGCTCCATATCTTCCAGAATATTGCAGATACTCAAAATGTGCATATATAGGTTTGTGACACCTGCCAATATAATGGACAGTATAAGTTGTAGAATTTCAAATTATGCTAATAAGGGGCTTTGAAAAAATTCAAAATTGAATATTTCCAAAACACTTATACATAGACATGCTATTTCAACTTCAATTTATAGGTTTGTGGCAAAGTCGTATCCAATGAACCAGGAAATAAAGTTTTAGGATTTTAATTTATGCAAATTAGGTAAACATGCAAAATGTAAATCTTGAATAGCTTCAAAGCTGTTTTAGATACAACTGCCATTCCTACTTCAATTTATGGGTTTGTGGCAAAGCCCCATCCAATGAACCATAAACCAAAGTTTTAGCCTTTCAATTTATGCAAATTAGGCAAATACACAAAATTAAAATGATGAGTAGCTTCAAAACGATTATAGATAATAGTTTCATTCAAACTTCATTTTATAGGTTTGTGACATGGCCACATCCAATGAACCAAAAACCACAGTTGTAGCATTTTACTTTATAAAAAAATAAGCTTATACACAAAATATAGATCCTGTTGAACAATAGCAAAGTGTAACATTTCAAACTGTTCTCATTTTGAATGCACCGAGACAGATTTGCTGTGAAGCAAATCTTCTTTTCTGGTTTTCAATCGGAATTGTACTGTATGCACACACTGGCAATGGTGCAAATCTGATTCTTACGAACTTCGCAAGAGTGACGCACAAAATGCAGTGTGTCGCTCAAATTAACCCTACCTTTCACCTTTTCTCAACACCTTTCATTTTTGGTCCCACCTTTCCCTCTTTTCGTTGAAAGTGTGATATTTTAGTAATACTTCATTAAATTTGTAACACTGGAGAAAAATTCCAAAGTGTTATCACATTCACCATCCGTCTGCTGTGAATTTGTGAGAGAAATCTGAAATGTCTTGAAATTCGAATTGCGTTGATCTCTCTTTCAAACAGATCATTTTTTTTATGTTTTTTAAAAGCATAAGGTATTGATACCAGATAATATTTTGACACATGCCGGAGTCATGTCTTCAGTTACAATGGTTATAGCAGTGAACTACAAATTGACTTGTTAACTCTCACGATAACGCCAAAATCGATTATGTGAGCACAAAAAAGGAGACATCTGAATTGAGATATGATGAATATACAACTTTATGAAAATAAAACCAAGTGAATTAATCTATCTAATTTTATGTCGTACCTGAGTGCCCAATTCTTATTTAACGCTCGTTTTTATTATCCATCGGGATAACTCACATAAGTCCATAATGGCGACAACTCGGTGTGTGTGTGTGTGTGTGTGTGTGTGTGTGTGTGTGTGTGTGTGTGTGTGTGTTTCTTTTTGGGTGTCCTTTTCCTGAGTATAAAATTTCCATGGACATGCAGTTGAATAAGAAGATAAATTTATGTTTGTTTAGCCAAGTAAACTTTGTCCCTCTTACGTCTTGACGTTCAAATATATAGGTCAGTTTTTTTCACTCGAAAATGTATGTCATGTTGTATTTGATTTTTTGCCCTACACGGGAGGCATGAATGGACATTTGCTTGCACACTGCACGGGGAACAAATTCATAACCGTGCACCTTACATAATCTTCCCTGTTTTCGATTAAACATGGAATATTCTTTGCCGTTTTGAATCACGCAAAACGAAATACCACAGGAGTTCAGAGTTTCCTGTCAGTCTGATACAGTTATATAATTTGCAAGAACTTTTAAAAAATTGATATTTATTTATTTTATTTACTTATTTATTTATCTAATTATGTATCAGTTAATTAGTTTATTTATTTTTGTGCTAAGTTAAAGTAATTTAGTGGATTGTTTTTACAGTTTTGGGAATGTACACTTTACGCTTTTCGACAAATACTGTTAAGAATTATTTTTTAACGAGATACACATTCATGTGCTCGCGGCCACAATAACACGTAGGGAGTCAACAGTTATCTTTTCTTGGCATGGGTTAAACGTCATCTCTCTCTCTCTCTCTCTCTCTCTCTCTCTCTCTCTCTCTCTCTCTCTCTCCATATATATATATATATAGCGCCCAACTCACGTTAAAGCAAGATGTTGACATGGACGTGCTTTACTCATGACGAGTCTTGTCTTGTCACCACGTTTTGTTACATGGAAATATTTTTTCCGTCAACAAAAAAAACTGATGCAGGTGACAGTTAACATACGATTGTTTGCGGGGCTGTTTGGGCCGAAAGGGTTAGCTGCTACAGCTCTCCTCTCATGTGCTTTGACCCGTTTTGTATAATCAAAGCTGGTCATTGACCCGTTTTGCAGAGTCAGAGTTGGTGTCCAACATGGAGTCTCCTCTGAAACGATCTTACGAGTATATTGTCGTCGGTTTAGGGGGCATTGGCAGTGGGGCGCTATACTGGCTATCTAAGAAGAGAGGCAAGGGTGAGTTTATGTTTTGTAACACATGTGCATCAAAAAAAAAAAAGATGAGTTTTAGAATTTCAGAAATTTATCGTAATTGCAAACTTCGCTGCTTGTATCAAGTTTGTTTTTCACGAGTTTTCTCTAACATGCATGCCCATTAGATAATTGTTTTTTACATCTGGGCCAATGATGCACGATTTTTGCGTATCATGCATTTAACTGAAATTCTGATTTTACTATTTTGAACACAATTCCTATTAAACCTTTGTTAAAATGTCATTTTATTGTGTTTTTTATTTTATTTTATTTTTTATTTTTTGCCATCAACGAAAAAACCAAAATGAAACTTTAGAGAAATAAAATGGAATTATACTATTCACATGTGGTACGGTTGTATGTTTTGGCTCGTAAGGGGCACTGGCAAACTCTCTATATCTACATTCGAGTTATTAATATGAAATAATTTAGAACACGGTCCTCGTAGGAAAAATGTATGTTATCTTTGAATGCTAAATACGATCAACACAACAATTGTTTGAATGTCTGCCATGACCTACTATTTACTGTCATTAAATATGCTGTCGGGTAAGTTCAGGTCGACCTGAATGTGGGCGAACACTTTCAAGTGTGTGTTCTCAGTTTCTCATCTAATTTAGATGCTATGAATTTCCAGGGGAGTAGGCAGTCCCCTTACATTGTATGTGAGGGTTTTTCCAACCTGAATTGTTGTGAAGCATATTTGTGATAGCGAGGGCCGCAGACGCGAAGCGTTTGCTGCGGGGGGGGGGGGGGAGGGGTCCGAGGGCATGGTCGGGGAAATTTTTCAAAAAAAGGGTTTCAATAATAGCACCTCCTGCAATTTTGAGCTCTATTTTCGCATATTCTTTCCTCTCTCAAAAAAAAACATTCATTTGTATATTTAAAAGTTATATTTTGCTTAGAAAATATCCCAACTCAAGCCAGATTTTCCCACAGAAAATTTTCCTTCCTGCTAGCTAGGCCATCGGGTGGGGAGTCTGAGTTACAAACCGGTTGATCCCCTCTGTCTTGATAACAGGTTTGAGGCATGCACAATTGGGATAGGCAAATACACAGACGAAGCCATGATAGTTGGCAAGGCAAGATGGCCTGGTTAAATTTCCATATAATATCCGGGATTCAGATATAACTATGTCTGTGTGCGAACACAAACATACTGTTTTCCCAGAAATTATTTGTGTGAGTCAACACAGACATATTGTGTTTTTAGGAATTCTTTCTTTCTTTCTTTCCAGGCTAATTTGTCCAAAATTTAAGCTGAAAATTATTAGACATAAAAACCCAAAACTTGGCATGATCATACTTCTATGCATGAAATCTTGAGTTTTTTTTAAAGAGGTTCAATGGTTTTGATATAATGCAAATTAGGGTCATTTGAAATTTTCAATCTTGAATGTCTCCAATAATATTTTGGGTACATTAAGGTCAATGTCATTTGGACCACTGAAATTATCATCCAGCCATACCTCTGTCAATTCTTATCCAATTTTGGAAATATTGGACTCCAATTGTAGATATTGTAACACTACATTTTTGTGATTTGCAGGTGACCTCTCAAGGTCAAAAGGTCACTTGGACCTTTGAAATTTTCATCTAGCCATCACTTGGTCAATTGTCATCCAATGTTGATCATGTTGGGCTCAAATTGTAGCTATTTTAACACTGCACATATTGTAATTTACATGTGACCACTAAAGATCGAAGGTCGAGGTCATTTGGACTTTGAAATTTTCATCCAACCATAAGCTTAATGGAATGTAAAGTACCAAAGGATAAAAGTTGTAGCATTGAATTTTTACAACTTTTGAAAGCACTCAGACAGATTTGCTTTGCAGCAAAAATCTTTTCTAGTTCTTTCTTTCTTTTTTTTTCTTTCTTTCTTCAGTTTTAAAAATGTCGAAAATGTAACGAGAGAATTTGCCTCAAGGTTACAAAATATTGTCAACTAAATCACACTATTCTTAGCTATCGGCCATCTGGCTAATTGATAGCACCAGTCCAGGATAGGTATATGATGTCCCCATGATATCATAGTTTGGAACCGTCGCACTTTTATATCGTTTAAATGCTGTGAAAGATGTCCATCGAGATAATACACATGGTGGCGATAACTTTATTATTAACGGTTTGTGATCAACTGGGTTCACGGTACACTATATGTGCATAATATTTAAGAAACATACATATATTCATGACGAAAGTATATTAAACTAATGGTTCTAGGCAATTGGTTTCCTTTGAGCCCGACAGGAACATTTAATGGGCATTGGTGTTTGGGCCTATTTGGTTTCAGTCTCTCTTTTACATTGACAGGCGTGCTTGGTCTTGAGCAGTTCAGACTTGGTCACATTCACGGAGGATCTCAGGATCACAGCAGGGGCATGTGAGTTACTTCCATTACATTATGCGAAGCCATATACAGGGGAACTCCCTTTATGATTTTCTGCCTATTGCGACAGTGCTGCGATTGATCCCATTCCCGACCCTCATACGATTGCCTGATTCTCCACTCCATCAGTTTCTTTTTGTCTTTAATGCGACATACTGTCTTTTTTACATACGAGCCTTCTTTGGGTTTGATTTATAGTAGAGCAGCAAGGAGGGGACATGGGGGAGGGGGGGTGGACACCTGGGCCGGAAATTTAACAGTTGTCATCATACCTAGAATTGTTCATTTGGATGTCAGTAACATGAATCCGGCTGATGACATCGTCTGCGGTTGGTGTGAACAGCGCCAGAAGCCATTTTCTAAGATGGTGGATATCCTAGACTAAAATGTATATCTCCAACAGTATGTGACACAGGAAGCTAAAAAAGGCATCAATCCCAAGTTTTTTTTGAGGGGGGATGAGATCAATAGATATAGTATCATTATTGTGAAGGAAACAGAAATATAATTTTTCAAGATGGCGGACTTTAACTTGTTGATGTAACAGACACTGCGTCTATGTTGCACATAAACAAGAACCACCCATGATCAAAAATCGTGAGTCATCAAATAACAATGTCAAAACCCAATTTGATGAAGGTAAACCTGCATCAAATAGCTATCAACATCATCACCAGAGTATGACATGAAGGAAAGCATCACTTGACTTGAGGCAAGAACTTACAGAAGCTAGTAGTTTGATTAAAATCTTCATTCATTCATACATATATAGTTCAGCATTTTTGATTAGATTCTAGATGCTGACCTTAAGAACATAGTGGATACTTTTGTTAAAAACTAAGTCATTTTGTGCTGATGTGTGCTTTTGTGGTTCAGCTTATGGTAAATTTGGAATGACCATGATCTTAAGAGACATCCTGCTCATCATCAAAGTCACTAATGGACTGTGATTTAAATGTGAATGGATTGGCACAGATAGAAGGTTCGCACGAATCTCGCTTTGCACGCTGCCTCACAAAAGCATGCTGCTTTACATGGCTGTTCATTTTCAAGACAACTGCACTCTGAGCCACACAAATTGGGTTTACAATTGCACACCAAATTATTTAGCAGTTCTGGTGGTGCAGGTGACTGGCTCATAAGTTTTGGGGACACACGTATCCTATCTGTCATCTTCTCATACCCAAAATCTGTGAGTTCCAAGCATTCCTGCATTGGTATAATGGTTTCATGCCCTATCTTCATTTGGTACATACAGCGGAGCAGGTGTGGCTCAAAGCTATTCTCTGTCGGTCGGAGCTTCTTTGCAGGTACACTTTTGCTATCTGCTTTTTCACATCTGAGTGCATTAAAAGACTGACACACCACTTTGCCATACAGATAACCCACAATTTTTGTAGCTGCCCCCTTTTCTGCTTTTTCAATGTATGGTGTTTGCCAGGGTCTGCCAGTTCTTGCAACTTATCTGCTTTCTACATCATCACCCTCAATGCTGCTTTTTTCCATGTCCCCAGAATGAACTGACGGTGTCACAGCCTGTTAAGCAATAGACAGACAGGAGTATATTTACCTGCTTCTTCTCAAGTCTGTCAAAATTTGCATTGACAGTAATATAGCGAATAAGGTCTGAGTAATTGCCTTCCTTACCTGCAGGCAGGAATATTTCCTTAGCACCAATAGCAGAGCAATGATGCAAAAGCGATACAAGCACATCTGTGTCAGGGCTGCTTATAGCAATGTGATTTGCTCCGCCTTGTACTGCAGCTTTGGCATGTGCAATAATTCGCGTATCAGCTTCCTCGTGGTTTGACTTCAAAGCTGCTAGACTCTCATTACCGGCCTTACTTATCTGAATTGTCGTGTCCCCATTTCCACCACTTACATACACTAACTGCCTATTACACAACCAAGTACCTGCCTCGGTTATCATGTACTGTGTATAAAACGTAGCCAGATTTGCTTTGTTTTTACCATTTGCCAGAAAGTGTCTCCAGTTTGGAGGAATGGCAACATCTGGCTGACCATGCCTTCATCACAATGTCTTCGTTTATGTGTGGTCTGTCTTTGGATGCTTGTGTCAAAGTACCTGTCAAATACGACGTGGATTCCAATTGTATCTGTTGGGCTCATCCACTTAACTGTACACATTATATATTGTAGAAACCCTGTAGCCATTTTGTGGAAAACTATCTTTGATTGACTGGTTGAGGGGACAAGTCGTTGAATCAAAGCATGGCCATCAAAAATAAGGGTATCACAAAGACCTACATTATGTAGCTTGTTGCCTGGTAACAGTTCTTCAAGTTTGTACATGAAATCTGATTTGACACTAGAGTGCATGATCCCATCCTCGGTGAACAGACTCAATGGCACAAGTGCATTTTCATATGACAACACATGTTTGAGGGGTTCCGTCTTCCTAGAACTAACTGCAAGAAGTCACAGATACAAAGCTTCATCATCCAGGCTTACCACTTTGCTTTTGACTTGGACAGTTTGTTTCATATTTGCCATAGTTTTGAGAGTTGATCTGGGAAAAGGGTTATAGAATTTTCTCTTCCTGTCCCTGCCCTGTCCAACTAGACGTTCATCTACAAACTTCTCTGACATGGAAGAGCCTTTTTCTAAAGCATTCACAAGACTACTTGCTACTTCAGGGGTCGCAGTTGCTCCTGTTGCAACATTTACTAACTGCACCGGTGGATCTGATACATAAAGTGGGTCAGTGTAGGACTCCTGAAACATTTGACTCAGCCTTTGGACAACCAGATACCAACGTTTTGCTGCAGCCGATTTGGGACTAAGGTAGTAGTTGTGGCCTTTGTTTTTGCTCTTAACAACAAGATCTAGAAACTTTTGTGCAAATTGTGCTGTGATTGGCCAAATGAGAAACCATCTGAGCAGAGCTGGGCCCCTCAGAGTCAGTCCAATTGTTCCACCTGATCCTTTCAGTGCATTGTTTTCAGTTGCTTTAATAGTATAATCCATCCATACAGTGTTGAACTTTCCCTGTGACAGCTTAGCAAGAAAATGCCCATCTCTGAATGAGTTCAATACCTCAGTTGGTAGTCGCTATTTTGTAGTAACAGGACTGACACACACTTTGAATATTTTGCTCGATTGGTAACAAACAAAAGTGGGAGAAGTTGTGCTTTTGACGCTTCCTACACATCCGAAGATGCATGCCTGGTGGAACAGATGAATAGCTTCATTGGGATTAGAACTTTACACAAAAAGTCATCCCAAAATTTGAAAGCATGTGATATGGATATACCATATTCCATAAACTAGAGTAACAATGGGTCCAAAGTTTCTCCTGCATCTGTGGTCAACTTTTGCAATTGTACTTCTGACAAATCTCTGTCTGCACTATCAGAGATAGCCTTATCAAGCTCATGCAGTAAAACATTCCACTTCGGTTGGTTCCTACTGCCCCTTGACTCACGCCAGATTTTGAAATTGCAAATAAATCACTCGTTCAATGCCTCATCAACCAACTTTAGGACATAGAGAGCCCTGTCAAAGTCCTTTCCTGCCAAAATCCTGTGCACACTACTAGCAGCAAAAACGCCTGACTCATACAACAGCTGCCTCAGTCCATCATCACCATAAAGATAGCCCATGGCAGAGATAACAGACATAAGAAAGTGCATACCAACCTCACTAGGAATTGCACCAGCCAACTCATGGGGATGCGCCGAGGTGATTTAAAGTGCCTTCATCAACAAGCCCATATCAAAGAAAATAAGAACATGTGTCTGCCCAAGTATGTTCATGGATTCTATCAGGCGTCACAAGGTTGTATAGATTGTTTGGGGATCTGATGGATTGGCCATGATAATAGGATTGAATGATACCTTCGAAACAGGACATGGCAAACGGATATCAACAGATGCATGGAATGAGGGCCAAGGAGGTATGCCAATGCCTTCTTGTCGGCTGTGTACTAGACCTGAACATGCAGCATTGTACACCATTTCAGTTATACGTGTATTGGCCTTAATCTTGCCAGTGGCTTCTTTTGTAAAAAAACCCACTAACATGAAAACATGTCATCACATCATTTCAGAAATTCCAGACCCTAAAGATTTATTTCACAATACATATAGTAATTTCTGGTATTCTGCAAAACAAAATATTTGGCATGAATATGAAATAGATAAACTGTCGCTTTCTGGAATAAATTGATGGGTGATACAGATAATATTATCATTCATAATTTCGAATCATAAAAAATATCACCCAGCCAACTTCGAAATGTATTATTCTGGATTCATATTTCCGAGAATTGTGTGAAAAAAAAATATTAGTTCTCTTGCGACCCTTCCTTTTGACTTTATGCCACTTTGTTAGTTATTTGGAATGCAATTTAGAAATAGCTTCCTATGGGACATGCACCAACATTGAAACATATGATCACGTGGTTTCATGATTTGAAGAACCCAGGGAATACTATCACCCATGATGACATCTCAGTGTTATCATTTTGACAATATTAATCACTGATGTCCTTCGACCTATCATTTTTCATTTTTGCCAATTATTGCTTTACAGAAAGTCATCTTGCAAATGGCTTCTTTTGTGAAACGCACTAACTTAAGAAAAAAATATCATGTGGGTCCGGAATCTCCAGATCCCAGAGATTAATTTTGTATATGATGACGCTTGTTATTTTCCCAAATATATATTTGGTACAAATAAAAAATATGATAACAGGCATTTTCTTGACCATTTTGGGGCATTAAAAAGATGATTTTACCAATCATAATTTTGAATCGTAAAAAATTCCTCAAAATTGACATTAAAAATATTCATTAGATTCGTTTTGTCCAAAATCCTACTAAAAGATGCCAAATTCGCTATCCTTCGACCGTTCTTCCTGACTTTATGTCAACCAATATTATATTGGCAGCCATCTTAGAGAATGGCTTCCTGTGTGAAACGCACCAACGTTTAAACATGTCATCACGATGTTTCGTGATCGCCAGACCCTAATGATTAATTCCATATATGATGACAGCTGTTAATTTGCCGGCCCCACCTACTCGAAAAATAATGCTCTTTTTGCCACCTTGCTGCTCTAGTATTATTCGTGTGGTGAGCGAGCCTGCATATTTGGTTACAGAATTGAATGACGCGACTTTGGAATTTACGGTTGTACGAATGAGGAGATGGCCGTTCTCTCTGTGCATGACAAGCATTAGCTCATTATGGCAAGGTGTATGAAACTGCCAATCTCTTCATGAAGACCATAAACTGTCAGTTGATGAAGTTAAATACTTATATTTCCATTCATACAAATCAACTATATTCGAAAAATAGAGCATTTATTATCGCAAAAGTACCTTTTTCATGAGTTCAAGGTTAGGGGTGGAGGCGGGTTGAAGTAACGAGAAAAGCCATTAACCGTTTATAGCACAAAGCAGCAAGATGACAAATTCAACACAAAAACTAGTAAAATGCAACAAATATTCTTTTTTTTTTTTTTTCAAAATTACCCCCAGATAAATAAAAAGGTAAGACGGAAGCAAGTAGGCCTAAGTAAATGAATACTGCCAAATGCTTCCGCTGAACACACCTGTGATAAATCAGTTTTTGACCCGCAAACTAGGCCTAATAGGACTTGTTCATATTAACCAATGCTAACTGCGGACTTGCTAAGCCTCCCAGGGTTGCTAGGCAACACAATTATGCCGCACCATAACGAGGCAATGCTACCTAACCACCTGGAAATAATGTTTTTTTCTAGCAAACAAATGACAATTTCTTTATATTCATAGCTTCCTGTTTGTTTTGGAAATAAAAGAAAAACTTTTCTGATACTTTTTGCCACCACAAGTTGTTACTTTTATAAGAGAAATACATTTGATTTTTTTACGTAATACATGGATCTGCCCACCTTCTTGCCAAGTTCCTTACTCGTATAACCCGTACGTTGTACAACTGAGTGATACCGCACGGTCGGTAGATGCTGGTATGACATAACAAATGCTCATGACCATATAGACCGTTGTTAGGTGATGAAGTCACATTAATGTGCATTGTGATTAGGCTTACGCTCTATATAAGCATAAAGCTCCAGCCACAAACATGGACGTACATACAACCATGTGTACGTCCATGGCAGGCCAACAGGGCCAGAATGCATCGGTCTTAAAATTACACATTGTCGAGCCTCCCACGCGTAGTCGAGTAAACCAATCAGATTTCAGTCTCTACGACAATTTTAAGATCCCCCCCCCAAAAAAAAAAATCCTTAAAATTCCCGAAATTGCTGGAGTATGACCATCTGAACAAATTTTCGGTTATGCGTAGTAGAGAATCAATTTCTATTTGACGCCTAGGGAACAGGTAATGGAGAACCAAATTTAATTGGGTCACTAGGCTACGCGACATCGAGACCAATAATTTCTCAACGCGTCGTCGAAGCGGTCTAATGCAGATTACAAGAGCATCACTGATTGGACATTTACGCCTCACGCTATGGGGGTCATAAGTTTCTCCACCACGCGTCTCCTAGGCTATATATATATATATGTATATATATAATATGTAGACGTATACAAAAAGACACAAATACAATGCGTATATACAGTAAAACCTGTCTTTGTGGACACCTGGCAAATGTGGACACCTTTGCCAGTCCCAGAGGTGTCCACAGTAGACAGGTTTCAGTATATATATATATATATATATATATATATATATATATATATATATATATATATATATATATATACATAATTAAATATATAGATACATACATATATATATGTGTGTGTGTGGAGCACATGGTGAGAAAGGCGTTGAAATAGAAGAGACTACAAATTGCAAAAGGAGTAATTGTGACCGAGTAATGATTAAGTCAACTTAAGAGGTGAATATATTGTTCAAAGTGTTAAGTAGTAGACCATTAAGGAGAGAATGTATTTTCACACGGCAACTTTAATTTTCAATATGCGAGAGGTCTAGCACCGAATTGCCTGTGTGACCAAACGATTTTGGAAATGAAACTAGTCAATACCCTACTTGATTTTCAACAGATGCCAATTTAATACTCATGTTCCCTTTTCAAGAAAAAAAAAAGTTCATTTGATGGTGCCTATATGTATGATTATGCATGCATCTACAATAGCCTTCCTCAATTTGTGATAAAGAATGTAATTTTAAATGTATGTGCAAGTCTCATTTTTGAAATTATTATGTTGTCATCGTAATTGTAATCAGTCATTCTGTTGCAATTTTTAATGAATTTTAGTTCCTTTGCTTTTGTTGATCTTGTATTATATTACTGTTAACTTTCGACCTTGTGTACAGCTTGGTCGTTGTAGTCAGTATACATTTCACTGTCTGTTTTCTGATGTACCATACAGTTGTATTATACAGGGCCCCGTGGAAAAACAGTCTGTAACTGAACCGATCATCGTATAACGTTGCGGCAAGTGTCAATACACGGTGAATATTTGTCTGAAATCAGATCCCTCTGAATGACACATAAAGTGAAAGAAGAGAAAGGTTTATACTGTATGTTTGTCGAAAAGCATTCCTGGGACGCAGGACTGTATTTGGGACTGTATTTGTTTACTTGCAGATTACTTCGATATTTCGACGAAAAGTATGTCCGTTTGGCACAAGAAGCGTTTAAAGCGTAAGAAAGGATTCTACATAATTACACACCTACACCTGCTTTGCTACCTTCCTTTCTACTTACCAACTCACCTACAAAGATATAAACATACGTGCATACATACCCACGTTTGTACGTGCGTAACGTATAGATATTGACAGTGAAACTGCCAATTATGACCAATATATATATATATATATATATATATATATATATATATATATATATATATATATATATATATATATATATATATATATATAGGCCTATATACTTGTTCAAAACCATAGCAGCTCAAATCGTCCACAACTGTCTGGATATAAAAATACGTCCGCTTAAGTCGCTGGGAAAGGGTTAATCACATATCTTCCCCATATATCCACATTGAGCCATTATTAAATGAAAGAATAAAATACAGACCTGCAAATACTATGCGTAGAAAAAAATAAGCATTTCAAATTAGCTTTACTGTTGGCATGATACTTAAAACAGAACTTTTAAAAACCTATGGCAAAGAGTCCCGTTGAATTTATATTTATTGTTGGCGACTTTACTGGCCATGTCGAAATTTTGAAATGATTATGCCGAGACCAAAATAATCAATTGGTACAGGGCTACGATCTAATTGTGTGTGCTGCAACACTGCAAGGGCATAATGGTATTCACGGATGAGTTTTTACCTGCATTTACGTCTTTATTGTCAGATGGTGGGAAGTGGAAAATGAGGCGGGAATACAACTGGTGTACCATACAGGGGGAGCCAATATAGCGCCAAAAGGTACAGCTGCGGAGGAGCTGAACATGAGGTGTGCGGAAGCCATGGACTCCGTAGGTGTACCGTGAGTAGAATTTACCCACCAGTAAGAATTAATGGAGTGCAAGGTATCCCTATTCTTCTTGACACTTTTGACAGATACCTTAAAATTTCACTCGTTTAAAAGCGAGGAGGCGACGTTGCTCAAGCTTTTTGACGTTCAATTGTCACATTCAAAATGTTAACTGATGCAGTTTTCCCTTTGTATTGTTCAAATACGAGCATGCATTCACATCGGGTATTATCACATTCGACTCCACTGGAAAGTTCAATTATACACCTGGCAAAAAGAAACAAAAACAAAACAGGTACACCTTCCCCATGCCCACTGCTAACCCACCCCTTCGTCAACATTGGGCATGTATGTCTGTGGTGGGGGTTGCTTTATTTTGTTGTACCAGTGCTTTTATTACTTCTTCAAGGAAGATGTGGTGGTCCTAAAAAAGATCTCAAGTTTGTGGTAAGGCTGCACGCATTAGTAGCGGTTTCTTCAGCCAAGCCTGGACCCTCGTTGGCATGCTGCTGGTGAGCCCGGGTGTCTCGGCCTCGGTAGTTTGGTTCCACTGGTCTGTGAGCCGCTGTGCCGGTTGGTCCATGGTGGCCGCAGGTTCATCTTACTTGTTGCTGACTTGAGGGCGAAGCACATCTATAAACGTTCAATGGGAACAGGTCAGGGGAACGGCATGGCCATAGTAACATTTGTATATAGTGCTGCTGGAAATACTGCATGCTGACTTGTGCGGTATGTGGCCGCCCATTGTGTAGCTGGAACCATTCTGCGACTGTTGGCAGGATCTCATCCACACAGCGCTGGCTTGTAAAAGTTCCATTTTAATACCCTTATGTGTTCTGTTATTTCTGTTGCTGTTAGCGCCCCCATGTTATGACGCTGCCTTCTCCATAGCAGTCGTGTTCCAACATGCATCCATCCTCAAATCTTTCTGAAGGCATACGTTTATTATCTTTACATCATAGAAAACGAGGAAAAATCGTGACTCGTCCGACCACATCACGCTGCTCCAGTGATCTCTGGTCCTGCCAGCGTGCTGACACCACTGTATCCGTGCAGCCTTTGTGAATGACCGAGAGGGATACATACTCACGGCTATCATGTCCATGTTACGTATAACGGTCCATGTGGCACTCGTCAATGGGGGTGGGGTGGGAGTGGGAGTGGAAGATGACTGTGTTTTTTTAGTATTTAATACCCACGCACGTACACACGCACGTACACACACACACACACACACACACACACACACACACACACACACATATATATATATATATATATATATATATATATATATATATATATATATATATGTATGTATATAATGCAGTGTTTTACATTTGCTGGTTGTAGATACGAACTAATGCGTGGGGACCAGTTTAAAAGACGCTTCCCGCAGTTTACTATAGATTCTTCTCACAGCTGCATATATCGGAGCGAGGACGGCATTGTTGACAGCGCAAATGCGAATGCTGTCCACGTACAACTCGCGCTTGCTCACGGAGCTGACGTCATCGAAAATTGCGCTGTAGAGCAAATTGAAAAAGACGATAATGGTGCCATCATTGTGAGTAGTCGGAATATAATATACATCAATAGCATATAGATAAGAATCAGTATGGCTAAGACACTGGGTTTTTGTTGTTGTTGAATTTTTTTCACAGAGACATGTACACGATCTCATGACCAACAATTTTCTTGAAGCCTGTTGGCTTAAAGTGACCCCACCTAATGACGATCCTTTTCTCATATGTGCAGACCTCCTAGTGCTGGTCCTGATTATAATGATGCCTTTGTTTACAATATAAGTAGCGCCAGCTGTAGCTGTCTAGATCTCATGATATTAGGTGATTTGAACTTTGATTACAAAATCAATAAAAACTTGTGTGATAATCCAATATTTTACTTAGAACAGGTTTTAGTTTGAAGCAGCTTATTACTCAACCAACCAGTTACTCTGTCTACATCTACTTTATTGGATGTCATATTAACCAGTATGTCCTCGCGACATGTCGTATGAGGAGTTATTAAAACCACCATTAGTGATCACCATATGACATGTACCTCACTTTGATTTAGGCAGCCTGAACAAAAACACAAGGTCAGAGATTTTGATGTCAACAGGTTTTTAGACGATCTGCGCAATTCTCTCATACTTCAGAATGTTTTTTTCTATGTAGAATTAGTTTGGTCCGAATGGAAGAGAGAAATATTGCGTATTTTCGAACTACGTGCTCCCTTATGTTCATTACGTTTTAAAGACCAGCGCAACCCATGGGTGTCTGGTGAAGTCATCAAACGTATGTATAACCGAGATTACTTGCATGGGCAGCTGTATCACTTGGTAGTCAAGCTATGTGGTCGCAGTACAGATGTGCTTGTGACAAAATAACTTTAGTTTCACACCAGTCAAAATATAGGCCTACATGCTTCTCTAATTTGGTTGAAGTTGAAAAAAGAAACCACACAAACTGTGGAAATCTTTAAGAAGTATATTTCCAGGTAAGGGTTCTCGATCCAATGTTCCACCTCGGCTCTCTGCATTTAAACTGACTGAATTTTTTGTTAATATCGGTCACGATGTTGCCAGTCTACAGACACCTGATACCAGCTATCCTTGAAAGGGTCCCAACAGTATACATCAATTCGACTTTCTTGAAATTCAAGTTGATTCCGTCTTTAATTTTGTCTCCAATTTACCATGTAACAGTAGCTCGGACAACTTTGAAAAGGGATACAAAACTGCTTCGTTTGGGGTCACAAAACGTAGCTGCTTCTGGAATACATATTTATGTCTGTGTGCCAACACAGACATACTGTTTTTCTAGGAATTCTTTCTTTCTTTCTTTCTTTCTTTCTTTACAGGCAAATTTGTCCGACATTTCATTTGAAAAGTATAACACGTAAAAACTCCAAACTTGGCACTATGATACTTCTATAGATAAAGTCTGGCCTTTTTATAATGAGAGGTCATGCTTTTCAAAATTATGCAAATGAGGGCTAATTAAAGTTTTAAATATCTTGTATACTATACAGTCCATCCCATTTAACTTGAGCTCTGGGGGCTGTCTCATTAGCTTTGACCACAGTGCTGGTGGGCCAAACAGCCTATCACTGACCTCTTTGCCCTGCTACTCAACCCGGCTGCTATAATTAGTGGTGTTTGTAAACAGGTCCACATGGTTGCTGCTGTAGACATTTTGTACGGGTTTTATTTTCACCTTTGTAGCACCAAATAATTGGATTTTTTACAAAATAATCCTGCTTAAGGGACACCATTTTAATGTGGAGCTGGCCCTGCTATATGTCTGCCACCCCACCAAACACACATGACCAGTGACAGTGAATGATTGGTACCAAATGGCCAGCTTATTCTAAAGTACTGGCAAGTGTAGCCACATCAAAATAAACCCTACCCTTTCCTCCTTAAGTTGATGTGTATTTCATTACCCCCAATAGATTTCACTCATAATCCAGAGCCTTTATCAACATCGTAAGACCTGTGGGACACTTTTACAGGGGTGTCACATCTCAATTAAACTACAAACAAGCCATAATCCAGGTATATATTTTACAAGATGTGACATCAAAATGACCCATTGAAATGCGGCATCCCTTGACTCATTCAGGACAGAAGTCTTCATTTACTGTCAGTAAAATTTGTATCAAAGGGATATACTGAGTATTCTTATCTTTTAAATGAGGGGGTTCTGATTTAAAATTTCTGGCAATCATAATAGAATATAATATCTGCTCATGATTTGTGATATTCTGACCTTTTTTATTTGTTTCACACATTGTATTAGCAATGCAAATTTGAAAGAGTTACCAAAGAGCATATCCTTTGGGTTCATCACTGAATGAGTTAATTTTGTCATATAAGCATTGGCTACATTGATTGAATAGCTATGTCTGTTTGGTAATTGAATTAGAAGTTAATGTTTTCTTTCTGGACACCAGTCAGTTCAGTGGCTCTTAAAGAAAACATTTTGGGCTACATTATTTATATATAATTACACAGTCCAGGAAATTCTCAAGATCCCTGCCCATGCATTCTATCATTATGTCTGTGTGCCAACACAGACATACTGTTTTTCTTTCTTTCTTTCTTTCTTTCTTTCTTTCTTTCTTTCTTTCTTTCTTTCTTTCTTTCTTTCTTTCTTTCTTTCTTTCGTTCTGTCTGTCTTTCTTTACAGGTAAATTTGTGCGACATTTCATTTGAAAAGTATTACACGTAGAAACTCCAAACGTGGCAGAATTATATTTCTATGGATGAAGTCTGGCCTCTTTATAATGAAAGGTCATGCTTTTCAAAATTATGCAAATAAGGGCTAATTGAAGTTTTAAATCTTCATATTTCTTGTGTACTATAGTAGATGTGGTTCCGAGTGTATAGGAGTTCGATCATAGCAAGGTAAAGGTCATCTCAAATGTCAAGGTCATGTCAAGGTCAAAGGTCAATTTTAAGCCAAAATGTCATTTTTGAGGTCAAGGTTCACTTCAGGTAGAGGTCATTTAAAGGTCAAATGTCATTTCAAGGTCAGAGGTCATTTTCGGTGGTGGCTAGCCATAACTTGGTCAATTTTTATCCAGTTTTGATCATGTTGGGCTCAAACTGTAGCTATTGTACACTGCACATTTGTGAAACTTACTTGTGACCTCTAATGGTCAAAGGTCAAGGTCATTTGGACCTTTGAAAGTTTCATCCAGTCATAACCTGGCCAATTTCCATCCAATTCTAATCATGTTGGACTCAAATTGTAGGTATTGCAACACTGTGCGTTTTTATAAGAACATGTCACCTCAAAAGGGCAAAGGTCAAGGTCATTTGGCCCTTTGAAAGTTTCATCTTGTCATAACTTGGTCAAGTTTCATCTGATTTGGTTCATGTTGGGCTTAAATTGTGGGTATTGTAACTCTGTGCACTTTACATGTGACCTGTTAAGGTCAAAGGTCAAGGTCATTTGGACTTTGAAATTTGCATCCAGCCATAAGCTTAATGTAATGTGAAGTACCAAAGGATAAAAGTGTTAGCATTTAATATTAACAACTTTTGAAGGGACACAGACCGATTTGCTTTAAAGCAAATCTTTTTTCTAGTTTTAATCTGTCTCTTTGTACATCAACTATTCTAGTTGACTGGAAACTCGGCCATGTTACTCCCTTATATAAGACAGGGATGTCACTCAGAAATTTCAGAATAAGTGAATTTGCACAAGGGCTGACCCCCAACAACTAAATTTTTTCAAGATAACTGCAAATTCTTAATCATTGGACTGAGATCAGAACTCTTTGTTTTCATATGTTTTCAATAAAAACGTGAATTACTGCTGATAAGAGAATGAATGACATGCCTGATAAGGGCTCCGGAGACAAGTATGTATTGTCAAATTATCGACCAATTTCGTTGGTGTGTATAGTAGCTAAAGCGCTGGAAAAAGAAATACAGCGTCAATTCCTGGATTACCTTTTATCACATTCTTTCATAAAACCCGACCAATCTGCTTATTTGAAGAAACACTCCACGCAGACGTGTTTACACAAAGTGGTGGATGATTGGTTACACAACCGAAACGACGGTCTCCCTACCGAGATTTGTTTTCTTGATTTACAAAAGTGCTTTAACTCCATAAATCACAAGATACTTTTGTCAAAGCTTCAAAAGTATGGTATTCTTATCAATGACTTGAAATGGTTTCAGTCTTATTTTACTGATCGTAAACAAGTCGTTAAGTGTATAGGTGACCTATCCAGAGCTCAAAATGTAACGATTGGTGTCCCTCAGGGTTCCGTTATTGGACTTCTTTTGTTTTTATTGTATGTGAATGATTTAACACAGCACGTGACTACATGTCAGGTAAATCTCTTTACTGATGACACGATTGGTTACGCGGCAGGTGACTGTGTTGATGAAGTTAATTCTATTTTACAAAAGGGAGTAGCTGAGACTAAAAGTTGGCTTTCTGGCAACAGACTGAAAGCAAACACAAAGAAATCCATTCACTCTTATTGTCTGGGCATAATAACAATAAGGCATTAGACATCTCTTTATACGGCGAGAAAATCGACCAGGCAGATTATGTAAAGTACCTTGGCTTTACTATTGACGATCAGCTGACCTGGCGTCAACATTTAGTGGATGTGTGCAAAGTGGTGCATGGTAAACTAGCGGCACTCCGTCGTTTGAGCACCTCACTCCCAAGTAGTTTGCTTCAAACCATTTATTTCTCTTGTGTCCAGCCAAACTTAGATTCATTAAGTCATTAGCTTGCAATGGTGCCACAGTCTGGAACTCTCTTGATGATTTTAACCGCAGTTCACACGATTTGCCTTCTTTCAAACGCAATTAGGCCTATAAGGCTAGCTATTTTACATGATGTTTATGTTTTAATCTGGATTGGTTGTCGTGCAGTGTTATCTGTTATGTATTTGTAACATTTGTATATAAACTAAATATATGTTCACTGGTCCCGAGAGAAGAACATTTGTATATAAACTAAATATATGTTCACTGGACCCGAGAGAAGAACAGATGTACGTCTGCTTGGGTGCATCAGAATAAAGATATTCAATTATTATTATTATTATTATTATTATTATTATTATTATTATTATTATTATTATTATTGTTGTTGTTGTTGTTGTTGTTGTTGTTGTTGTTGTTGGGTGTACCAGAATAAAGATATTCAATTATTATTATTATTATTATTATTATTATTATTATTATTATTATTATTATTATTATTATTATTATTATTATTATTATTATTATTATTGTTGTTGTTGTTGTTGTTGTTGTTGTTGTTGTTATTATTATTATTATTATTATTATTATTATATCGTTTTTCCCAATATCATTGCTTTCTTTCTTATGTTCATATCTTGCCACTTTATTTTTGTCTCGGCTTAAACGCACACACCGTGTAAGCCAGAAACTTCAAATTTGGCATGGACTTAGATAGATGGTGAAGTTTTGCATATCGGTCAGAATTGTCCACTGGTTGAAAACTTTTCAAATCAGGGCCATTTGAAAATCCAGTCCTTTCTGGTTTCCAAAGCATTGAACGTAGAGTCACGAATGTTTGTTTCTATTGGTGCATTTGTTGGGGGTGTTCATCTAGTGGATACATTACAACAGTAGTAGAATTTGAATTTATGCTAATTATGGACACTTCAAAATTTAAAAGTTGAATATCTTCACAGCAATTATAGATATAAGTGTTATTCTAACTTCAGTTCATAGATTGGTGCTGTAAGTACAGCCAGTGAACCTCAAACGAAAGTTATAAGCCTTAAATTTATGCAAATTGGGACACTGTAGAATTTCAAAGTTGAGTATCTCCAGAACTGTTATGTCAGAGATGCCATTCCAACACCAATTCACATATTTGTACTGTAGGTGCATTACGTGAACCTCAAACCAAAGTGGTAAAACTTAAATTGATGCCAATTAAAGTCATATGTACTGTGTCAGTGCAGTTCTAAGCATTGTGCCTCATTGCCTGAAGATCTGAGGCTGCCCTTAACCCCAAAAGACTATCCAATGACCTGTGGTGGAGTCAGCATACGTAATCACCTATCATAAATAGTACCATTAAAGCATAAGAGTGTTCCAATTCAATGACACTGTTTTGACACCTTTGTTGGTTAATAACCACGAAATTAAAGTATGAAGCAATTAATGTGAGGATCTATGTTTTGTCAGTGATTCGTTCAAGCGTGGTGTGGAAGAATTATGTCTGTGTGCCAACACAGATATTCTGGTTTTGTTGAGTTTCTTTCCTTCTTTTTTTTCTTCTTCTTCCGATTCTTCCAATTTTTCTGCTTAACCAGCAATTTTGTACGACAATTCTCTCCTAGACTATTACACTTAGAAACTCCAAACTTGGTATTATGATAGATCCATACATGAAGTCATGCCTTTTTACAAAGATGTCTGAGTGCATGTAAAATTATGCAAATTCGGTGCATTTGAAATTTTAAATCTTGAATATCTTTAAAAGTATCACAGATAGAAATACCATTTCAACTTCTATTTATAGGTTTCCGATGAAGGCTCATCCAATGGATCACAAACAAGAGTTGTAGAATTTTAATTTGTGCTGATTAGGGGCACTTGAAAACTTTAAACGTTGAGAATCTTCAAAACTATTACAGGTAGAGATGCCACTCCAACTTCTATTTGTAGGTTTGTGATGAAGGCACATCCAATGAACCCGAAACAAAAGGTGTAGACTTCTAATTTATGGTAATTAAAAGTACTTGAAATGTTCAAATGTTGAATATCTTCAAATATATGATAGGTAATTATGTCATTCCAACTTTTATTGATAGGCTTGTGATACAAGCCCAACCCAATGAACCACAAACGGAACTTGTAGTAATTTGATTTATGCTAATTAAGGGCACTTCAAAAGTTTAAATGTTGAATATCTTCACAACTATTATAGATAGAGATGCCATTCAAACTTATACTTATAGGTTCGTGATAAAGGCGCATCGAATGAACCACAAAAAGTTGCAGAATTTTGATTTGTGTTAATTAAGGGCACTTGAACAGGTCAAATGTTGAATATCTTCAAACCTTTTACAGGTAGAGGTGCCATTCCAACTTTATTTATAGGTTTACGGTATAGTTGCATGCAATGAATCAAAAGCAAAAGCTGCAGCGTTTGAATTTATGCCAATTTTGGAGGCACACAGACAGTTTGCTTTGTAGTAAATCTTTCTAATTTAACACCTTTTCTCTTTAGTAAACAGTAACAAGAAACCAGATCTTTACATGTGCTGTAGTGACAGTATCTGATCAGTTATTATATATATGTATATATATATATATATATACATATATATATATATATACATATATATATATATCCTTTAAATAAAAGAACAAAGTTATATAATTTATGTAATTACCTCTTGGATGGGTCACACTGTGTATATTGTATATGTTTGTTAAATAATGTTGTGCATGGCAGTTACCACTTATCAAAGTTTCAGGTCAGCATTACATAACCTGTCCACATTGTGCCTAGGTTTTCTTCGATCCAAGTCAGCAGGATTCATCACATTTAAATCATGCAGTATCATCGCATCTACAGATAAATACGTAGGAACTTTCCTACATTCACGTGTAAAATTGACTATTCTACTTTCAAATATGGAATAGTCCCTACCTTAAAAAAATCCTTTTTTAAATGTAATTGCATACTTACTGCCTAGTGTGACTTTATGATTATAGTGCCATATTTTTCATTTCATGTAGCCGCACCTTGAAAAACCACCTGCTGTGTGTGATCACTATGGGCATGTCCTAGGGCCGTTTATTCAAAGGAGGATGTACTGTATATTGACGTAGAGTAGTACCTGCTGTATTTGGCCTCGCGTTCAGCCCAGAGAAAGTGACCACACAGCAGGTAGTCTTTCACTGCAAGAAAATTTGCAAAGAACCGAACTCCTCTCTCCAACAAACGTGGCCACAACAAGCAGTGTGGTTGTTGACAGTAGTGACCACATGCACCGCGTGTACCAGTGTATGTGTTAGGTTGTTGCATCTTATGATCACATCACTTAATATATTTCAGTCCATTACACTAATTGGCAGCATGTTGAAGTTTCAATCCCACATATGATCACAAAGAAAAGGTTGCTGATATTTTAGGTACACTTATTGTTGTGGTTCAGCTGATGAAAATGTGATCAAAAGTTGAATTTGATAGCTTGTTGCTCAATTTATGAAAAAAAAAATGAATGCATTGCAAGAGGGGGTGAGGAGGGAGGTCATTACGCTAGTACGGGAAATAATTTTGCGCAAAGACAGCTTACAGAGAATAAGGCTATTCCAAAACAATGGCCAGTACGGAGTACTGAAAATGAGAGGGCGTCCAGTATGATGGTATGGAAAATAAAATGCCCCACTATATGGAAATACCCCCATGACACCCCTCTATAAAGACCTGCTTTCCACAATCAGCTTCAAAAGTGGCTGCAGATAGGGTATAATTCCCAGTGTCACGGGGATACTGGATATTCAACAAATCACATTTCAGTATATTCTTGCTATCAAAATGTGTACGCAATCAACAAACAGAGACAGATATATGCAAATCATCAGCATCTGAGAGATAAACAGTTTCAAATTTGACATGAGATTGGAGATAGATATATCTGATTATATCTCCTTTGATTACGCATAGTAACTGTTAGTATGAAAGAGCCACCAACAGCATATAAGAGGGACATTAAAAAGACCATTATTGCTATCAACACATGCAAACTTTTCACACACAGACAGATTAGGTTTCAGACAAATTGGGGGGGGGGGAGGGGGGGTGGTAGTGTTGTATTTTATCCCTGCTGTTTTTGCATGTGAACAATAGTCCGCCTTCATCTGTGACCCACAATTAGCTGGGCAAGATATTGAAGAATAAATATGCTCAGCTTGGTCTCTCTCCAAGTCTCACAAACAAAAAGATTTTATCCTGTGGTAAAGTACGCCTAGAAGATTCTATGCAAAATAGCTTCCATCATTAATAATTAATAAAAAAATCATTTCAAGACACTCTCCAAGACCAACTGTATAAATGCATGATATCACCAGACTCAATTTAACACAAACAGACGACAAAAATGTTTACGTCAAGTGTCGAACAGACTTAATTTGATACAAACAGACGAACTAATGGTGACATCAAAAGTCGACCACTCCATAGTTTTCCTTGATTTGAGTCTTTAACAAAAGAATTCAAATCAAAGCTTACAACCAAACGTAGAAAGAACAACTTTCCCACTAAGTACATCTATTCTTGTCATGGAAAAGTCACTTTTTCAGCATTGACGAAAGTCCAAGAGGAAGTGGATAGTTTATTTCTATATTGCATAACAGGTACAAACCAATCAGGGCTCCTTCAAGTGTAAGAAAATTGTAGTGACCGCAGGAGCATGGATCAACCAGGTGCTTGGAATGCTGGGAACAAGACTTCCCATCACCGTTACCCAAGAACAGCTGACTTACTTTGCCACACCACATGTCAAGGACTTCACAAAAGAGAAGTAAGTGCTAGCTTCAAAATTTGTAATTTGGTGCTCTTTCGTGTTGAAAAAATGATGCAGGATTCCTGTAAATAATCAAATCGATAACGAAACTAGCATGATATATTGGAATATACCAATGTGGTCACTTATAACCACCAATGTAGACCAATTTCAAACCATGCAGATATATAAATGGCAACAACACCATATCGTCCTCACAAAAACTGCTTTTGCATACAATTAAAGTGACACACATTACCATTGTGTTAAATTGGAGTCCAAGTTCGTGTTATGTTGCACTCTCCAAGAGCATCCCTTAGGTTGTGCTCAAACTTGGTGAAAATGTAACTTGAGGTAGAGCCAAACAGTGTTGTTCACTAGGTTCTGATATTTAATCAGTTCTTCAGCTTGGGTATTTGGTGGTCAATGTGTACATTCTGGTTGATCCCAATATAAGTCAGTTGGGATTGTATTGGTAATTCCCATTTTCTACTCCTTCTCCAAAACCATTAGCCAGATTCACTTCAAACTTGATGGAAATGTGCCTTAGGTAGGTGTCTACCACATTTTTTTTAAATGGTAACCATTTATACATCTAGATGTATATTTTGAAGTGCCAAATCATAAAATGTTGGATAAATGTAGGCTTTTTTATATTACACAGGTTTGTGGCTTGGTCGTACCGCTGTAATGATGGTAATTACTATGGATTACCAATCCACGGTAATACAGGGGTTAAAATAGGTATGGATGCGGCAGGACCCGAAGTTACGACCGACTCCAGAACGTATGAAGCAGATTCTAAAAGGTTACAGAAGTCATTAACTCTTCTGAAGAATATACTGCCGAAGGTAAACATTTATTGTTTTACGCGTAGTGCATACTTTATATATTGATTCTATTATGCAGTTTTTTTCATAGTAAGTGCATGCAGTTGTAGCATACTTTTGTAATTGTGCGTTAACCTCCTACAGCGAACCCCTCCCCCCATTAAAAGACAAAACAAAAACAAAAAACTCGAAAATGATCAATGAATTGTATCAGTTTTTCTACCGGACTATTCTATCCCCAAGTGAATAACCAATGGCCGATTGCGATTCCAGACGATTCTTGTCATCTCGGTTGAAGCTCATGGTGCATCTGTAACAAAGTCCCGATGATTACCAATCTCCTCTTTACAAGATCAAGATGAAAGGTTTTACTGAGTTCTTTTCGTGTGAACATTAGCACGTAATAAGAATACCGTGTGATACAAACTTCACTTAGGATCCAAACCTGCTGCTCTTTCTCTCTTTTTCTGTCTCCCTCTCTTTTTGCCTGGACGCAACCAACTGAAGAACAGTGTAATAATTAAGACAATTTTTTCCTGTAATAATTTTTTCACGGTAATTCAATCTTAAGATGGCATAGCTTCTCCAACTGCGCTCATTGGTCACAAGGTGTAAAACTGGAACCGGAAACAAATGCTGCCACCATGTTATTTTGTACCGTTATTTATTATTCATATAAGTGTATTGAGGTTCATGTGACCTGTTGTCAGGCTGTTGGTCCCATACTTGAAACCAAGACGTGTCTGTACACAATGACGCCAGACCGTAACCTGGTCATCGATACTTTGAGAACACGAGGATGGGAGGATGTCATCGTTTGTTGCGGAGCGGGACATGGCTTCAAGTAAGAATTTTAAGCGATTTATTGCTTAACGTCTGATTACTTCTGGTCATTTCAACAAAGCGTGACAAACCCCAGCTAGCACTGCAATCCTTCATGAAAGCTAGGCCAGTATAAGATATGTAATCATCATTATCATCATCATCATCATCGTCATCATCATCAACATTCGTAGTCATCTCTATTCGTCAAAGGTTTGTGCGGTAGTGTTTCTTACAGTTGAATGGCTTTTACAAAACTAGTACACTATTCAACTGACCATGTGGGTAGATGAATTAACACGATTTTTTTAAACAAACTAATCTGTATAAATCAGTGGAATTATATCATGATGTTTGATATGATGAACAAATCATAAAAGTCTTTTCATATGATTGCTATTTATAAAGATGTACAGACAGATAACAACATCGTTTACCTGTTGGAGCGTATGTTATGTTTATTGAGATGAGATTAGATCAGAAAATAGTGATGTGATTACAAACTTGAAAATATTCTTAATGTGGAATCTGGTCGCGCGCACAGTTTCTTGTGACAATCCTCAACTAAAACATGGATGAAATAAATAAAATGCAAAATCAAATACTCTATGGCGAATTTTCAAAAAGTAAGGTACGTCAACATTCAAATGATTTTAACGTCCAGTTTAAAGACGGTCAACACCATTGTGCATGAAATAAATGCCTCACTCAAGCTTTGGACACATGTTTTACTTTCACAAATTCCACTTTTTCTGTAAAATGTAATTTTAAAGTGCAGATAGGCTTGTATTTCATCTCCTTGCCACGCATTTATTTGTGAAAGTGGTACGTTGCAATGTTAAACAAATCAAATCTTTGGATCATTTCCATTTCAGTAAGTTACTTTTATACAATTAGAGACGAGATTTTCATAGGATCAGCGCAAATAACTGGCAATATACAAAATTATTTGATACGGTTTGCGTCATGTTTAGCACATTGCAATCATTTTACAGTCTTATTACATTTATTCTGAGCTGTTTAAAGTTGCTGTTTGTTGAAGTGAATGCCTTAAAATCTAAATTGTAGCAAGGGTTTCTTCCTGGTATGATCTGTTTTGTTTGCTGTTGTTTTTGGATTAACTTTTGCACGTGATATTTCCATTGATAGCCGTAAAATAGGTGTCGTAAGATTGTTCAGAACTAATTTGTCTTTTTTCAGATTTGCTTCTGTCTTGGGGCGACTTCTGTCCGAGATTGCCATTGATGGGTACACTGAATATGACATAAAACCTTTTAAAATAGACAGACCCACTCTGACAGATCCGAGCTACAAGCCTGCCTTCGCTCTTGGTCAATCACAAGCCCAAGAAAGGCAAAAATCTAATCTTTAAAATAATAAAATTTGTCACATTTACAACAAAATTGAAGATGGTGGACACGGAAGAAAAATAATAGTCATGTAGGCTTTTTACCAGCTTTGCGATTTTTACCACGAATTATTTTTTACTTTTCATCCTTTAACGTTTGTACGGAGAAAAATACATTGTGACATGTCATAACAATGCTCCCCAGCGTTAGTAGAAATATTGCAATAGCAACCCCATCCAGAATAATTAGTTTGCTTCAAAATTGTTAAACGCCTACACTGGAACGAAGTCTGTGTCGCTTTACCTGGTCCCATGGAATGGCATGACATGACATGGCATTCCGGCTGGTTTCATTTACCTTTCTTTTAAATTTTTCCGTCATTGACAATGAAATTTAAGTTCAAAGACAATAAGGGTAGGATGGTAAGGTCTCCTACAATGTAGGTGAGCCATTGATTTAAAAGTGAATATAATGTACTCCTGCAGGGTCGGGTAAACTAATCCCAAGCTGTTTACCGAATGCTTTAGTAACATCGATTCTTTGGCGAGGACTAGAATATTCTTGCACGATCTGCTTCTGTGCTACTTGTTAAATTCGAAAGATATTGTCCTCTTTGCGGTGATACCTGTTGAATTGCAAAGACAGCGATATTGTCTCCCGAGCTATTGTAGAAATAGTGAATCTACCAAAAGGTAAAAAAAAGTTTATTCACAAACGCAATTGTAATGACATCCCCTGTCATGGAACACAATCGGGGAGGAGGGCTAAGCCCGATGTTAACCCCTCTTACAGAAAGTAGACAAGTAGACAGGACAAACAAGACGTCACATCCCTCCATGACATGAATTGTCAAATCTTTTAATTGAAATGTAGTGTTGCGCCGGGCCAACAAGTTTAAGGAAGACACCACTGTTTCGACAAGACAGACACAAGGGCTGGCTATGGGCATCATAGGATGACCCCATCGATGCGACGAAGCTCATCGACCATTTGGCGATAGATGGGGTCCCACGACGACTGTTAATGAGATGTTTTCAAAGTGTATAGCGGCGCTAAATTGTCTAAATGCAACTCATGTTACAGCACGGCGCTGGAGGCGTTTAGTTTTCACAATGCATTCTTGAACTGCCAGAAAAATGATTTTGTTATCTTCAAATGTACAATTTGGTGGTCCAAACAAAACTGTTTCTGGAGGGAAAGGAGCAAGATAAGAAATGCTTGTATGTACGCTATCTCGTTGGATAATATAAAATGGACAGACAATTTGGTGATCCTAACAAAACTGTTTCTGGAGGGAAAGGAGCAAGATAAGAAATGCTTATATGTAGGCTATTTCGTTGGATAGTATAAAATGGACAGACAAAAAAGAAATGCCAGATATCTTCTGCACCTTGCCCACGACAATAATTTGGAGATTCGAACAAACTAATGGTATGAAAATGGGCTTTCAGCTTGTTGCAGCCCATCCGGGGTCTTGCATTAATAGCAGAAGAATATCTATTGTTAACACAGTAAAATTTAGACTCTTTAATTGAGCGGGAGACTTTCGAATATTTGTGTTTCTTGAATTCATTGAGCGAATTAGAATTTCGAATGTTGATCGGCAGCTGGTTCCAAAGTCTTGATGTGTTGGGGAAAAAATATTGTTAAATAAGTCTGTCCTAGCTCTAAAACGAGGAAGGTTACCAACTTGCTTTGTATTGTATCTGTCCTGGTTTTAGTGGAATCAGCGATTTCATTTAGGTATTCTGGGGCTAAGTTATGGGTAATTTTATATATTTGAATTAACTCATTCGTTTCTCCACGTTTAGCCAAAGTTTGGAGACCCCTTTCTTCATATAATTTGTTATTTGGAGTGGTTAGCATGGCACCGGAAATGACACGAGCAGTAGCCATCTGAACACTAATCTTTGGAAGTGGCCCTGTGTGCAGCCATCCCTGACCGCACTACCATATCCCATGAGCGGTCGAATGAAGTATTTGTATATGATTTCTAGGGTTTCTCTACTCAGTTGGTACTGTAAACTTTTCATAATACCAAGTGAAAATAAGATCGATATGATCGATCCATCGGAGGTCAGATCGTAGTGTTATCCCCAGGTGTTAATGTTGATCAACATGTTGCAACTGATGATTTTGGAAACTTAAGAGAGGGTGTTCGGCTTGATTTCTCATTCGATATACTAACATAACATCCGTTTTCAGGGCGTTAAATGTTATCAACCAATCCGTGGACCATTAGTTTACAGAAACCAAGTCCGCATTTAACGTATCAACTGTTAGGTAGGGATTCTCAACTGTGAGATATAATTTTTGAACCATTTAAGCAGGATTGTGATATTCCACTACGCTTCAATTTAAATCAAAAACCTTGGTACCAAACTCGGTCAAACGCTTTGCTGATGTCCAAAAGATTACTCGAACCTCCTTTTGAAGATCAACAGCAAGAGAAAGTTCATGATAGAGGGAGTGTAACATCAAGACGTTTTAAGATATCCAAAGCTCCTTTCAATTGATATGAATTGAGCTAAAAAAACAACTACAGGTGGATTTATGGCTGGTAGCGCACCGGCACTAGACGTGTCGATGTTAATTTGGTCGAAAAAAACTTGTTGAAAATTTCCGCTTTGGAGAAGTTATCTGTAATATGACAATCATTTTGAAGTAATGAAGGGATAGCCGAGGATTGATTACGATTCAGAAAAGATTTGATCGTACGCCACCAAGCTTTTTCTTTTGATTCGTATTTTCAATGAGGCTCCTAGTCCGTTTTTTGTGGGTCTCTTCTGCTGCCTTCAACTGTTCTTGGTATTGGTTGAGTATAGCGTTGTAGAGCCGATTCCACAAGTGTATGCCATATGTTTGTTCTTTTTAACTTTTCGTCTTGCGCCGTGGAGTGCGGAATGAAACCATGGTAGGTCCAGTAGTCGCACTGTGATAGATTTACTTGGTATCGGTGTTTTTATTTTATTTGATATCAATAAAAAAAAAATTAATCAAAATATCACAGCAAACATCAACATTTCCGAATTAAAACAGGCGTTCTAATTCGCTTGATTTAAAGATTCTCTAAATTTATCGAAATCAGCTTTCTAAAATTCTCAAATGAATCTGTTATATGATGTGTCCTTTTTGAGACAAAACAGAATATTTGAGGCAACTACAGCGTGATCACAAGTGGAAATAGGATAGATGGCAAGACAGGAGACTGTGATATTGGAAACAACTTGGTCTAGACACGTGGCTGTCGTGGCAGTGATTCTCGTTGGCTCGGTGACATGGGAGGTTAACAGATTTACATAGCAAAATTGTGTTAGCTTAGAGCCAGCAATGGCATCAAGATCTGAGTTTAAGTCGTCAGTTATGATGATGTGTTGTATATTACTACTTTTTGCTGAGTCTGTATTATCTTGAAGTTTATCCCATAATAATGCTGGTGCATTAGGCGGTCTGTAAACTGTACCCAGTAAGAATTTATTATTGTGAACCCTTGCCTCAGTCCACAAAAGCTCAATATCTAGTACCTCCAGATCAGGGCGGCGAATGATAACAAGCTCTATAGAAACAAAAAGTGCCAGCGCCCCCCCCCCCCCCCCCCCCACCACCACCACCACGGAGGCGGTCTTTTTGTGTGATATTATGACGACCTGAGATACTGAGATCACTATCGACTGTATTTGGTGAGAGAAGCGTTTCTGAAAGAGTTATAATGTCAAAATCGCGAACAACGTCGGTTTTTTTTAAGGATCCAGTTAAGTTTACCTGAATTTAAGCTCTGAATGTTAAGATGACAAAGTCTGATGTCGCAAAAGTCAAGGGGGGAGGGGGGGCGGACCGCTGGATATTCCCCGATAACAGGAAAGGCACAGGGAGAATCCCCAATTGAAATTCACTGAAACTATCGACGTATTTATGAGTAAGTTGAATGGATACAATGAAAAGTCGTACTCTGAGAAAATCTAAAAAGATACAAAGTGAGATTTGTAGGCACCATGAACCCTATATAATTAGATATGTACACCTGGTCCGGGATGGCTGCACCCATGCAATGAGACTATCTTGTTAAAACAGTCTTGGATAACCATATTGTCCTGCTTAAGACAGTATAAACTATAAACTGGCTGAAAAGCACTACATGAATCCCAAAATACAGAAGGCTAATGGCTTTGCCTCGACTTTAAGAGACAATAATGCAAAATCTTTGGCAATGTCTAAGCAATATATATATATATATATGTGTGTGTGTGTGTGTGTGTGTGTGTGTGTGAGAGAGAGAGAGAGAGAGAGAGAGAGAGAGAGAGAGAGAGAGAGAGAGAGAGAGAGAGAGAAACACCGCAAACGCTGAGAAGTACCAAGCTATACGTGATCGATCTATATGTGGACATTAAGAAAAATATATGTGACAAAAAGGTGCTGCTACCTCCGTATTACGGTTTTTAAACAAACAAAACCGTTTCGATTGGATTATATACATTTCAAAATAGGTGTACAATAACTTATTCCAGTCGTCAGAACTTCATATCCAAATAATGGGACGTGAGAGGGTGTATTTTCCTGTCTCACATGTAATGCAGGGTACCAAGTAATTCCGTCCTCTGTCTGGAATCTAATTTGCAGTGGAAAAAATAATGTGTCTTGACTGCTCAAGAGATTACTTGCACATGTCAAGATTTAGAGGTCTTCATTTCATTCTGAATCTTGTATGGTGAATTTGGGCTTTTTGTGTCATAAAAGGCTGAAGCACGTCCATTATGGGGGGTTGGGGTGGGGGTAGGGGTGTTTGTTTGTTTGTTTTTTGTTTTGATAAAAGGGACATATTTTTTTTTTATTTTACTCAAGTTCTACAAAACTCTTTCTTAGAAACGAGCCAGTCGAGACGCCTGGAGCAGCCAATTTATTGATTTCATGATATTCTTTCACCAATATAACTCAATAATAGCAATAACCTCAAATCTGCAAAAACAAATTAAAGATTGAGACTGACTGATTCATTGCCATAACTCTTGCAAATGCCAATTAAATTGAAACAATAATAGAAAAGAAAATATATGTATATATACTACCCCTCTATATCTACTACCCCTCTATATATACTACCCCTCTATATCTACAATATTAGCATTTTAGTTACCGACGATCTATTTTCTAGCGAATCTGCTACGTAACTATTCTTTGCTGACTCTGATTTCCAGCGTCCATGGAGGACCAAAAAAATCAACATAGTTGGATTGATACTGAGTACTCTTCTGATTGGATAATTTACCGTTATGTTTTATCCTATGTTAACATGTGTTTATGGTAAGAGCTCACTTACGCTCGCTATAAGAGGTCATAAAACAAAAATTGGGGAACCGTCATACAATACAAACAAACATATAAATAAATATGTAAATAAATGAATGAACGAACGAACAAACAAACAAATAAATAAAACGAATTTATAGATCTGCCATGACACACTTCATTGTATATGCTCGTCAAAAACGTTTGG
Source organism: Hermodice carunculata (assembly GCA_964020975.1). NCBI lineage: Eukaryota > Metazoa > Annelida > Polychaeta > Eunicida > Amphinomidae > Hermodice > Hermodice carunculata. The sequence continues at coordinate 5,452,359 of OZ026624.1, read as the reverse complement.
ACTGGATTATAAATTTTCCCATCACTGTTAAATATGTACAGATTTCTTAAACTTTTGATTTAATGTGTCGCACGTCTCCAGAGAAAAGTAAGTAGTCAGTGATTTCTTGTTTTGTAAAAAAATGATAAAAAACCTTTCCATTGCCCAGAGTAAACATATTAATAAAAAGTAACTTGTCTCTATTTTTTATAATTCCAAAGGTCAGAAGGGTTGGCAATCACAAGTTGCTTATATCTACATGTACGTTCAGAGTGCTTTAAAAATACAAGCAAATATATATATTGTAATAAATACTCACTTTGTTCAGTGTTTCAGTATTCTTTGTTGCCATCTTTAGTATACATATACAATTGTAACGGAAATTGATAATCAGTAAACAATAACAGATAAATAAACTTAGTTAAACTGTAACGAGGGATAAAAAAAACCACCTTGGGTTTGTGACGTTGAGTTTCTTGATGTTAAAATTTTGGTTTATGTTAAAATCAGCTGTCCATATATATATATATATATATATATATATATATATATATATATATATATATATATATATATATATATATATATATATCACCTTGAGTTTAAAAAAAGTAAATATAGGCCCTAAAATGGAAAAAAAATGCCGACACTAGATTCGAACTCTATACCTTCTGTTTCGAAGACACACGCTCTACCGCTACGCTGCCGGCAGTTATACATGTTTTTGCGCGGATAAATCTATTCTATTGCTCGTTTACTTCTCTGTTTTCTCGCTCTGCTTTGCAATTCATTGAAATTCCGTTCTTCGGAAGTGCTGACGCTTAGGTATAAGCGAAATTATGGATAGGCTATACGCAAGTGTTAAACGTTGCAGCAGGTACATGGGCATAACAGTGGTGGGGCAGTATACTACGATCGAGATCGGGATATAAATTGCATCATAATTAACATTAAGTTTACTGTACGTTTTTTTTAACAGTAATCAAGCAGGAAAATGCTTTTGGTAAATGTAGACATAAGCGAAATTCAAAAGTTCATTCTTCTTGTTTCCTACAATGGATGAAAATGAATGATCCCAAATCCTTTGACGTTTCGCGTTTTGTTTCGCTCTTTTTCGCGATATGCATCCTTTCTCGCTCTTTTCCGTGAAAACTATGAAGCAGCCCTGCATGGACGCGTACGCACCATAGCTATCCTCACTGCTCCATATTCTCGAGGGAACAAGGCGTGTATAGTATGGAAGCAATGAATTAAAAATTAACTCAGCACAACACTTTAGGGTAAACAGAAAGCACGTGAAAAGTTAATTTTCAGCTCAGTATTATTATCCAGGAATCCGCTTAGCACTGAGCTTGCTGTTTTGGATTTTACATAGGCCTACGTTGGTGTAAGCTAAAATGCGAATTAATGATAATTCATATGTATTGTATACAAAGTATGAGCATGAACACCAGGTGGCAGTATATTCTAAATCACTGTCATTTGTCCAAATGTGAATTCTAAACAAGTTTTATATTTATCTTTTTAGACTCTTTAACTTAAATGTACGCATTTCAAAACGTTCGAAATAAAAAACAAAATTGGGTAGTTTTTCAAGCCAAATCAAAGAGCTTTGACGCGCGTAGTAACACGTGTTTAATGCGGTCCTTTTAGTCCATGTGCCAGACTGAAAATTGGTACCATCTGAGGGCACCAAACGAAACTTTATACATGCGTTGGTACACCTTAGGGTGTACCAAAAATGCATGATGGACTTTTCAGAAGCCCAGCTGGAGCCCGTTATTAAAATTTTAAAATGTTTTACCCAGACGGCCCAAAAATGCTGTATATGGTGAATCCTGTTTTGTTATAGTTGGCCACTACATTATAATTATACTTGAAATATACATATTATGTTTGTATCCAGTTAACAGCTGGCACAATCCACTTCATGCGACCTATAAATACTAAATGAATCCACACGGGTCAGAAAAAAGCCATTATTATACCCACATTGATTGGATTTTTTTTAAGGGGGGAGGGCTTGCTGTGCTCGGCTTGTAGATCAAGTAATAACAGTTACATTTCCGCAATCTCAATACCTCATGAATACATGGTCCAAATTTCAGCATTTTAATGTATTGTCAAGCTCCATAATGCATAGATGTTGAATGAATTTTCAGTCCAGTATAATCTTGATGTTATCTGTTGTTATAGTGAAATTTATTAGCATAGAAGCATATTATGACGTTCATTTATTACGTTACTGATTTAGGCCTATTACATGACGTCATTGTCATATCAATTAATAATAAACGTCTTGTAATGAAAATAGGCCTAATTTGTCCCAGATTACTATAAATAATTAGTAAATTACACTATTCAGTCTAGGCTTGTATTTACGTTGGAATATGAATTTTTTTCTTGCTCACTTTCTATGTCAGATTCCTTTGGCATCTGATATATGGGACATACAAAGAATTAAGGCACAAGATTAGAAGAACTATCCATATGTTCACTGAGCTGGATTTGCCGTGTCTCAGGCACCCGTATTTGCTGTCTGTGTACAGTCATGCGCCTGCGTAGTTCGTTGCCTGTAGACCCTATGTATACCTCATCGCATCCTCTACAGACAATCGCATAAATCAAATGTTTACTCACACAGTCCATTTCTGTTCTAATTTGAAAGTTAAGTAGCTTTCCTGTTGTGTCCAGCGAAATTGTGTCAGTAACTATCGTGTTTATACAATTCTTACAATGAGGAAGACCACATTTTTTGCTCCCGCCTTGACTGTCCCTTGATTCAAAGTTTGCTCTCGTGAGAATTTGTTTTAAATTACCAGGCTGTCTTTGGCTTGAAATAAAATTCAGATTTTTCAATATTTCTCCAAGTGAGGGATCCATTTCCAAGATGTTACGGGTTTCACGTATTTGTGGAATTATCACTGCCACTGGATTGTTAGGATTGTATCTTGTGATCATGACCAGCTTTTTGTCGTCCCCCTTTTGATTTTTGCGGTCCTTTCTTAATGATTCTTGTGTTACACTTAAGTCTGGCTGAATACCCATTGAAATGAGTGAATCTGGGTAGTTCCTGGCTTTTAGAAAATTTCCCAGTTCATCCAGACGCGTTGCTTTTCTATTTGTATTTTCAACAATTGTACAGATCCTTCTTGCTTCATTATATGGGATATTTGTCTTCGTGTACCGTGGGTGACATGAATTGAATGGCATATACTGATAAGTATCTGTATTCTTGTCGTATGTATGTCCAATGAAATCTTTCCATCATTTTGAAGAACTTACAAGTCTAAAAATTCTAATTCACATTGACTCTATCTCATTTCATATTGAATACTTGGTTCAAGCTGATTTAAAAGTTGGTGAAAATAATGTAAATCTGACAGCGACTTTGTCCATATTATAAAACAGTCATCTAGATAGCGTTTATAGTTCCTTTTAAAAAACATGGCGAAGGATTCAGATGTATTTCTAAGTTTTTCGTATAATAAAACTCCTAGATATCCAAGACTAAGCGTTACATAAGTTGGTGCACATTTAGTTCCCATCGCACATCCTTTTTTCTGTATGTAGTACTCTCCATCAAATCTGAACACATTATTTTCTAATATTTATTTATTTTTATTTATTTATTTATTCAAGAAACTACCCCTTTACACCGGGGGCACCAACGAGCAGGGCAGAACTCGTGGTGCGTCTGAAACACAGAATTTTCACAGTTTGCATAAAACGCATATTGAGAAGTTAAAAAGACACCCATTCACAAACAAGTGTCACGTGAAGCGTCACTGCTTGCGCCCGCATTCAATATACATAAAAACATGTCTACATAAATGTCTATTTACAGCTGCTATTTACAACGTACAAAAATAGATAACTTCACATATGATTCCTGCCATGAACTATACAGTTTGGTCCGACTGGGGGTCACTGATTGACTGCCTCCTAAAGTGCCAAGCTTTAACGAAAATATCTTTAGAGATACGATCAAAAGCGTCGCCAATCTCAGGGCCAAATTCGAAGAGATGCTCACCAAGGAGCCAACAAATTTTATTGTTCAAGGAAGAGGCCGAAAAACGTTGCCAAACGTGGTCAAAATATTGCTTTCTGCACTCTCTTTCTAAACATACATAAGTCATTCCAAAATAAATTGTCCATTCCATTCGGACAATTTTGCCCCATCATCATATCTCCAGTTCGACTCATGGTAGAAGCACCAAATTTCCACAGTGTGTGGAGATGGGTTCTAGTAGTAAATTGGCACAATTTTATCAATACTACTTAACTCATAATTGAGTTATGGTATTATGAATATTAATAAATTCTCAGGAATTTAGGCAATTTCCTGGGATTTTAGGCAATATCCTGGGAATTTAGGCAATTTCCTGAGAATATAAGCGAGTTCCTAGGAACATATGATGCCAGTCCTGGGAATTTAACAGAAGTCCCAGGGACATAGTGGCAAGTTCCTGGGAATATAATGGCAAGTTCCTGGGAACATAACTATAATCCCTGGAATATATTACTCAATTCCCAGGAACATAGAGGTCAGCTCCTAGGAACATTATTCAAGTCCCAGGAATTGAGAGCAAATTGCTGATACAGGTTATATTAGAAATGATTGTGGAAATAGTCTAGTGTAAAAATTCAAAATATACATCACACACAAATTACTGCATGGCACTCTAGGCTGAAAAATGAGGAAAAAAGGAAAAAAACTAACAAACAAAAAACATACAGATTTGAGACAAAACAACCTTAACAGTATGCATATGGAAAAATAATGGTAATTTCAAAGCCTATTGGATTAAAATCATCTGTAATAAATCTGTATGCCAAATCTATGTTTATAACGATTATGACGCATCTCAATAGTCACATCGTAAAATGGTATGACCTTCAACTAGGCCTTCAGATACAAAATTGAAACTATAAAAGATGATTTGCTACATAGCAAATCAGTGTGTGTGTTTACAAAGCATATTGGTATGGCAATGTACACGTCTTCCATAACTCAGGAATTGAAGTTGCAATGGCATCTCCATCTATTAAAGATTTGAAGTTATTCAAGATTTAAAATTTCTAATGGTGCTACTTACCATAATTTAAATTGCTACAACTTTTGTTTTTAATTAATTAGGTGCGCAATGGTCAACAACCCGATAGTACAAGTTGGAAATACATCTCTTTCTATCATAGTGTTGAAGATAATCAAAATTGAAAATTTTGAGTACCACTGATTAGCATTATATAAATTGCTACAACTTTTGTTTTAGATTCATTACATGTGCAATGGTTGATAACCCCCTGATGGAAGTTGAAATGACATCTCTATCTATAATAGTTTTGAAGATATTCAAGTTTTGAAATTTCAAATACTGCTAATTAGCATAATTTAAATTTCCACATTTTTTTTTTAGATTCATCACATGTGCAATGGTCAATAACCCCCTAGTACAAGTTGAAATCACATCTCTATCTATAATATTTTTGAAGCTATTCAAGATTTAAAGTTTGAAATGCTGCTAATTAGCATAATTTAAATTGGTACAACTTTTGTTTTAAATTCATTAGATGCTCAATGGTCAATAACCCCCTGGTAAGAGTTGGAATGACATCACCATCCATACTTGTGAAGATATTCAAGATTTAAAATTTCAAACGCCCTTCATTTGCATAATTTTAAACATCTTCATTCCCCGTATAAAAAGGAACAACTTCTTGTACGGAGGTACAATCATGCCAATTTTGGAGTTTCTATTACAATAGTGCCAGAGAAAAATGTTGGACAAATTCACTGGGAAAGAAAGAAAGAAAGAAAGAAAGAAAGAGAGAGAGAGAGAGAGATAGAGAGAGAGAGAGAGAGAGAGAGAGAGAGAGAAAGGAAGGAGGGAGGGAGGGAGGGAGGGAAGGAAGAGAGGAAGGAAGGAAGGAAGGAAGGAAGGAAGGAAGGAAGGAAGGAAGCAGTGCTACAAATAAGGAAAAATTTTCACTTGTCCGCCAACCAAGTGGAATCTTATTCTAATTGAACTGTATGTAAATTTTGGACAAGTGCATTGCCAACTTTACTTGTCCGTCACAAGTTTCACTTAGTACGGACAAGCAGATAAGCCCTATTTCTAGCCCTGGGAAGGAAGGAAGGAAGAAAGAAAGAAAGAAAGAAAGAAAGAAAGAAAGAAAGAAAGAAAGAAAGAAAGAAAGAGAGAGAGAAAGAAAGAATAAGGGAAAAAACTAAATTCTATGATTAAGTCAAATTGAACATATTAAGTTCTAGAACTGTAATTATGATCATGATTGAAAAAAAAATGTCATAGATGTACTGAAAGAGTGATGGTAGGCAGACATCCTCTATCATTAAGTACGCCTATGAACTCTGAAAGGGAGTTTGAATGGATATATATGCATTGCAAAGTTCCTTCTTGTATGCATAGAGGTAGTCATGCAAGCAGGCTGGAAAGAGGCCGAGCAGCATGTAATTTAGTGTGTGTGTGTGGGTGGGAGGGGGGGGTATGGGTATTTCCTTACTGGCACCTTGCTGGCACTCTGGGGTGATGTGTAACACGGTGTTCCCATACCAGCAAACTGGAGGCCCTCTTTTTTCAGTGTTTCAGATCATCATATATGTTCATACTGGCCATTATGTTGGAATATTCCTATTTTCTGTACCTTGTTATGGCAAGATTATTTCCTGTACTGGTGTACAGGGACACCCACCCACCCCCTCCTCCCTTTCCCTAGGTACAGGCTATCCAGTATTTTTGAGTCCCACTTGTGATCTTTTACTACAAGTTGGGCCACTGCATAAACAGGCCAACCACTGTTAATTGCATGGAGGTGCAAGTGGTAAATTGGGTCATTGGTTGTGGTGTAGTATGGTGTTGACAGAGCTAGTCAAAAGCTGCCTCAACCTGGTAATGGGGGGCCAATGCAGCTAGTAGGAGATGGTACTGGTATACTGTGCATGATCATGGACTAAAATGAAAACCATGTGGAGTGAGGGGTGGATGGAGTCATCAAAATAACCCTATGCAAATTACTGTCTCAATTATCAGCACTTATGTTGTAACTGACCACAATGCATACATCAAATACATCCTGGTCAGAGATCAAGATTTTAAGTTTCAAGAGTTTCAATTTTAACATTTTATTGACAAACAAAATCTGAGACCACATATTTCTCGGGTTTAATGTACATGCTGCATATGCATGTATAATTCTCTTAAACAGACTCATACGACTGGTAAACCATGTTGTTCAAAATAAGCCAGCAAATATTAGACCCCCCCCCCCCCCCATATTACGTTATACCCTCTGCTTCCAGGGCAGTGCTAATTACTCAGTTTTGTGCTCAATATAATATGCAATGCGATTTATATTGCTCACTTGGGTTAACTTTGGGTGTCCACAACTTTGTGGCTAATGTCATGCACTTTAAAACATAATGAACACCCGTCGCCCCCCAACCCCACCCTCTCCCAAGTTCAACAGGGATCAAGACTGTGCAAGTCCTGGTCTCAGAGGTACAGTAGAACTTGCAATTTATGACCACTATGGTGATGGAACAACTGACTTGTACCCATATTTCTGATGGCACAACAGTCTAACTTGTTTGCAAATTTACCTGGAATTTAAGACCACCTGATGCATGTGACCACTTTAGGTTGGCAAAAGGGGTGGTCTGGTACAGTAATATTCAGCAGACAACTTTTTGTATGGTTGCCTGCTTTAATAGCTGTATGTCAGGCCATTTGTGTGGCTGGTGGCCCCCTGTCATGAAATCAGACAAAAACCCTACGTCTGCTAAACAGGCAATTTATATGGCATTGACATGTACTGTAAAACACTCCCTCTTGATGTAAAAGCAACAATGACCATGGCTGAAAACAGCTGGTGTCCACCCACTCACTCTGGTATGATGTAATCACTGAAATAACCAACTTTGCTCCTTGCAGGGAGCTGCTCTGAAGTGTCACCCATGGGTGCATGTGTGCCCACTCCACAGGCTGCCAAATTAAAAGCTCTGATCAGTTTAAAAAATAAGATCCACTGGAAAATGAGATAATCAAATATGCTGATAAACAGGTGAATGGGGCAAAAAAGCATTGTTGATGGCCCCTGGACCTGGTCACAGTACCAAGTGGGATGAGGGGAGGGATGGCATATTGGCCAGTGATAGATGGGTGAATGTAAAAGTGGACCCATCAACAAGAAAAGGTCCATGGTGGACTGATTAGCCAGCACCGGCCCTGGAAGCAGAGGGTAAATTGTACTGGGTGCCAGCTTATTTTGAACACCCTGAGTTAACAACATTAAGTGTCTGTTTAAGGGCAATACATTCATGTGCAGCATGTAAATCAAAGTTCAAACCAGAAAAATATGTAGTCTCAGATTTTGTTTGTCAATAAAGTGTTGAAAATCTTGGTCTCTGACCAGGATGTATCAGTTACAAAATAAGTGCTGATAATTGAGACAGTTATCTACATAGGGTTGTTTTGATGACTCCAGCCACTCCTCATTCCACATGGTTTTCAATTTAGTCTATGATTATGAATAATATACCATCCCCTACTAGCTTCATTGGCCCCCCATTAACAGGCTGAGGCAGCTTTTGATTCCCAGTGTCAACACAATACAACCCCACAACCACTGACCCAATTTACCACTTACACCTCCATGCAATTAACAGTAGTTGGCCTATTTGTGCAGTGGCCAAACTTGTAGTAAAAGATCACAAGTGGGACTCAGATATGCTGAAGATACTGTACCCAGGAAAAGGGAGGAGGGGGGTGGGTCCCAGTACAGGAAATAATTTTGCCACATTAAAGTACAGAAAATAGGAATATTCCAACATAATGGTCAGTATGAGCATATATGATGATAAGTGATACAGAAAGAAGAGGGCCTCCAGTTTGCTGGCATGGGAAACACATCACCCTAGAGTGCCAGCATGGTGCTAGTAAGGAAATACCCTTACCCCCCCCCCCCAAACACACACACACTAAATGACATGCTGCTCTGCCTCTCAGCAGCCAGCACACAAGATTACCTCTATGCATGCAAGAAGGAACTTTGCAATACATCCATTCAAACTCCCTTTCAGGGTTCATAGATGTACTTAATGAGCGAGTGTATCTGTCTATCATCACTCTTTCATTACATCTATGACATCTTTTTTTTTTCAATCATGACCACAATAACAGTTCTAGAGCTTAATATGTTCAGTTTGGTTAAATCATGGAAGTTTGTTTTTCCAATTACTCTTTCTTTCTTTCTTTCTTTCTTTCTTTCTTTCTTTCTTTCTTTCTTTCTTTCTTTCTTTCTCTCTCACTCCCATATCCTGTCTATTCCTTGCTTTACAACCAAATTTGTCTGAAGTTTTTCTCAGACACTATTAATCTGAAAATCACCAAACTGGCATGGTGACTGGCCTATTGGTGAAATTGTGTATATCTTTTGGAATAGTCATGCTGTTTATATAATTATGCAAATTCAGGGCAATTAAAATTATAAAAGCTCCATATCTTTCAAACTATGGCAGATAGAATCAGAATTCCAAAGTGCATTTGTAGGTCAGTGACAGTTGCCAAAATTATGGACAGGACATGAAAGATGTAGAATTTTAAATTATGCTAATTAGGACTATGGAAAATTTTAAAGTTGAATATCTTCTCCACTATTACACATGTACATACTAATGTCATTCCAACTTCAAATTATATGTTTGTGGCAAAGCCACATCCAATGAATCACAGACCAAAGTTCTAGGATTTTAATTTATGCAAATTAGGTGAATGTGTAAAACTTAAATCTTGAATAGCTTCAAAACTAAGGGGCACTTACAGGCCACCAGCCACAAAAATGACCTCAGAGTCAGATCAGCAGGCACCCATATAAAAAGTTGCCTGCTGAATAATATTACAGTACATAGTACCTGCTGTTTAGACCACCCTATCAGGCAACCAAAAGTGGTCACATATACATGTAACAGGTGGTCTTAAATTGCAGGTAAATCTACAAAGAAATTAGACTGTTGTGCCATCAGAAATGTGGTCACACAACAATGTTCTTAAATTGCATGTGAATTGTATCTTTGAGACAAGGACTTGCACAGTCTTTGTCCCAGTTGAACTTGGGAGGGGGTTTGCAGGGTGTTCAAAATGTTTTAAAGTGCCTGGCACTAGCTACAAAGTTGTGGGCACCCCAAACTTATCCCAGGTGAGCAATATAAATCACTGCATCATATCATGGACATATAAACGATCTCATTTATATGTCCATGATCACATCTTGTGTAGAGTACAAGACTGAGTAGCCAGCACCGGCCCTGGAAGTAGAGGGAAAAATGTGTTGGGTGCCAGCTCATTTGAACACCCTGAGTTAACAGGCTTAAGAGTCAGTTTAAGGGCAAAACATGCATGTGCAGCATGTACATCAAACCAGAAAAAAACATGTGATCTTGGATTTTTTTACCATCCCCTACCAGCTGCATACCCCCCCATTACCAGGTTGAGGCAGCTTTTGACTAGCTCTGTCAATACAATACAACAACAGAACCAATGACCCAATTTACCATTTACACCTCCATGCAATTAACAATGGTTGGCCTGTTTATGCAGTGGCTCAACTTGTAGTAAAGATCACTCAGATAAACTGGATAGACTGTACCCAGGAAAAGGGAGGAGGGAGGGGGATGTGACAGTACACCAGCACAGGAAATAATTTTGCCATAGCAAAGTACAGAAAAATAGAATATTCCAACATAATGACCAGTATGAACATATATGATGATCAGAAATACAGACAAAAGAGGGCCTTCAGTTCACTGGCATGGGAAACACATTACCCCCTGCATGCCGGCGCTAGCAAGGTAATACCCTTACCCCCCCCCCAACACACACACTTATTGACATGCTGCTCTGCCTCTATGCATACCAGAAGGTATCCACAAGAGGGATTTATATAGGGCTACGCCTTCCTTCCCAATTGTAATTCTCCGAATAAAATATGTTTAAACCACACCAGAAGGAACTTTGCAATATATCCATTCAAACTCCCTTTAAGAGTTCATAGATGTACTTAATGAGTGAGGATATCGGTCTATCATCACTCTTTCATTACATCTATGACATTTTTTTTTTCAATCAAGATCATAATTACAGTTCTAGAACTTCAACGTGTTCACTATGACTAAATCATAGAATTTTGCCTTTCCTCTCTCTCTCTCTCTCTCTCTCTCTCTCTCTCTCTCTCTCTCTCTCTCTCTCTCTCTCTCTCTCTCTCTCTCTCTCTCTCTCTCTCTCTCTCTCTCTCTCTCTCTCTCTCTCTCTCTCTCTCTCTCTCTCTCTCTCTCTCTCTCTCTCTCTCTCTCTCACCATATTTGTCTGGAGTTTCTCTCAAACACTATTTTCCAAAAACCACGAAACTTGCCATGGTGACTGACCTCCTGCTCAACTGATTCATTGTGATTGGCCAAATGACCTGGCAAACAAGACTATAAAAACAAAACAAAACAAAACAAAAACAAAAACAAAAAAAAAAAAAAACCCAAAAAACAAAACAAAAAAAAGCAACAAAAAAAAAAAAAAAAAGCAGTCAGCTGCGAGTTGCAAAGTTGCTTAAATTGGAAAAATCACTACACGTTTTCATGTGTGTGTGTGGGGGGGGGGGGGGGTCTGGCGCTGATACAAATAATTTTGCCCTAGTACAAGGTACAGAAAATGAGAATATGTACAAATAATGGTTGCTACGAAGTACATAAATTAAAATGGATTCCAGCTTGTGCGTAAAGCAAATAAAAATGCCCAGTACGCTAGTACGGGGAGCCCCTTACCTCCCGCCCCCACCCCTTTTCAAGTGCCCGGGAAAGAATCGGGGCAATGTCATAATTTCACCATTATTTTGCTCATCTAATCTACATGTAGGCCACTTGTTTCCAAATGACCTCTCACTTTTGCCTAGTACAGGGGTGTTTCGTGATTTGGAATGGATTCCCGTGTCTAACCAATGAGGCTAATAAAATATAGGCTCCTTGATCCAACCATGGAGGACAGAGACTCGAGAGGAGGGAAGTCTCTGGGTTTCAAACAACTTTGTTTGGAATAAAAAGTAATAATCCAATTAATTGGTGTTTTGCTTTGACCTTACTTGATCGGTTGAGTAATTACTGAGATCGTTATCAGCGGCCGACTCGGCCCTCCTTGGCCTAACTGTTGCAGTTTTCTCTGCCTCGCTCATCTTGCATGGTCCATGGATTTGATCAGTGGACGGCAACATGTCTGCTCTAGTGACTGTAGCCGTGGCGACGCTGCTACGTGTGTTCTGATTGGCCAAAAGTAAAGGTACCTGGCTGTCTGCATCAACAATGCAGCCAGCCCTATCCATGATTCATAGATCACGAATAGGCCTACCGGATAGTGTTTCCTCAATCAGGTTATTGTTTGATCTGAAGATCCAGTGGACTTTTAATCAGAATGAATTTCCAAAGAATTTGACTAAACATTATTATAGGGTTTAGCCTATTATTATGAAATTATTAAATTAATAGATCTACCAAGGGTATATAGTTGATGTAGATGCGAGTTGAGGTAAAGTGGGACACTTTTGGGAAAATTACCTGGCTTTGTGATATACATGAGTTCAATAAAACATCTTGCTGACGTTAATGTCCACCAACTGTTATTCTATGTGGTGCATGAAAAATAAATTATTAACATCTTATATATTTGTTGAAATTTCAAAAATAAAATCTTAAATCTAGTGTCCCACTTTATATTACATTTTATATAAAGAGGGACATTTGTTCAGTCAAAGTGGGACACATGACCCTTTTTTCAGTAAAGATTGGACGTTTTGTTGAGGTTTGAAGTGCAAAGTGTACCAAAACATAGATAAGACTACTATCTTCAGTTCATCAAATTATGAACAGCATTCAGTATCACATGAAAGGGTAATACACAACTAACTTAAGTCATGCAAAGGCTTTATAAAGTATATTCCATACAAAGTGGGACATTAAAGTTGTTTTCCAGCATGAAAAATTGAAAGCTACGCAACTAGCCTGTATAATCAGTTTTATTTGAAATCTTATCAATACTTTCAACTTTACATGCTAAATATGTTCACATGAATCGATGTAGACATACAACTAGTGAACACTAACTGACAGCCCTTCAAAGAGGACGATTGAACTGCCACTTACATGCACACGTGTAACACATGCATGCAAGCTTACAAAACCACCTAATATTAAACATGTTATGTAATCTGCGAAACGTACACACAGAAAACCTTGACATATCATGTTGAACAAATTGTGAAACATGATTTTTTTTCCTGTTATGCAAAGCTAATGTTCAGTAACTTGATGAAAAAGTACTTTTAAAAAGTGAGTAAAGTGCACATAGATTTTGTGAAAATTAACCAGTAGTTAACACAAAGTTGACTTGCACAATCTAGGTATGATTATAACAGTGGTGAACTTTTGATAGGAATCACCGTCTGAATAATAATAGATTACTCTGAATAATATTATCATTCAGAGTGATCCCTCTCAAAAGTTGACCACTATACCTCAAAAATGAGGATATTTGGTTTCACTAGAAAGTATATATGTGCAATACACACATTGGCTGATTCAATATATGTAATTTTGTAAAGTGGCATTAACAGCAGCTATTACATGTAAAGTAAAGGTCATCCAGTATTCCATCTGTTTCAGCACACGATTCGTGATACCAATTTTTACATGTTTTACATTCCAGCCAGTCATCAAATCGCTTTGGATCAGTAGGATCACACCATTTGAAACCGCAGCCAGTGCACACACTCACTGCTGTTAATGATGTATTGCGATTAGTTGATGTTTGTGAAGCATTTGTAGATTTCGTGGCTTTAGCCCCTTTTTTACATTGCTTTTCTTTCACAAAATCTATATGCACTTTACTTGTAAGGACATTAGATGGCAGCTTCTTGCGTTTTCTGGTACTTCGTTCACGTTTGGGAATTGGGCATAATGATTTCCAGGTAACAGATGACGTGCCTTTGCCTGTAGTGTCAGCATCGCCATCAGTAGGTTCTTGCACCTCAAGGGGACATACATTGGCCGTTAACGTTGACGGCTCTGGGTCTGGAACCCCTCCTGGGCGTATATTGCTCATTGACGTAGCCAGCTGTGTGTCTGGGACATCTGCTTGGTGTACAGAGCCTGTTGGTTGTGGGTCGGGGACCTCTGTAGGGTCTACATTGCCTATTGACACTGATGGGCCTGGGACCTCTGCAAGGCTGGCATCATTTGCAAGGCTTTGCTCATTTTCAAGATTTACTGGAACAGTGTCGCTGCCGCTGCTGCCTGGTTCTGCTCTTTCTGTAGTAAGACTAGGTGCAAAGGCTTCCTGTGGTATTACTTGGCTATCCACAGGGAACATCCCAGAGGCACGGAAACCAGACTGGGCTATAGCAACTTGTGTTGCGCCTTTCCAGGCAGGAGTAAAAAGATGAAAAAAATCAGCTTTTCCTGGTCGACGTCCTGATGTTATACGCATAAATTCGAAGCCACCAGTATTCCAGCGAGCTTTTAAGCTTTTGAAAAAGCACTTGTCTGCTGGCTGTAAGTAGTGTGTTGTGTGGCTTGGGAAACAGCACACTTCCACATTGTTGGCCTTCATGAGTTCCAAGAACTCTAAGTTATATACATGGGACCCATGTCCATCTAATAACAGTACATGTGGCAAATCCAGATTACCTGTGGCTTTAGGTATGTTGGTTACAAATGCTTGTGACCATTCAAAGAATAATTCTGAATTTATCCACCCATTTTCAGAAGCTCTGATAAGGGTTCCGATGGGGGAACCTACACTCCATTCTGCCTTGACTCTTTTTGCTTTGAAGATAACCATGGGTGGCATGTAGTTACCGACAGCATTAAAACATGCAAGAATAGTTGTGGTTTGACCCTTTTCACCCGGTTGGATTTGGTAGCATGGCAGACCTTTCACGCCTAACACTTTTCCACTCTCAAAATAATCCTGTAGCCCGCTTTCATCCACATTCCATATATGCGATGGAACTTCCTTGATACCCAGTTTTGTAAGCAGACTTTCATACATTTGAAACCAATCTTGCACCACTTCCTTGTTTAGGCCAGCAGCACGGGCAAGCGATAGTGGTTCCGGTTTCCGTAGTCTTATTTCGGGATGTCGCCGCATAAATCCTTTAAACCAGTAGTACCCTGCCATGTGTTTTGAACTGTTGAAGCCAGTAATATTGTTATTCTGTGCATACTGGTAGGCAAGCGACTGAACATTTTGTCGCCTTAGGGGAAACCCTCTCACAGCCAAAATCTTGATTAGATCTGCCAATTCTGCCTCCTGAACATAGGTGAATGTTGTTTTTTTCCCGAGCTGGTACTTATGACCCCTCACTAGTCCCTTGACTCTTTTCTGCAGGGTGCTCTTTGGAACACACCAGGCTCTGGCAATGTGTCTGAGGCCTAACTTTCCTTCTTTGAATTCTTCTATTGCACCTTTCATGCGGTCCTCGGACCATCTGTTCAACTTTCTGCCTTTAACAGATGGCATACCGCCCTAAAAAGTGAGAAAAAACTGTGTTTAGGGTCTAATAAGTAGCTCAATTATATATATGATACCCCAATCCAACCCTTAATTATAATTTTATCATTACTTTATTTTTATTTTATTTTTTCAACCAACGTAATTTTAATGTGTGGTTAGAATTATAGTTTTTCATATATTTAAATCGTTCAAATTATAGGCCTAATATGTGTCCTGCTTTACCTGAAATAGCCTGTCCCACTTTATATGACAATTTTCGAGTAGGGTGGGACACACAAAATCACGTGACATGTGCAAGTAGCGCCCCCACACTGGAAATGATAAGCATGAAAAATGAAACTTTATCATTGAATAAAAACGTTTACACAAAGAGAACTCTTAACCTGTTTATAAATTTTGAACCAGGATCTTAGCAAAAAATTACCTGCTTTACTATGTCACTCTCTAAAAGGCTTACCTTGCTTCGAGTAGTTGTTTTTGACGAGTGCTATAACACTGGCAGCAGACGACGCTGGAGAACTTTTGCGAAAAGGGAAAAATATAGCAACCGACAATTCATGTACATATTGGTTTGTGAGTAGGGAGCGGTTATTTAAACGACTGGAGTTGAATCTACGTTTAAGTCCCACTTTACCTGATGTCCCACTTTATCTACACTTACCCTACCTATACTCGATTTGGTCCTTTTCAGACTCAGAAATCCTTTATTCGACCATAATGTTTTGAACAAAATACAAATTAGGCCTACTGTTGATTGGGTGGGCATAAACACTGTTATTATCACCTGCTAATCTTTCTTTATATGTGATGAGTTGCCGGTCTCTGAACTGTGAAATTTGGTGCAACGATGTCTATAGCTCCCTTCCCTGCGTCTCTGTTGCGAGGGTAAACTCATATTTGGGTTCTTTATGCTAAGCAAAAAGCAGACCTTTGAGAGAACGCACACATTTTAATAATAGCAGAGACCCTAGCTTTTTAGATTTTTCATAAACTGAATTCATGTTTTTAATACTTATACAAAAAAAAAAAAGTTTGCCCCACTGACCCGCTCCAAACTTGATCAATATCAATGAGGAATTTTCAGTTTCTTTAAAGAGGTACACGGTTTTTACAAGATCGTCGGTAGGGCTGAAGTGACATGGCTTGCGCAGATTACCTCCGTTCGTCAAGAAAAGACAACTTTTTTTCCAGTTTTACCATGGAAGTACAGATTAGAACAAGAAGTTTCTGATTTAAAGCCATCATTTTCCTATCTGTGGTCAGTGACGTATTGTGCTGCATTTCACACACCGCACGGCTCAGCTTATAGAGAACTGGTACATCGTGTATACATCAAAAGATGTATG
Source organism: Hermodice carunculata (assembly GCA_964020975.1). Classification (NCBI taxonomy): domain Eukaryota; kingdom Metazoa; phylum Annelida; class Polychaeta; order Eunicida; family Amphinomidae; genus Hermodice; species Hermodice carunculata. The sequence goes on along the minus strand of OZ026624.1, from coordinate 5,435,465 downwards.
CATAGGCCTTGTTACCAATGTTTAACAAATTTTGAATCAGTATGTATGGCCACCCACCTTTGTTACCGCCTGGGAAAAAACATAGCTCGGCCAAATAGACTTCGACCTAGGCCTACATGTATGAAACATTTTTCCTTTGATCCTGGAGTTTAGGACCCACTTACCCTTTTTTGAGGCTGCATTTTGATGAGAGTTTGAGGTGGAGGCGGGGGGGGGGGGGCGAGAGAGGGCAGGGAACATACGCTCTGTATAGACCTAGGCCTACAATCTAGGATAGTAAAGCGGGACCTTTGTTTCATTTTCATATAATTTTTCAGTTTCACTTTGGTCATGCATGGCTGTCCTAGGATGGCTGTACAGACTATGTAGGCCTCCCAAAGGTTCCTCTGTATAGCTTTCAGAACTCCAAAAGAATCCATGAGTATGGCCAGGGGAGGGGGGGGGGTATTGATAATAACCCAGGCACTAATTACAGGTTTCAATTTGGCGAGGTTTGTTTTCTTTCTTTTTTTTTCTCTTCTTGTTTTCAAGACAGTGTTCGATAATATTGGTTTAGCTTAGACAGATAGTCTAATTTTGCGCAAAATCTAGCAAAGGAAAATTTGCGGGAAATGAATTTGGTGTGAAGAAACATTAAAGTTATACTTACTGCATGTACGCATGTACTCCTCATACGTTACCTGTTATTTTAAAATTCCTGGGACTCTGAGTAAGGCTCCCAAGAACTTTAGTCTCAATTCCTGGGACTTAAGTTATATTCCTAGGAATTTATAATTACATTCCCAGGACGTTTTAATATGTTCCTGGGAACTTGCCACTATGTTCCCAGGAACTTGCCACTATGCTCCTTGGAATTTACCACTATGTTCCTGGGACTTCGTTACATTCCCAGGACCGGCCTTATGTTCCCAGGAACTCGGCTTATATTCCCAGGAAATTGTCTAAATTCCCAGGATATTGCCTAAAACCCCAGGAAATTGCCTAAATTCCTGAGAATTTATTAATATTCATAATGCCATAACTCAATTATGAGTGTAGTTATATTGATAAAATTGTGCCAATGTACTACAAGAACCCATCTTTACACACTGTCCAAATTTGGTGCTTCTACCATGAGTAGAACTGGAGATATAATGATGGGGCAAAATTGTCCGAATGGAATGGACAATTTATTTTGGAATGACTTACATATATTTCGGATCGTATTTGATTGAGTGCTGGAAATAAAAATAAAAAGTGGGGTCAATCTTCCTCAGCACTGTTGCACAAAACACATTTACCATCAGAAATATTCCATCTTTTCAAATCTTCACCTAAACCCAAACATCCTGTTCTTGCCAGAAATTTCAATCTTACACCAGCACAATTGTCTACACTAAATAGATATTTCTCACCGAAAGTAGACCGTTTAAACATTTGGTACCGATTAAGCGACCTTTTCGCATCAATTTCCTGAAAAAAATGTAATTTAGACTCTTCGATGGATAATTTTACAAAACGACGTAGCCAATTTGGATTGTCGATCGGAAAACATGGTCCATACATACATTATTAAACGTTTTTTCTCATTTCAGCCACATACGGCCATGCATCAGGAGCGTTTCCACTATTAGGCTCAAACAAAGAATCAAAGATTTGTTTACACCGCCTTGTGTCCGGCAAATCAAATTTCATCCTGTGGAAGTACTTAACTCTGATGTGTTCCAAATAAACATTGAAAGGCAACCACCCTAGCTCACCTATGGTCGCGGCCATTGAAGGTGAAGAGTTAACGCGCAAAATGGCTTTAGCCATTGCATATTGTAATGATTTTACAAACGCCTCAGATTCTTTCGTGTTACACACCCAAACTGCAGCACCATGTGAAATAGACGCAAGATAATGCTCTTCCATATAGTATTACCAAAACTTACACGGTCTACATTTTGATGAGATGAAAGTATGCTACTTAAATATCCTCTCAAACGTGTCCCCTTGGGAACGAGCAGTTCTTTTACATGTGGTGAGTCTTTCAGGGAGCTTGAAACAATAATGCCTAAGTACTTATATGTTTTACATTCGGAAATAAAGTTATCACCCAACATCCATTTTTTGTTTAAATCTACTCTTTTACCTACAACCATGACTCTAGATTTAGAGCAGTTGAAAGTCATATTCCATTTTGAAACAAAAACTTGGGCAATATTTAGCATACAGTTCAGTTGGTCTTCATTTTCAGCCAATAATGCTATGTCGTCGGCATATAAGAGACAAGGAATACGGTCATTTCTAAAAGGTATACCAACATTTCCTTCCTTTTACAGATCAATCAAATCGAGCATTACAAGGGAGAAAAATGTGGGGGAGAGGATGCATCCTTGCTTAACTCCATTTAGCGTCTCGAACCACGAACTCTCAAAAGCACCGAATATAACTTTGTTTTCAACCTTATCATAAAGACCCTTAATGAGACGCCATGCTTTACCCTGAATTCCTTTTTCCCACAGAAATAGAAAGAGTCTTTCCCTATTTACGGTATCGAAGGCTTTAGATATGTCCAAAAATGAGATCCAAGTTTTCAATTTTTGTCTTTTCCGTAAATTGCAAATTCCTTTTAAACTAAATACTTGATCCTCCAGTCTTCGATGCTTCCTGTATAGGCTCCATGCATCTCTCCTAATATGTTCTCCTGTTCTAAATACCTCATAAATTGATTTTCGACTATCGAAGTGAATACTTTATGAATATTGGATGTGACAGTAATTCCACGATAATTTGACAAAATTTCTTTAGATCCTTCTTTGTGGATCGGTTTTATGTACCCTTGAAACCATTGATCTGGATAAACTTCTAGTGTCTTACACATGTTAAACATATCAACCAGGGAAGTAATCAAAGCTGAACCACCTTTCTTCAAAAATTCATTGGGTATATGGTCTACCCCACAGGCTTTGCCATTCTTCAATTTCGAAACTGCTTCCGTAACATTATCAAAATGGATTTCAATACCGTTCAAGCCTGTAGTATCACCATTGTAACTCATAAGCTTATCCACCTGACCTTTCATAATGTCGTTTATGCAAGAACTTTGAATTTTGCCATTTGAACCAATATTTTTCCAGTAATCCGCAAGAGTTTGACTAATTTCTTTCGGGTCAACTATGGTACGTGTGCAATCTTTGGGATCTATAATTCTTAGTGGAAAGTCATTGTTCTTATTTAGGCGTCGTAACATTCGCCAATCGCCTCTGTGTTTTTTGTTCCTTTCCTCGATTTTGAATGACCACCTGAATCTTATTTCTCACGCTTTTGACTCTAATCTTTTCTTGAATCTTATGTTTTTTTTGACATATAATCGTCCCAAAGCTCTTGCAGAAATTCCGGAGAGCATGCGTAGTCATTGCTGCGCTTAGACCAATAACGATAGAAGCGATTAGCCTGTTTTCGGCTTTGAATTAAATTGCAAATCTCTTCGTCCCCAGAGTAATTAGTCTTACCCCTGCATTTCTTTTTACCAACAACGCTGTCTCCCGCTGCCATTAACATATCGCGCAGGCTACACCAAGCCTCATTGACTGTATTAAAAGCGTTACAATTCCAATGCGCGAGACCAACGCTAAGTTTGTCTCGAAGCAATGTCCAGTCATTGGATTCGTTAATATTCCACTTAACTCTGGGTAAAGGTTTTTGAATGTCTGCAGACATACCAACTTGACCCTGGATGACCACGGCATTGTGGTCGCTTCCAACATCGTACAGAGCTAATTCATCTATTGTTACGCTTTCAATTTCATTAAAAATATACTCGGTTGCCAAAGCATAATCTATGACTGACTAGAGATTACCGCGTTGCCAGGTATAATGTCCCGTACATGATTCATGACAGTTAAACACGTTCAGATTTGTAATTTCAATCAGGTATGAAAGCAGATCTCCATTCGGACTACGTTTCCTAGGCGGTCTGAAGACAGGTAGGACACCATTAAAGTCACCAAGTATCAAACATTCGTGCCCACCTGCCTTCAGAGATGCTACATTGTCAATAAGCTCTGCATTGAGATTTGAGCTACTTTCACTATCCATACCATCATTTGGAAAATAAACCAAACACACCATCAAGGGTTTCTGATTACTATGCATTTTGACTGATACCCATAAACGTTCGAAGTTATCCTGTTTTGAGTTTAAAACATTGTCATCACATATATCAACATTTGAATGAATGAGAAAACCCAGACCACCTCCTGATTTCTTATACCCTTCACTTCGGGCCTTACCTACCCATTGGTAATGGGGATGTATATTTGATGCACAACTATCGTCCCTATGAAACGTTTCCGTCATACAATACAATGTGAATTTTTCTTTTTCAAATAAATTTCCAATTTCATTTTGCTTAACAACACCCAGGTTTTGCACGTTAGAATATGCTATTGAGAAATGACCTTTGGCCACATTTTTATCTTTTCTGATACGCTTTCTTAGACCGCCTCTGTGGTGGCGATGCTTTTTAACAGGCACTTTGACCGTAACGGCTATGTCCTCTTTGCCAACCACCTATTCAGATTTGCAGTACTTTATTTTGTGTCCTTTACGGCCACACCCCCTACACGTCACCTTATCACCGTGCCTGCATGTGTTTTTTGTGTGGCCTGGAACCCCACAATAAATATTTGTGAAAGACCTTCCACAACAAATTATCTTGTGAAACGTTGATCTTTTGTGTCAGGATATTTGTCCAGCCAGTATTCAATCGCACGTTTTCATAACTTATGAGGTATGTTACTATATAAATTAATCACATCAAAACTGACTTAATACCGATCCTTGACCTGCTCTCGTGATATTTTATTGATGAAGTCGATATTGTAACGCACCTAGCTGTCGACATGTAATAAGTACGGTTTTAAAATTTCGTTATGAGTTCACTAAGTCTACTCGTATTGCATACAGGTCCTGCGACGATTGGTCGGAATTTTAAATCTGTAGGTCGAATAATATGTACATATATACCATCTTGTTCATTTATAGCTTTTTGATAATATCAGACTTATGAACTTTCGGTAAGCCGTATAAATTACTTGCTCTTGACTGCAAACCATCCAGATATTTTCTGTCTTTCATTGTAAAGATGTTACAATGTTTGTCAATAATTTTTTTAAATTTATCACTCACTTTATTTTCTGTCTGGTTGGTTTCGCTCATAAAATTGTTCATCATTAGGTAATGATTTTATCTTTTCAGCATAATAATCGGTGTCCAGAGTGACAACGGCTCCACCCTAGTCTGTTTCGTTCATTATGATAGAATTGTCAGTTTAGTTCAATTATTTTTGTTGTGGAGTGAAGGTACTTTGTGGAGAGAGTGCGCAATTTCTTTCAATCTGTCAATAAATTTTCCTAATGTCTCATTTTGACTTTTAGGAGGGGTGAAAGAACTTTTTCTTTTGACCAGTGATTCATCCCATTCCTTATCTGTATTGTGGAAAAAAATTTCAGACGTAATGTACGACAAAATTTTAAAATATCACATACTTGTTCTTCTGTGTCTTTTTTTGTGTCGGTGTGAATTTCAATTCTTAAGCAACTTTACTTGTCCTTGTGTCAATTGTTTGCTTGATAAGTTTATAATTTTAACAATAGATGTATTTGAAGTTAATAGCTTCTTGGCTCCTGCTGTTGGGGGTATTGTTGCGCTCTTTCTCTCCATCTGTTGTATCTTTGCTCTTTTTGGTAGGTGTCTCTTGCTTCTCTTGATTGTGTCTGGTTTGTTTGTGGTCTTTGTCCTCTTTGATTTGTGTAGCCTTTTTGCTCTTATAGAGGGCGCCATTCTGTATTTTGGCCTAGTCCTATTTGTAAAAAAGGAACTCTTCTTCATTTTCTTCATTTAGGCCTAGTTCATATCTCTGACCTTGGTTTTGTCTGTCCAATATGTCTGTGTCATGTCTAGGTTGAAATACTTGAAATCTATTGTATGCAGGGAAGTCTACGTTTCTTCTGTTTGCATTCCTAGCTGCCATTGCAAAAGTTCCTTGTCTGTTGTTTCTAAAAGGTTCTATACATTGGTATACATTGACAAATGTTATTTGTCCTTTTATTCTGATGTCATGACCATACAATGTACCTACAGCTATTGTACATAATATTTTGGTTTTGTAATATTTACAATCAAGAATAATCTACATTCATTTCAACAACCTGCATCTACATGTAATTTATTTTATATGTTCAAATTTACAATTCAATTTGGGCAAAAGGTGCTATCTATTGTGATGTGCTAATATGTGTTATATACATGTAAATTAGATATATAGTGACAGTAAAAAAACAATATACGTACGTCGTGGTATATATTTTCTGTCATATGGGTAACCCCTGGCTTGTCTATGGGTTCCAACTTCTCCAAACAGGGAGGCTGTCGTATTGATTGGCACTTTCCTTACCATGTATAAACATTGATTAGCATTGTTTAGCAGTGTATGAAAGTTCCTAAAAGTTGATTAGCAGTTGTTTGGATGAGGCATATATTGACCTGTTCAAGTTACCTTATTCGACAATGTTTAGCACTTTCAGTATTATAAATCTATATTGATTAGCAATGATTACCAGTCTTTGCACATTTATTAAAATTGATTAGCACCTCCATTTCCTCAAGTGTCCATTTCAATTAACAAACTGTGATTCAAATCTTGCTACTTTTTGCCTTGTGACATGTATGCTCATCAAACGGATCACTATGCAGAAATGTTTTCACCTTTTATGCAAAATAGCATACATATATTAAATTGTGTATACTGACTAAAAGCTGTGCCGCAGAAAAGTCCATCATCCTGTTTTGAGTTCCTGAGACATACACCAATCAAAAAAGCATTGTTAAGTTTGGTGCCCTCAGATGGTGCCAATTGGTCAAAATTGGGCCCTTAGCTCATGGACTATTTCGAGTCTAGTCTGAGGCAGTTGCAGATTTCCCCGGTTTTGCGACCTGTTTTTGCAACGGCAACATGTTCGAGAACACAAAAAATTGTCTGCGACGTGACTGGAACCAACATTTTGGTCGCACGTCCGTGCGACTGCTTTGTGAACAGGGACCATGTATGTCGCTGTTGCAAAAACAGGTCGCAAAACCGGGGAAATCTGCAACTGCCTCAAACAATTGTAAAATGCTTTGCGACGTTGCGAAACTTGTTTTACCGAAAGGACTGCATTAAACGCGTGTTACTATGCAAGTCAAGAAATAAGGGTTGATTTTGTGTGTGTTATGTGAGAGTTATAACATGAAAGGAGACGATTATGGCTTATAACTGTCGAGTGGCGAAGCCACTCGACAGTTGTAACAGCCATAATGTTAGCCATAATGTTGGTTTTTATTTGTAGTGTTTTTACAATTTCACAATCAAAGTTTGCTTTGCGTTCATGATATGCTACTGCATCAAGACTACTGACCCGGAGAAGTTTTGTGGCTGATGGTATAATGCATGCTGGTACTTGAATGGAACGTTTTTATCATGGAAATTCAGGTAAATCATTTCAAATTTTATTGTTAGACATTGAAAGGGTTAATTCGGAAAGAGTGAGTTACAGGTTTTACTTAATTCACTCTTTTTGCGGGCCCTTTTTGCGATTATTGAGGGTGAAGGTCAGCTCAAAAAAGATGCATTATCAAGTTTCATAATACATTCTTTTTTCATAATCAATGGTTATGGGATATAATCAACACTTTTTGAGCCTTATGATTGGCTAATTCCTACCAGCCATATGACAAGGCATAATGACGCGCGTGATTGAAGCTGACATCGTTGGCATGGCGCACGATGCCAGCTTCAATCACGCCCGTCATTATGCCATAACACACACAAACGCGATCCTCATTGTTTATATTTACATTTACCTCTTAATTTTTCTGCTCAATTACACGAAATTTAGAAACTATAATACATAGAATTAAGAGAAACGACCAGAAACTGATTTGCCCAGCTTGTTCAAGTGTTGAGTTCAGGAAACCCATGTGGACGTGGCTTATCGGAATGTGGGCGCGACACATGTGTTCTGGTCCAATAACACACAAGGCTTTTGTGTTATGATTTCATAACACACCAGGCTCTCTTCTATACTTGCAATGTTAAAAGATAGATTGAATGTCAATATAGCCGTTTGATTTAGCTTAAAAACTACCCAATTTTGGTTTTTATTTTCGAACATTTTTAAACACTTACATTTAAGTTAAAGAATCCAAAAAGATAAACATGAAACTTGTTTACAATGCACATTTGCACAAATGAGTGATTTAGTATATATTCCCACCTGCATGGTGGTCATGCTCATACTTTGTCTAATCTGCAGATCGTGTGCCTTCACAAGCATGTAAATATAATATGTTTTTTTCTTCTTTTTTTTTTAGGGGGGGGGGGGCGTACCCGTTAAATAGTAGCAACCAGTGAAAAAAAGTATAAACATCACACCGGCAGTGGCGAGCCGTTAAATAGCCATATTTAGGCTATGTCTTCCATATCCATATCCTCGGAGGTGGGGGGGGGGGGGCACGAGCCTCTATTCTTTTTTGTACAGCTCCCCAAAAATAAATATTTTTTTCTTTGAGACCAACATTGTGAATATTGAAGAAACGTGTGTTTAAAATTACTGTCTGGGGGCACAAAATCCAAAATAGCCGTTGTGTAACGGACGGAATTTGGTGACAAATCATATGCTCACAGTGCCATTTGAAGTGAACGTGAGTTATTATGGACTAGTATAGAAGTATACCGGACTTTCATAGAATACCATAATTGCCGAACATTCTGATTAAAATTCGGTGAGACATTAAAAAAAACACAGGCGCTCGTAAAGTTCAGTCAGTGAAGCATTCGTGCAAATATACGCGGGGGGGGGGGAGGGGGGGAGTGCTGGTAGACAGGGTGAACATATGTACGTGCAATGGCCGAAATAGGGCCTTATCTGCATTAAAGTCAAATTAAAGTCAATATAATCATTTGTATTATTAAGATGGGAGTTAGAGGCCTAAAGGCACTACGTCGTCAGATGGAGCTCGTACAGAGAAAGGCAAGAAGCGAAGCTCACATGGAACACCATCCCGCTTCACGTTTGATATGATTTCTCCGGGTAACACATCCTAAATCAAGTTGGTTCCGTGGCATTAGCCGTGTGACAACTGTTAAATTCTTAATTGTCAATCAAACCGTAGGCCTATTCTTTTGATCCACTCGCGTTTTTGTCCAGTGTCCATTTGCACAAATCGTGATGGGTTACCCGTTTGAATTTGGCGCTGGAATGTCGGACTTTTTGCCCGAAATTAATTTTGTGGGACATTTGCGAAATTATGGGCGTGTTGTCATTGATATATGTACGTTTCAATGGCTTATCAGTGTGTTATACCTGTAAAATATAGTTTTGGAATAAACTGGTGAGTTGCAGCTTGTTAGTATGTACAAAAACGGAGAAATCATGTCAAACGTGAAGCGGGATGGTGGTCCAGATGCGAGCTTCGTTTCAAACCTTTCTCCGTATAAGAGCTCCATCCGTCTGACGATATAGTGATTTTAGGCCCACCCTCCCCAATCTTATTAGCACGATTGATGATTGACTGCACAGATGAATACACATTACTTTATTGCAGATAAGGCCGTATGCGGGCCATTGCACGTACAGATGTTCCAGGTTTACACTCTCTACGCGTATATTGGCATGAATAGCCTATGCTTGACTGACTGAACGTTACGAGCGCCTGTGAAACAAAACGTCAGCGTGACTGCGGATTTGATAACAATCTGTGTATTTGAAACTGTTTACAGATATCTAGGCCTAAAATTATGTGAAAATATTCAAGCTGGATTTAGGTATGATTTTCCCTGTACTTCTTTTTGGGACCATTGCGCTTGGAAAAATACAGTTTTTGTCAGGAAACAAATGTATCACTGGTATAACTTAACGATCCTTAATATGACGGTTCCAGTGTGACAGACAGAATATGGACATCTTTTGAAGACGGAGTATTCTGCCATGGTAGTGTTTTTCTACCTTTGAACAATTTTAGTTTCTAAGGTTGTAAATTTCCAATTAAGAGACATTTTAAAATGGACAAGAATACTTTGCCAAACAAAATCATATCAATTGTGAGTACCACTCAAGTGACCATTTATTGATACGGACGGAAAGTGTGATTTTTGAGACAAATCTAGTGACCTGTATAAGCACCTTTAAAGAATCATCGGTCAAAATTTTAAGACCAATTAACAGAATAAGAATAATTTGATACAAGATGTTCCGTCCATCGCGCATAATGTTGCTATTTTCCTAGGAAAGCAAAAGAGACAGCATTACGTGTATTTTGGACCACTAGTTCTATATGCACCTCCAATCGGTGGTCCAATTTACCCAGAAAATACATACGAGTTATCATTAATTTGCATTTTAGCCTACATCAACGTAGGGCAATGTAAAATTCAAAACGCCATGCTCAGTTCTCAGAGGACTTCTGGATAAAAATATTAAGCTGAAACGTAACTTAAATTTTCATGTGTTTTCTGTTTACCGCAAAGTTTTGTGCTGAGTTTACTTTAATTCATTGCTTCCATACTATACACGCCTTGCCCGAGAATACAGACCGGCGAGCATTGTTATACTTGAGGATAGCCATGGGTGCTTGCGCGGCCATATTATCGTAAAGCCCGACCGTAGCGAACTGGAGCGACCGCACTCTAGGCTATCCAAAAGTTCCATTCAAAACTTGCCGTTATGCATCGGCAACAAAATCAAGAGTACGAGGGCCTTGAAATGCCGTTGCTAGGGGTAACAAGATTTGAATGCGGGGTACGGTACATGTTACCAATACCGACCCAATTGTTTCGTGATCCAATACCCTTAGGAGTACCTGTAATTTTAGATGGGAAAAAAATCTCAAAAATGACAAGGAGCATCTTTGAATAGAGCTTCATGTACACCAGTAGGCTAGTTAATATGAGACACTGAACCAGAAAGTGACCTGAATACTCATGGGGCGGATAAACCAACAAAGTGAACCAGGTAAAGGTCCAAAATGAACAATTTGCCTCCTGTCCCATTGCTAAAAAATATGCATAAAATATCTTCTTCTTGAACTTTTCTGATGGGGATTAACCCCGTGGGATTTCTTTTCTTTCTTTCCTTCTTTCTTTCTGTTTTTTTTGGGGGGGGGGTGGCTGTCGAAAAAACCTGTTGGTTCTTCCCCTGGCCCTCTGTGTCTATAATATAGGCCAATACCTGCAGGGCTGTTGTTGGAACAGCCCGCATGTAGCTGGGCCTTTCTTTGATTCACCGTCTCGAAAGTGCGGGGTTTTGAGCACATTCGAATCTAACATTTTGCAAATCCAATTTGACCCCATTGTTCTCTTACAATTCAGTTGAAACTCAATATGAATATTGAACACGCCATCTGGTAAAAAATAACGTGGAATTTGAATGTCTGAGGGATGGGTTTTTTTATTATATCAGTCAAACATGCACCCCGTAATCCTAATGTATTTTAACAAATTATGCCTGCCCAAGGATACCTATATGACTCTATGAGGCCTACACGGCTTACCCCACCCACATCTTGATGGTGGAAGGGAAATCGGACATTTTCTCATAGAGCTGCTTTTGTGCCCCTACTTTGCCGGTTATATGTGCGCTTTGTGCAAAATGCTTCGTAGGCCTAGGCCTACTACATATAGGCTACATAAACTCCCCCTCTCGTCCCCCCCCCCCCCCAAAAAAAAACCAGTTATACAGGCAAACATACAAAAATTTTCAGAAACCTAATTACACGAAATTTTCTTACCTTTCACAAGTTGGCACTGCCTAAACTAAAGTTTGGTTAAATGGACATGCTCCTGACTATAGCCACAACTCAGAGAAGTTGTAAAATCTAGCGGATTTTGTTGTTCTGTCAGTGGAAAGTTGTACCCAGCCACGCCATTATACCAGTGTCCCACTGGCGAATTTTTGTCTGCGACAAGGGGTGAATGAAAATATCGTAGGCAGACGTAGCTCGTGGTAACAGTTATTAAACTATCATCTGTGCTCGCAGTTGTTCTGTGCCTCACCGAAAAAAATCAAAATGTTTAAAATTTGCCTACGACAAAATTTTAGTCGAAGTTATATCGTATATAGTAACACATATGTTGTACATGGTCGTACCAATTTAAACAGGATCGTAGGTCTTGGTTATGCGGGAATAACCGAATGCTAAAATATCAGCTTGTCGAGACTGCATCGCGGACTTCTGATTCACCCCTTGTCGTGGGCCAATTCTTCAGTGGGACACAGGCATTATGGGAAATAACCGAATACTAAAATATCGCAGTTTGTCGAGGCTTTACCGCGGAGTTCAGATTTGCCGCTTGTCATGGGCCAAATTCTTCAGTGGGACACAGGCATTAAAGGAGACTGCATAATTAGTTGAAGGTGTTTTGCAGTTTGTAGCTGCTTCCATTGCCTATGCATTTTATTTCTTGCAAACATGATTTCATTTACATCTGGGCCTATCTTCTCCCGTTCTAACTCCAGGCGATGAACCTCTAACTCTACTGTACCCTCTTCCAACTTAAGAAGTATTATTTGATTATTTCTATGGCAATACTCTGTTGACGGTGGAGATAAAGACTCAGGTGTGGCTCATTTTCAGCATGCAGTCCCCTTTTTGAGAGGACCCTGGTGTGTACACTTATCTGTTTCGGCATTTTCATTTGAGGATTTTTCTCTGCTGTCTTATCTCACCTCATCGTGATCATCTTTGGGGTCTGCATGGAGTATTTCTGTCCGATGCAGTCTGATCATTCGGAGATCTGTCGGAACCTTCATCATTCGACTCTTCTGTAGAGGGGGGGGGGGGGGGGGGGGAGGGCTAGAACACGATTTCCATAGGTGGCGGAATTGCACCTCGTCCGAAATTTTGGAATCAACGTGCTTGCCATATTTTTTTATTATTTTATAAATCCATGTAGGTGTTTTATAGTTTTGCTGATATATCCCTTCAGTTTAACAAAAAGGGCAATCCCTTTAAATTTCATTGTATTATGTATGTTATTTTGCCAAACGTAGAAGGTAAAGTCTCGTGTCGGAATTAGGCCTACATCGTACAAACGTGATTTTTGAGACATACATGATAAAAACACAAAACTCTGCTCTGTTTGCGAAGCACACTAACTATTTACAATCATGACTATATCACAGGGTGTTGCCATATAAAATGATATAGAAGAGGTAAAATAAAATTTTAAGATTTTCTAGATGATGAGCTCTTAAAACCGTGATGGATTTACAAAAATGATGTGACGGAATTACGAGTACGAATTTTAGCTTGATTATGTTAAAATCTGAAAATATGGGAAAAGATAAATATTGTTCCAGGTGTGACATTTCAATTTTCCTTTCTTGTTTTACTTTTTGTCCGAAATGGATAGGTTTCTCATCTTAATGCATTTTTATGTGCTTATTGAGATATATATTGGGCATATATCTATTACCACATACACTGCACAGGTATGTTTTTGTCACCTACAGGAGTTCTCGTGTGATAATTAAAACCCAATGATCAATACGAACCGTGTGATGTAGTATTGTAGTCTACATTCACTCTGAGGCTGAGCAATATAGTATGGCATCTTATCACTATACTTTTGCATACGATCTGAGAACGAGTAAATCGTGTTCCACATTTATTAATTATTCATTGTCTGGGCGAGTCCTCAAAGGAAGCCAATGTCTATCATTAATGTAAATAGAATACTGGAGTGGCTGATCCAATGCACGAGATGTCATGTATATATACATATAGGCTATTATGTGACATAGCCAGTTACTGGGCATACAGACTGAACAAAAGGAAAATACTGAAAAGAAAGGGAAAACATTTCTTTTAGACGATAAGTGACTGGGAGCCTGAAATATACATAAACTTGAAAAAAAGTATTCTGAATATTAAGGCTGTTGTTGCCTGACAAAATTGTCAGATATTGAGTGGATTGTTTTTAAAAATATATAAAAGCTCAACTCATTATCCTTAGTTAGGCCTACGCTTTCGCTGTTTTAAGTGACTTAAGTCGAATTGAGATGAACTACTCCTCTTAGATAATTTTATATTCAAAATCTACGTTTAAAGACCTTTCATTCAAGTACCAGTATGCCTAACTTAAATTTAGTTTCAGAAATCATGACCTCAGTCAACAGCTTGCTCAGTGCACGTTGCGCGGAATGTGCACAAAGTGACAAAGTGTGCCGATGTAACCTGTTGACTCAGTCTCAAATTCAGCAGTGAAAGAGTTAAAAGTATTTATCATAAGTACCTTCATGACTTGTTAAACAAGATGACACATTTTAAATTTTGAAATAATTTTAATGAAGAGGAAAAGAAAAACAGGGGTGACCAAATGGCAGGTCAAAACTTCAGTAGGCCTTATCATCATTCCATTTATAATTGAGGCAAATCAAAGCCTGCAAACGCATTGGGGCCTTTAGTTCAGACTTAAGCTCACATGCCTGGCCTTTGAAATGTGGAACTCTTATTTTGGATCATTTTAATGCTATATGAATATCCTCCAAAACTTGGGGGTCGGCCCATTTTTCCGAAGGTTCACGAATCCGAAGGTCCGTATGTCCGAAGTGCCACGGGTCCGAAGGTCCACAAGTCCGGTGAATAAGCTAATTAATGCCAGGAACTATAAACAACGGTTGTTCAGTCTTTAATTGGTCTCACCCAGATTATGAAACTTGACAATGGTTTATTCTATCGGCCTATTTATGAAAAATTATTCATCTGCATGTTTGTATAGGCGCTACCTAATCACACCTTTTGTTTCACGATATACATAATGCGGATGAATTTGTTGGCGAACCAGTCAATTTGTAATTAATTTGAATTTAATTTAAACATATTTATTTATTCTGGATCACCTAATAACATCGAGATACTAAAAAACAGGCTCTCCAGACATAGAGAGACACACAGAATATATACAACACACACAGGACAATACAATTCACGAAATGCTTTGTATGTACCACTCATCGTTACAAAATTATTGAAAAATACACTTTCCTGAATGCTATGAAATAAATACTCACAAGCAGAGACATGTCGAGTAAAGAATGAGTACAAGTTATTGATCCAGAAAGATCCATTATGTCATTAGCTCGGTAACCAAAGAAGTGATGATAGTCTTAGCCATAAACTGTCTATGGACGGGATCAACTGGTAATCAAAATATGAATCGTCTGGAGTCAGAAATAAGTTTTTGGACAGCATCAAAGAATTTAATGTTAAGGTTTGCAGAAAGGTCAATGTTACCATGTGTAAGATACCGGATAAGTATATCACTTGCTAGATAGACTACAAGACTAGGATTCACACCTGGAGCTAGAATGTAACAAACCGTTTTTAAAAGGGATTTCCTGGGAACTGAATAATAGGGATATCCTAGGAAAAAATGAAGAATACTTTCGTCAGGATTTAGACATTTACAAGCAGGAGACGGTATTATACTAAATCTGTGTAGGTGGGAATTTAGTCCGGATAAGCCCAAGCGTAAACGAGTGTGTATGATATTTGAAAATCGACTGCCGTGTGAGTAATAAGCAGGAACAGGATCTACAGACAATAAACTGTTTTTCAAAGTAGATTTAAATTTGGATAAAGTTGCAGAATATCTTATGTCGTCGGGGAGATCGTTCCATAGTTGAATAGAGGAAGGAATGAACGAATTTCCGAACCGTAAGGAATTAAACCTGATTTGTGTTTGGCTGCGACGGTTTCTTAACTGGACTGTTCAACCAGGGACGTGCTATAGATGGACTACCAACCGCGGGGCCCCCTTTGTACCATTCATGTTGCCGCTGCTCAAGTGATCGGGTGTTTGAGCGAGCACCTTCAGTGCTGAACAAACACAACTCCACGGTCCGCGCTGTTTACACGTTACTTCTACTTGGCGACCATGATATAAACGCGGCCAGGTCACGCGATGAAAGGCGAGAATAATCGCGTCACCGACTGAAATGTGCAAAATTTTTCACCGTGTTCCACATTTTAAAGTCAAAATTTAGCGTTACGCCGGACTTAGCTACAAGAAATGAAACCACCATCATGATCCTACCGGCATACACTATCCATCTAAAACTACATTTTTTAATGATGATCACGGCGTAAGGAGTTATTACGCACGCAAGTTGTCTAATTTTGCATCATTTTGGACAGAAAAAATGCAAAAACTTGCCCTTTTATAGGCCGATTTCAACGAAAAACACATCGATGGACTCGCACGGTTCTGAGTCAAACGATGAGACTGGTTGCGCACGCTTAAAACACTCCGTTTTTGAACTTGGTACAATAGCACACCTGATGCAAGTAACCCGATACAACCGAACGCGGAAACATAGATGGAACTACAGCACGTCCCTGGTTCAACCAACAAATTTCTCAAACAGCCAATTTATAAATAATCAACAAATAAATCGATGTACATATGTTGGTATCTGTATATATACATGTATATACAACTTACCTACCTACCTACCTACCTACCTACCTACCTACCTACCTACCTCATTAATTCCAATTCGGATTCACACATTTGACTAAATTTACAGCGTTCACATAGTTGTTCCCGAAAATATCACTTGCTCACGCACGTTTATCATAAAAATACTGTTCTTTTAAGAATAGTGAATTGATCGGGTACCCGGGTAGCCGGGGACCCACCTGGTTTAGTGGTATAAATCGGGTACCCGATTCCAGTTTCTTGGACCCGGTTGCTTGTAAAATAAACTACCTGTTTTTCCGTTAAAGTGTCGTAGACATGAATCTTGCTTGAGGTACCATTGCAAGCGTGACAGAGTCTGTGTTTTCTTTTGCGCCTTATAACACTTTCCAGTCTGAGTCAACAGCTTTCCTCGGCGCGCTCTGGGCGCCGAGGAAAGCTGTTGACTTCCCACTAATGGTAGATACATGTATGACATGTTGGCATTCGTTGGAAACGTCTTTTCATGGGGAATACAAAAATGAAATCGTTATATTGATATTATCTCACCTGTGTGAGTCCGTATATATGCGGACTCAGACTGGAAAGTGTTAACGATGGATAAATGGCTGTCACACTTTATGAATTAAATGAACAATGGGAGATAATCGGTTTGTGCTGCGTGTTTGCCGCCTACCGGACAAACACATGAGTGAAAAACCTTGCCAAACACATCAAAATTGTTGTCACCACGGGTTTGAATAGCAAGTACCTTATGTCTATCAGCTTATTATCGGTACCCGATGCGGTGTTTTCCTGACGGGTACCCGAGTCGGGTACCCGGTTCCAACTAAAGATCCGACTCGGGTACCCGGTTCCAATATTTTCGCCTAAGTCAATTCACTCATTAAGAACACGCATAATATTTTGAAATGTATCAATGTGTGACTGTTGTTTTTTTAAATTTGGGAAAGAATTTATGTGCGTGACGGATTCACCAGAATTTGGACACGTGTTTCTCGCAAGAGAGAAACATTGGAGAAACATTGGAGAAACTCTGCTCTCCATTTCCACGAACATGGTCGACCTATACATGTTTAAAATCTGTGGATTCTACCCTTTGCGATGAAACAAGGCACGTTTAATAACGTGGATGTAAATAAAAATCTGGCTGAAATATTTTTTGCTTGACGGACTCACCAAACTCATGACGGATTCACCCGTGCACCAATTTATTTCAATACAATGCAGGCGAACCCAGTGACTAAGCAGTCTGAACATATAAAAAATAATCAAGTGTTGTAAAAACAGTGGTACCCAAATTCAACAAATTTGGTCTATCCAAGCCTTTACGGCCAATTTATTCATTACATGGACTTGCCCAATCTACCATTTGACGTAGGGAGTTCACCTATGACGGATTCACCATTTTATACAATAATTTTGGTTTCCTAAGGAATTTACACCAAAAACATTGCTTTTTTCATTCCTTACATATGAAAACCCTATATATTTTAAAATTTACGGTTAACTCGCTTTCCGATTTTCTCAAATATGTGGAATACTTTAGATGTCAAGTTAGAAACAATGAAAATGTAAACTTTGCGTGACGGACTCACAACACCATGTAAGATTTTGCACGTAACCAGTTATTTCCAATACAGATAAAACCCTTTGCTTCCCGATCATTGATACAAGACATCACTTCATTATTCAATATCTTACAATTTAAATCCAACAACATCCGCCTATGTTCATGACCTACGTAAAGATTTCTTAACATCTTAATTCGTGTTTTATCCGGAATTTCTTATGAAAAAGTGACAGCTTTACCTTCATCCATGTATTGGTCAGGTGAGTAAGGACCGTGAATCAACCACACAAATCTTTGATGCCAATTTGGAAAAGAAAATCAATGATTTTGTCACAGCTATCCTTATCTAAAAATTGCAGAGTCAAATGTTTATGCAAACCAAACGTTTGTCTTTGCAGAATACAGATTAATTATGAAGCGGACGTTTTAATCAGTGACGGATTCACTCACGCGTGAATCCGTCACCTGAATATGTAAATCTGTCACATGAAACTGTGAATCTATCATGCAGATTTCGTAAATTAAAGGGCAGGTCTCGAAAAAGCAGCTGCTGTCTATATTTACCCATTTCTTATGAAAAACTTTGAATCGGAATCCGCGAAGCGCATGACGGCACATAGGGAACTCGTTTCACTTGCACAAGATGGCACACAACTACAGTACAAGGTCGATGTCGACATGGAGGAGGTTTTTTTTTTATGTGGACAAGATTGAAGAGGGAAAACAACGAACCGAACATTGGCCCAAAGCCCTAGCAAAAGGTTCGCGGACGGGAGCGGCCCAACCAGCCAACGATCCTCATCCGTGCGAGGGCTGAGAGGATAACCTTCCTTGGTAATTTTATTTGTTTTGATTTTGAAACTTTCAGCATGTTCAGTGAAGCCATGAACAATTGATGAAGCGTAAGTTTTGATACTAAGTTAATCACGGACTGAGGAGATTGCAGGGTGGCCCAGTCGACGATAAATGTCAGTGTTAACCGTTGCATTGAATAGCACTGTCGCTGGAAACCCATAAATTGAAATCTCGGGCGGCTGCAAGGCAGCTTCGCCGTCTTTTTCACAAGTCCCATAGGCATAGGCATAGGCCTAATATATTATATATTATAATTAACTTACTAAGTTCGAACATTCACAGGTTAGAATATGAATCATGTATAGTTGAAACTATATGTAGCGTTCATCTTTCTGGAGCCTTTGAGGCTTTGGTTGTTAAGAATAAGATGTATGTCAATTGAACATTATACTACATATTTATCAATAAAAAGCTTGACCATCACCCGGGCAAGGGCAGAATTTTGTCACTACACACACTGCGTTGTATATTCATCTGAAAAGACTGAATACACAGATCTATACATGCAACTGTTACAATTGTCACCGTGACCTCTTCAATAGGCCTAAAAGTTCAAAGTGGATTGGTGCTGTATCCAACAACCACTCACTGGCTGAAAGACAAAATTATGCTTCAAAATTTGACCATGGGATTGGAAGCCTTTGTTTGACTTCAAAGTTTAACACTGATTTAGCTGGCTTTGGCTGAAGGTAATTACATTTGCTGACTCGCTTTACACAGTATTTTATTCACACTACATAATAGTTATAGACACAGAATGGTCTTTTCTTACAGTTTGAACAGGGCTAGTCATACATTACAGACGGGCATGGAATTTGATCTTGATACACAAACTGAATCTAGCATAATGCAGTATAATCAAACTAACACTTTCAGATATAAATGTACATTGGTCCAGTTCCATTTTTCAATTTTCATCAAACTTTAATCACAAGTTACACAACAGTCAGGAATCATATTTGTCAGTAGCAGCATAGGGATCCTGGTGTATTGTAATCTGTTACCATGGTAACTACAGCTAATCATTTTTTTTTTTTTTTTTTTTTTTTTGCAGCGTTAGAACTGGATCATGGGACAATGGTCAGGCAAAGGACACATTAGAAATATCACTAGCTGAGTCTACTGGAGGACAAGTTCTATGCCCCAAGATAGTCTGATGTACCAAGATGGGCATGAAACTTGCAGCTGTTTCTTGTTCAATCTGCAATACATCATTACATGCAAGCCACTATTATAGGGACAACCTTCAATAATTAGAACAACAGTGGTCACTTAATGCTGACAGTAAAGACGGTACTATATGTATATTGTAGCAAAGCGCCTGATGCATGTACACTTAATGTACCGCTATATGTGAGGCATACACTGCCTTGCACATTTTTTTAACAGGGATTGTAGATTGCAAGTACATAGTTGTCCTTGTCTTCAGGACCACTCCATTGAGAGACCACCTGTCCTGAAAGGGCACCTTTTCAGCCCAATTCATTGCATGTAATTTGTGTTTCCAACCAGAAACCATCCATTCAGCATACTTTGTCTTATACATACATTACATGTTATTTTTTGCCATTTATGGTTTTTAGCTCTGCTGACTTGTCAGTATGCAGAGTTTATGCCATCCATTTGCATCTATGTGTTAACTTATTACTTTTTCCACTTTTCAAAAACGGTTTTGTGGAATGCTTTTATTTTACACACGAAGGTTCACCAGGTCGGCCTCTACCAAGTGTACAAACACGATGAGGCGCCAACATTTTTTCTATTTTTCACGAATTGTTGAATAATTTTTGGGACAAAAAAATCAAAAGTTTATTTTCTTAAAAACTACGTGCCCAATTTGTTTGATATTGCATGTAGGGTCTTCAGGGGTCACTTAGTTCTCATTTTGGCTAGCAGGTGGTCATACTCTTTTTTTGCTACGATTTAATGAAGTTTTGTGTGTTAAGGCTTTTTTCAGCTTCTTGTCTAAAAATATGCACAGAACTCTTTGAAATTTTGCTAGATTTTCTTTAGCACAAGTATGTGTAAATTTGACAATATGACCTCTGGCCTTGACTGTATACATAAGTTTTTCTATTCACGGACTTGTCCTGGAGAATGATCTGATGTGGGTAGGGTGGATGGGCTTGTATGTAATTTTACAGGTAAGAATAATTAATAAATATGTCACATTCACTTCAAACTTAGTAGGGATGTACATCCAGTAGGTATCTACCAACTTTGTTCAAATGGTCATGCTCCAATGATTTTTGGATTTGATTTCTTTTTTTGGGGGGGGGGGGAGCAGAGGGATAATTTTTGCATTCCTGTTGATTACCATTTTTTAGAACTCTTATTTTTACATGATTGTTCAAGTGCAATGAAAACATTCAGTCTCTGTGCTTTATATTTGAATTCTGATATTTGTATAAGTTAAAAGTGTTATGCGCACAGCAACGTCTATATTTTGAATCTTCTACTACCCCTCTCGTCATTGTAATGTAAAGGTGATAGGATTGTGAAAATTGGGATTGGCTCAAAAGATTTACTTTATTTTACATGTACTTGAACTGTGATGGTCAACATCAACTACACAGCAGTTGGTTAGAAGTTCATGATACAGGAAATATTGAGACAAAGTTACAGTTTCTGCTGTTATTTTATAACCTATCAATGATTTTCATAAAGATTCAAATCAGATCCAAGTTTTTAATTTATGTACATGTTTGCATCCATTAAACTTGATACGAATGATTGAAAAATATCAGATCTAGAATGCAGCACATGTGTAGGAGGGGTGGATTTGGATGGGGGTTGAGAAGGCATTATTCCCCTCTGCCCACCTTTTTTTTTTTTTGTTTTCCAAAATACATGTGAATACTTTTGTTTAAACGCTCTTCAAATCTTTGTTGCACTTCAGTCTAAAAATGGCTTAGAGTCCAACATTTCACGCAAAACTTTTCTGGGGTAGGACCCCCAGACACTCATTTTAACAAAATAAGTCAATGTTTCGCCACCATTTTTTCAGATTCCTGGTTCTACCCCTGAATACATTTTGTTTGTATCTCGGCCACCAGCACTGCTTATGGCAGGCTGTCACACTACTGTAAGGTAACCCAGCCGTGAAAAAAATGCAGTGATAATTTTAAGTATTTACCTTCAAAGAACAATATCATTTATAGACCATAATGATGTTAACAATGTGCAAGCATGGAACATGCATATGGCTGATAAGTATCCAGACTGAAGTTACCAGCTGAGTTGAGTGTGTCATGCAAGCCCAAGACTCAGCCACTTTTTTTTCGATTTTGTCATCAAGGCAAGTATGATACAGTATTTCACTTGCCCCCATATCTAAAGTCTGGTTGTAAAAGCAGAATTCCAGATTACCTACCCCAAAGGCAAGTGATTCGAAATTCTCATGCTGAGGTGGAATATATCATTGTCCTGGTATAAGGTGGTTGCCACTAAATGATGAATAAATGGTCAATAAATGATGAAACTTCTTGTTGTGTTTTAGGTGGAATACACTGTTTCCAAAGATCTGTTTACACTTCAAATGAAGTCAGATGTTGTGCAGGAAAGAATACACCACTTGTGTATTTTGCTGTCTCTGGCATACCCTACTCTGGCTGAAATCCACAACAGTATTATTAGTTCAAAATCACGTGTGCCCCACATTTGCTATCATTTTGATGAGAAATATCAAAAAAAAAAAAAAAAAAAAAAAAAAACAGAGAACCAGGAATAAGAATGATGTGGAGAAGTAAATATAGCAGTCATTTTTGTAGTCTTGTAGCTTGTTCCAACTGGATTTTATGATCTGAAAATAGAGACAATTTGTGGGGCCTGCCAGGGTGAATGAACAAAGAACAAAGAGTAGGAATACTTGATAAATAGCATAAATGGCTATGAGCAAACCAAAGGAAGACTTATCACTCAACTATAATAGCCTAAATGGCTGTCAGCAAAAGAAACAAAAACTAAATGTCCATGATTCTTAAACACACGCAACCTTTAAAATATGTTGCCTTGGCAAGCACTTGGTTACACTGGGCAGCACCGTAAATTCCCCTTTTTCATTATGTTCTTATTTTCGTTTGATGACACCAGTTTTAATTACAAGGGAAAAAAGATGTCATTGAAATTGAGGAGTTGTTTCAAATTATCACTCATGATGAATAAAAAATTGAGATCCCCATGCAGTGTATCAACATATCCACGACTAGGTACAAATTTCACAAATTAGCTGTGGGGCCTAACATCAAATGCAGCTTTGTACATAAATGCAAATGTTGCATGAGGGCATTATAGAAAATAATGCAGTTAACTGCTGACTAGACAACGGATTGGTGCACCCACAGCTGGTGGACTTCAATGTTACAGGACTCAAAAGATGCCCTTCACTGCACTTCATCCAGTAGGACCGCGAGTCATTTTTCAACTGGCAGTGTACAAACAGATTGTGGAGGGGCAAGGTAGTCTAAGGCACACCACTGGAGTCTGTTAAGCAGGAAAACTTGATACGAGGTGGCAAATGCTGAACGATGGGATAATATACAGTTGTACCTGCTGTATGTGGCCACCCCTTCTGCCAAGAAAAAGTGGCCTGTCACAACAGGTAAAGTTTACAAAGAAATTGACTCCTACGTCCGAGCCTAGGGACCACAAAAAGCAATTCGGCTGCTCACAGGAGTGGTTGCATACAGCAGGTACCACTGTATATGTGTTTGAATGTTTTCAGTTTGCATTAAACTACCTTATGCATATACAATGTACATGCACAGAACATGCAGAAGTGTTTTCTCACATGATGTTTTAGTGAAGTTGCAAATTAGCCACCAGCATTGTACATGCCACACTGTCACACTTACATGCAAGTTTTAGTTTTGGAGGAACCTAAACTGTTGCAAAACTGAAATGTTATGTTTTAACACCATTATCTTATCACAAAATGGTTCTTTCACAACAAAGCTTAAAAGCATAGGCTCCCTGTCTAAATATTTCTTTCTGAATAAAAGAGTGTGTGCATCAATCACTCAAAATTAACATTGTCATCTTGACAACTAGGTAGTAACAATCTCTGTGATCTGTAGTCTGTTACTGAGCGCATGTGAGAAAAGATTGAAAATACGTCTGTTAGTAGGCAAGTAGGTAGGCCCTGTAACATCGCCCTGAGTTCTGATATAAGGAAAAGACGTGACAACAGCCTGCACCCTTTTCATTTCACGGAAAATGTACGCTCTACAGATCATTACATGGTCAGTATTATGATGTGCACAAATATCACGCAAAGACATAAAAATAGGAGTGAGATGGCCCCTTACAAATATCCAATCACCAATGTGATAAAGACAATCTACAGAGAATTGAACAGCTAATTTGCAAATATTCAGTATTTTCACCGAATCATTTTCATCATGAAAGGACCAAAGTACACCAAGGGGAGGGGTGCACTGCAGGTGCATGCTTTTAATCACTAAATAAAATTAAGTCACAAGTAAACTTTTTTTCTTAGCATCATGGTGATGCATTGTTTTTCTGACCAGTGTATGTATTTATCCGTGGCAGCTTGTCATATTGGTCTGTGATTTTTTTTCGAAATAGCAAGGATGGGCAACATCCCTGGAATTAGCAACTAAAACCTATAGACAAGGTATGAGAAAATAAACGATGAAACTTACGCGATGCATTTGGTGTAATACTGTACATTCTATATATATATATATATATATATATATATATATATATATATATATATATATATATATATATATCAATAAAAGAACCAAACAAGCGACAAACTTATTCAGTACTTCCATTTTTTCTGTGAAAAAACAAAAGCAAAAAGCAAAAAGCAAAACCATGCTTCTCCTTCTTCATAGAGATGGAGGTGTACTGGGAAAGAATAAAGTAAATTTATCCCTCTTGGTTATTTGTCAGGGATCTCAGTCTTTTCTTGAAAGGTGACAGACAGGGGGCAGACACAACATATAAATCAGGAAGAGAATTCCATTGATCCATTTTATGAAAAAAAGTATTTGAACGTGTCAGTCCTAATAAGAGTAACATGCCTCTTTCTCTTAGCAAGGTTGAGTGGTGAATGTCCTCTTATTGATCGAAAACTTTCTCCGTGCATGCATACGGGTATTCAAGTTTAAAAATGATGAAAATGTTGAATCAACACTTCCAAAATCCACTTCAATCTGTGAATTTTTTAAAATGAACCCTTTCTGTTTTCATTGCACATTTGTTAAAAAGTCCACTGAAGCTAAGGCCTAATATACGGTCAATGAATAAAACAATCCTGAAGGAAGTGCATACAGATTATGGCCCCAGGCCAGACGATTATATCTTTATATTGACCAAGAGTAAACAGGTATAAAAATTCCAAACGTTTTAGACACAAAATATTGCATTCCTTTGTATTTTAATATATCATGTAAAACGTACACGGCTTCTAGTCTACCAAGTTTCTCCACTGCCATGCTAACGCGTCGACGTCTGGACTCGGGAGTCAACTTTGTGGAAGAAGCACCACGACCGCTCTTAGGTCCCAGGACACTGGCCAACTGCTCCAGGAGTTGGCTGTGCCTGCGGCTGTATTGAGGCCATAGCACCAGGAATAATGTCGATGTGGTATCGAAACCCAGCATCCTTCATCATACCACCGACAAACATAGAGTCTTCAAAATATATAGTACATAACACGCTTTAAAATATAATCGAAGGCGTCTTTCCAGTCGACCGCAAACCTGTTCCATACCGCTTGGAGGCTAGGCCTGCGGCCCGTCTTGTTGGTGTTGCCGCACCACATTACCACAGAGCGATGGGCCATAGCAGTGACAAAAATAATAAGCTACTGTAGGTCTAAAAATGAATTTGGTGCCAAATCCGATATTTCGCGCATAAAATTTAGAGATAATCTAAAATTTTGAGTCGAGACAAAAGTCGACACAAAAATGTGTGTCCTATCACGAAATGGCCACGACTGCCCAGGTCGAATGCCAGATTCACAAACGTGTTCCCGCTGTGACGTCACCAAAGTGGATCTTCCCGATTGAAATTTTCTCGGACATCCTCGGTGGCGATATGTTTGAAAGCACCAAAAAACCCATTACACATATTGTGTGTAACAAATGTACCTCATTATTGTTATTTTTATACATGATCTGACGTCTGGGGCAACAAAAACGTTGTTTGCAGCATGTTAATATTTTCCGAGACCTGCCCTTTTAGCATCGTATGAAAAATTGTCTGTGTAGGCCTAATATTAGTAATAATAGTAATATTTATTTGTTGGGTTGCACCATTGATAAAAAATTTCTATTAACCACATAGTATGAATATTTTAAAAGCAAGATTAAAATCATCTTCGCAGCGTGACGGATTCTTATTTGGCCACTTTTCATCTTTCTCTGGACTTGCATCACACCGTTGTTTCCCGCAAAGCATACCATTCTCAAATATGGTGACTTGCATGTGTTTCTAAAAAAAGCATATATTCTACTTTTGAATTATATCAACTTTCATCTATCTGGTTAAGAATTCGACATGTTAAACAGAGTTGAAATACGCTAATAGGCCTAACTGCTGTATTTTAACGCAATGCATTGAGTGACATTGATCTATGACATGACCACGCATTAGGTGTAAAAAAAGGGTTACAAATAGGAATTGAAAATTAAAAACTTATCTATAGATTTAGAGAAACTATAGTTCTGGAGAAATGCGTAAACCCAAAATTCCTAGTGTGTATCGATATTGACGATAATTCGAAAATTCACCCTCATGGACCTTTTTCCGTGGAATTCATTCATGTGTAGCGCAAGTCGCTCTCGAATTCAATTCAGTTTATGGGCCAAAGCCTTTCATCTTCCGTCTGCTTGTATGCATGCATGTGCGGCCTATGTTGCTGCCATTGTAATTAACAGTCTAGTCTTGGAGGAACGTACTGTATCTTATCTGGACTTTCGGACTTACGAACCTTCGGACTTGTGGACCTTCGGACTTGTGAACCTTCGGACTAGCGGTAATTCGGACATGTTGACCTTCGGACTTATGTTATGGCCCTTCGGACTCGTGGACCTTCGGAAAAATGACATTGACCCCAAAACTTTCATATGACCTAGGCCTACTCTACAAGTTCACCTGCATTTAGACTTCAAATAATCTCCAGAACTATAGATAAAGTTGCAAGTCCACGAATGAAAGCTATCCACTGGTCTAGCGTATGGCGTGTAAAATGCTAACTAACCAGCTTTAGAGTAACTAATAGTTCCAATTTAGGGACTCGAGGCTAATTGGCACAGTCCTCGGTAATTATAGGCCTAAATCTCAAAATTTGAAAATGTTATTGTTAAACAGGTCCAACTTGGCGACTTGAAGCCAATTGTTCCAGTCCTTGCCCTTGGTAACCCCAAATCTTAAAGTCAGAAAATATTTAACAGATCTTAGAATTAATTTGATGATTACGGTCAGTTGTAACAGTCCACAGTCAGCGGCATCTATAAACAGTTGTAACCGGTATACTGATCATATCATCATCATCTATGATGATGCCAAAGTCCTGACCTCAGGTATCATGGAACCATCGCCATCGGTTGCAAGAGCAACATTTGAGCCAGTCTTCACTCTTCTTGGGATCATCTTTGGGCTGCCGTATTCCCATCTGTAGACACTTGGGACATATCCAATTCACTGCCTTAGATCTTTTGCAAACTGGTGTGGCCACCAATTGTTGTGCTCTCTTGTCAGGTGAGTGACCCTGGGTCGCATTACTCCTTGATGTGTGAGCAGATCCAGAAACAGAAGATGAGTGACGCTGGGTAGCTAGCCTTACTCTCTGATGTGTGAGCAGATCCAGAAACAGTAGACACTGCATGCAGAGGGTAATGGTAATGTATCATCTGATGGAAACTTTGTTGCTGTTTTCCTGAGATTGTCCCGGAACCAAGTCATTGAGAGGAGTCATTTCCACAGTATCATAATGTCCACTTTCATCTGTATGGTACATTTGTGCCTCGTCCAGGTCGTTAGATTCGCCCAGATCATGAGGTTCAGCCTCTCTTACTTGACCTGGTACTACTGGTGCTGGTTCTATCCCTGGACATACGATATGGTGCTTGAAATCATCTGCATCTTTGTTGAATTTGCACACAAGTGCACTGCTTGACACTGGAAAGTGGAAGGGACGTATATAGTGAGTGTTATTTATTCCTGGAAGTGGAACAGGAGGTACTTTGTTCCAGATTGTTTCAGCCTCTAATGCTATGCATTTCTCAGATTTTGTTCAGCTGAAATTACACTACAGATACACTGACACTGGTGTGAGTTGAAACTAATGAAAGGAAGGCCTGTGCAAAATCCCCAAAATCATCTGCACTTCGTACTCCTTTTAGTGTTATCCTTCTCGTCATCAGTACTGACAGTAGACGCTGGACAGTGCGCCTACCCATACCCCCAAGAGCACCATTGGCACCTTTTCTGTGACTCGTACTGAAGTAGTTCCACACAAATTGAAGCTTAAAGGTGTGTTGTAATGTGGCAGCTCTTGCACACATGTACTACTATGATGTAGCGATTTTTAAAATTAAATTGGCTGCAGGGCCCATCAGTCCAAATGTTCATTTCTTTCCCACTGGGTAAATCGGTTTTGATTCTCTGCAGAATGATGATAAGGAATGGAGTGACAGCTCTTTTATCATGGTCACGGCTGTCTGGTATGATCACCCATGGTATCCTCGTCTGTTTGTGGTAGATAATGACAGTATAGGCCTTTATTTTATGAGTTGGCGACTCTTTCAAGATTACCATAATCTTATTGGTTACGACGGTGCACGTGGCAAAGCTGAAAATAGTTTAATGACTTGAGATGGAGTGCCCAAGATAGCGAAATCGTAATAGTGATTTGTGGGCGTGGCCAAGTCATTGGAATCGTAATGTCTAGTTCCAAGTTTATCGCCAGATGGCATGATTGCTGGACGTTGTCTTTTTTTACTTTATAATGTAATTTCTAAAATAAAGCAGTATTAGATATTTGCTTCCTTTCGATGTAACTCATAAAATAAAACAATTATGGACTTTTGCTTCATTCACTGGTTAGTTTTATGGACCTGAAAGAAGAATAATGACCTCGGCCTTCGGCCTCGGTCAGTATTCTTCTTTCACGTCCATAAAACTAACCAGTGATCTCAGCAAAAGTCCATAATTGTATAATATTGTGATTTGTCTCTGGTGCCAATGCGCCGATTGGATCTCGTCAGCATGATTACGTCACGGTGGTACTTACAGCCACACACATTGTGTGGCATTTGAGATGTCAGCAGTAGTAGGCCTACATGAGAAGGCCGTAACTCCGCAAATTTCGATTTTCCGACCTCACACCCCGGGTATTCACTCTTGAAATTTTGATAAGCTTCTCCCAGGGTCATTACGAAAACCCTTTTTTGTTTGGTCTCTTTCTCTCCATTAGCTGTTTTGATTGTGACATAATCTGGTTTGCCCGGTTCAAGGACGCGTGAAACACTGTCATCTTCAGAATAGGATAGGATTCTTTCTTTCACCTCTTGACTGAGAGCACTCAATCTACCAGTATTTTCTCTCCGGTCAGCCTTTGCTAGGAGGTCATCAAACTGTACACCTATTATTTTTTCTGGCAACTTTCTTTATGATAACCTCCTGCTTTCTAGAAGTAGAACTTTTGGGTAATGCTTTTTAAACCTTCTTTTTTGCTTTTGGGAAATGCTTTTTCAACCTTCCTTTTATTTCTTTGACAAGACTGTCAAGAGTACACGGGGATCTGTATGCTCGATGGGGCCAACATTGATGGGAACTTAACTTTCAATTCTGGCTCTCTTTTCCCTCAACCTTCATGTTTTCACTTTTAGTCGTAACTCTGCCTTTTCCTGTTCTGACACAGAGTCTCGTTTCTTTCTTTCCCTGTCATTGTCTGCCGTTCTGTTAGCTGCCAGAGCTCCTGGGTTGTTACGAAGCCTTTCGTCTTAGCTTTTGTCTTTCATTTGGAGTTTTCCCCATCCTTACAAAAACAAAACAAAAAAAACAAAAACAAAAAACAAAAAAAACAAAAAAAAAAGACAAAAAAAAGACAAAAAAAAAAACAAAACAAAACAAAAAAAAACAAAAACAAAACAAAACAAAACAAAAACAAAGCAAAACAAAACAAAACAAAACAAAACAAAACAAAAAAACCGAATGAAGGATAGGTAACACCTGGCCAAAAGTCATTAAGATTTTAACAGTGACATTTTTTACGAAGAAATCGAGTTGGACATGATACATGTAGGACTTAAATCTCGCAATAATTGATATAAATGGAAACTGAACGAGACCATGAAGACCCACACTCCTAACTGTTGTAGTGATAGATCCCCAAAATTTTGGTTAGATCTGATGTCTAAGTCCAAAAAATATATACTTTTGTTTCCCCTAATGGACTGAAAAAATTGCTGTTGGTAGGTCAGCTCTTTTTACATTTTATATTTATATTTTTTGAGAAAAAAATGGGTCGGTCCGTATCTTTTAACATTACAAAGGCAAAATTTCAATGGGTTGGTCGGCAAGTTTCGAGATAAAAAAGGATCGGTAAGCGAGTTCAGAGATGGGTCGGTCGGATTAGGGGAAACAAAGATATTTTTTTCTTTTGCCTAATGAAAAATTGTCTGAGCATGCTCTACAAAGAAATTGAACTAGAGTTTTTTGTTTGATGACACAACCTTTAGAGATGAGTAATTATCCCGTGAAGTTTAAAAAAGATACATGAAATAATGAAGGAGCTATGGCCTGGACAAGATTTCACTTCAATGTGGCACTGTGACCTAAATATTTGATCTAGTGAACTACTTTTGTTTTATAACACACTCTATAGTGATGGGCAATTATCATGTAAAGTTTGAAGAAAATCCATTTAGTAGTGAAGGAATTGTGACCAGGACACAATTTGAGCACAGAAAGACCTGTCTACAATACAACACACCAAGCTGACACAAATGTGGGTCTATTATATATCATACACCAATTCGGTATGCAATCTACTGAGTGATGGAAAACACTACATGACTGGATGAAGGAAATGGTGGTGGTGGGGGGGGGGGAGGATAAGCACTAGCTGCAGATGCATTCCCAGTCCCATCATGGAAACCTATGCTATGGTCGGAACATGATTGTTAAAGCACTATATAAATATAAGCACCATAGAAACCAGTAATAAGATCCTTTCTGCCATCGTGCATAACGAGTACTAAGTGTACATGTATCATTTCTCAACCTGGCTACCACCAATCTGTGTAAGCAGGGCGATAGTTTGGCCTATAGATGTTACAATGTACATGGATGGACGACGGACATCTCCTTTGAAACTTAAAAGCTCCATACACTATTCCAATTTCCACCATACCGACACTGGTATAAACAGGTAAATACAGACGGACGGATGTCTCCTTTGAAACTTAAAAGCTTCATACACCATAGACGGACAGGGTGAAACTAGTATACGTACCCCTTCAACTTCGTTGCAGGGGTATAACTGGACTTCTTTAACATCAAAATTAATTTGGTCAGGAAAATGCAACTTGTTTTGGACAAGCAGACTTTTTAATCATAGATGGATGGATAAAGGAGAAAACTAAACATAAAATATTTAATCAGGCCTGACATAGTAGCATCCACACGACTGTTGGTCATCACTTTCCGAGGATTTTAAAAAGGGAAGCCATCAAAGTTCACTGTAACAGTTCACAATAAATCCTGCTCGAGTTTCAGATGATAGGCCATCATACCCATCCTGCATCTGAAGTTAAGGTTGCTTTAAGACATGATAAAAGATCTTTGGAGACCTGTTTCCTGCCAACTTTGAAAAAGAAGGCTATTCATCTTACCAATAAATGACGTGAGTCGTGTTTCATTTTATTTCATTTCATTTCATTTCAGTCAAGCTTTATTTATGGCCGGTACGAATACCATTCCTAGTACTAGTAGTAGGCCGAACATACAAACAATAAGATTTTCGTAATTAAGAATATACATATTATGGAACGTGCGTCTTCTGACATAGAGTCATCTTCATATTCACATTTTATGTCTACAGGCCTAGGCCTACAGTAATTGGCCATTATTATGTGAAAGTGAAAAGTTGAAAACCTAACTCTTTCACTGTCATAACTTATATATAACTAATATAAGCGACTTTGGTCATCTTAAGATGAATTATACCTAAAAGATATTTCCTATTCAAATTTAGCATGACAAGAATTCCCTACCGGCATGCCCTGTCTAAAATTAATTTCAGAAATAAGGATCTGAGTCAAAAGCTTACAGTCTCGACGCACTTTGTGCCCATTGCGTGCAAAGTGTGCCAAGGCAAGCTGTTGACTCAGTCTCCGATTCAGCTAACTGAAGAGTTAAAGTCAAATACATATAAAAGATATTCCACTTCACATTCACTGTTTGATCACCTTTCGTAATTTATGCTGCAGTAGGCCTTCTACCTAGATTCTAATTGTAAAATACGTGTCACATGGGTCAGTTAAGACCAGGCGCTGTAGGTAGGCCTAAGTGTGGGATGGTTTATTATTTTATTGTTTAATTTTGCTAGGCCTAATCATGAGTGTTAGGTGTAGTTTCATCATATTTATGTCATGTGGGCTACGTTTTTAAGTAGGCCTATTAACTAAAGAACATCATATCGCTTTATTCCGTAATTCATCAGCTCGGGATGTTTGTATTGGAAATGCAAACATGGTGCCGCCAGTTAGCAGAATGACTTGTCCGGGGATTAATGGCACCGAAACAAGTCTTGCGCTGGTTCCCCGCTGATGACCCGATTTTTTAAAGGCTAATAGGGTAAACGGCCCAAATTCCAGCCCCCTTGGCCTAAGCATAATAGTTCCGGTAATAAGCCCTCAGTGAATTTAATTTTTTTCAGACAGCTTTGTGAATATAAAGAAACAATAAAAATACATTTCAAACTTTATTTTGCGCACAATTTTCAGTTTTGATGGATTAAATTGTTTTGACAGTGACTTGCCAAACAACTCATGTCTCCGAACAACAGTTGTGACCAAATTCCAGCCGTAAGTGCCCAAATTTCAGCCGTGTTGTACTCAAAGCCAGCCCTGCAGTGACCAAATACCAGCCGTTAAAACTGGCTTTTAAAAAACTATTCAACAAAGCAGAAAACACAACATTTAGAGATTCTAAAGATATCTTTTTTTGTTCAAATGGACATTTTTTGAGGTGGCTCTGATGCTTGCTCCATTTTGAATTTCGGCAAGTGCCATATCTATTTGGGCCTGGCTCCACTTTGGCCCAGCGTTAGAGGAGCTCCTTCCCTTCGGTACTTTTTCTGAAATTCAATGAAAAACCAAAACTGAATTAATATCTTTGATTCTTTATGGAAAAGTAACTTAGGTGGTAGTAGTTAGGCCTTAAATGTGTGTTCTCATACCAGACGATGCCTAAGCCTAGATAATGTTTAGGCCTACAATTTATTTCTTTAACACATTTCCATTTGTAGGCTAGGAGATGACAATACAATCATAGGCCTAGATGTAAATAGATAGATAGATCAATGAGAGGATATATAGACAGAAACATCGACACACAGACAGACATTTACAAATGTAGGTACTGGTAGGCCTACATCCAGCTTCTGCAGCATTACAACTAGGCCTACATGTATAGGGCTACATGTAGGTCTATGCAGGTAAATATGGTGAGGTTGGCATATCAGCTGGGCCTCGACCCCTGAAAGTAGGCCTAAAACTTTTATAGGCCCTATTCGGAGGCAATACTATTGGACTATTAGCCCTTGATTATGAGGATCTTAAAAGTAGACCCATAGGCCTACTAAAGGCTATAAGGCCTACCTACCCAGTAAACACAATAATGTTGTTAAAACATAATGAAAACATTATGACAAACATCATCATAATGTTTTATCTATAATGTTTTAAAGACATAAATGTGTGGAGTTTTTAAAACATCAGGAAAACATTTTATGAAAATGTGCTTCAAAATATTTCAAAAATGTTACTGTAATGTTATTGTAAAAATGTTTTTAAACTATTGTCAGAACATTTTATAAAAATTGCCAAATGTTTTACAATAACGTTTGAGGAATGTTTTAAAATGCAAATCTTGAATATTTTTAAAATGTTATTATCATGTAATGAACACTGGAATGACTGAATTTTGTTTTGACATTTATAAAATCTAGTGTGGAACAAAGAAGCAGCCGACACAGAAAAAATGAATACAAGGTTTTTTTCTCACAGCATGTTAACTCGATTCATATTTTGCTCTCTTGCTCTTCTTTTCTCTGTAACAGTTAAAGGAAACGATCAGTGTATTGAGGCAGTTTTTTTACTTTTCACATATCTTAAAGTATTAAATTGCAAACAGTATTTAGGCAAATGTATTTGCTGCCAAGTAGTCAACCTTTGATTCATTTTTGTTATAATAGCACGTATTTTATGCACCATACTCCTAACAGGAAAATTTGAAAATGATACAGAAAACATTGCTTTGCCCAGTACTACAAGTTTTTAAGAATAGTAACATTTTTATGTGGACAGTAGCAAACATTTAACTTCTATATATAAAGATGTGATATAAAAAGGTGGACATAAGCAAGAAGTGCTGAAATTATAGGCATGGTGTTTAAACAAAAGGATGCATAGGGAGAGATATTTATATCTTATAAGGTGCTGTTTGTTGAACATTTTGAAAATGTTATTGTTAATTGTTATGCCAATGTTTTTTCACATTAACGGTTTTTCGTTTTTTTAAACAATTGATATATAGGCTAAATACCGAGCTTGTGGTATAATATTGATAAAGTTATAATGCCCAAATGGGCATTCTTTTCACAACATTCGTAATGAAGTCGTGCACTTGTACAATGTAAAATATATCCATGTTTATCAGCTGTAGGCTCCTAGCCTACATGTATATCCTTGGTCAATAGCATGTACAAGCCATTTAAATCTCCACTGCAATTCAAAATTTCAGTTTGTTTTGTTGTTTATATAAGATATGCCACCCATACTGTCCTTCAAATTTTGTGATGAAAAGTTACAACAACTTATAAGTACTTACCATGCAACAAGTTTTCCGAGCGTCTAGGAGCTGATGAGACTAAATAGATGACTGTACAGGAGGTTGACTTTGGTGAATCAAGATTTGAACTGTTAGTACTTCCTTTGTCCCGCTGATCAGCCTCCTTGTTACACAGGATGTGGTTAGCATATTTATAGACAGACTGAATTCCATGCATCTCTGATTCAGCTCATATATCTCGTTATTAGAGAAAATTATAATATTTATATGATGTTTTTGAAATGTTTCATAATGTCATTCATTATTAGTATTCGGCATCTTAAAACATTACATGTGAACATATTGTTTGCAGCATTAACAAAAAATTCTAAAAAACAATTGGACAAATGAATATAACAATAAAATATTAAAATGTTTCAGAAATTTTAATACTTTAGATAAGAACACATTGTTTGCAACACTACTAAAACATTCCAAAAACAATTAGAGATATGAATATAACAATAAGATATTAAAATGTTTCAGAAATGTTTTAGCTACTTTTCCGTAAAATCATTTTTACAAATTTAAAAATGTATGTTTAAACATTTTGAAAATGTTTAAGGGAAATGTTACTATTATGATGTTGTGCAACATTTCTTCATAGTGTCAGTAAAATGTTTTGAAAATGTTTGAACGGAATGTTACAATTACGCAGTTGTGCAACATTTCTGCATAATGTCAGCAAAATGTTTTAAAAATTTAGATAAAGAAATATTTTTATATAGCATATGAAAAATGTTTTGAAAATGTTTGAAACAAAATGTTATACTTATAATCATGCAGCTGTGCGACATTTCTGCATAATGTCAGTAAAATATTTCAAAAATATAGATAAAGAAATATTTTTATATAGCATATGAAAAATGTTTTGAAATTGTTTGAAACAAAATGTTAATGTTTGTTATAATTATGCAGTTGTGCGACATTTCTGCATAATGTCAGCAAAATGTTTTAAAAACATAGATAAGGAAATATTTTTATATAGTATTTAGAAAATATTCTAAAAACGTTATGACATGTTTCTAATTGTTTTTAAAACATTTAAGAAACATTTTATGAATTGTTTCATAAAAATACAAATAGGACTTTTGACATATGTTGTTTAATGTCTTGTGTTTGTTGGGTAGGCCTATCCCTTAAATGACATGCTTCAGGGTATAGGCCTACATGTATACATGGTAGATCTAGGTTTAGGCCTACTTCTAAATAAGCTACAATTATATAGACCTAAAGGCTAAACCATCTATGAACAGTAGTTTTCAATAGAGTCCTATAGGCTTTGTGAAATATTTTTATTGGACCTTATGCCAACCCCCTGGGAAACCTAATAGCAGCCGGCTGGAGTTTGGTCAATTAGGGGGCTGTCAATTGGTCACAAGGAGGCTGATAATAAGATCAGGCGCATGGTGAGAAGATTGTGTGGCTGACATTGTCTGTCGGTTAAATGCATCGATAATTTGTGAAATGTGTACGGGAAGTGTTGTTTTTTGTAGATGAGTGGAATATCTAGGCACTATCTCATGTTTTAAATCAATAGCGACATCCAAAAAAGTTTCACTTACTCTTTCTTTTTCCCGACATTTACCACCCACTTGCCGCCACCGCCAACTGTTTAGAAATATTTTGCTGGAAAGAAAGATGACGCAACGAGCAACAAGGAGAAGGAGCAAAAATCTACCAATTACTAAACAATGAAGAGTAAGTCCAGGGCTGGAGGGGAGGCTGGGATTTGGTACACCGGCTGATATTTGGACAGTTTACCTTAATGCCTAAAACTTTCTTCTAAATTTCAAATTTCATGAATATGATTTGTTCCTTTCAAAAATTAATTTGCTATTATGATTTAGAAGAATACAGTTTTTCAGTGAAGGGTACGGAATAGGACTTTGGTTTTAGAATATCGGACTTGATAGTGTTCAAACGGTACATGGGCTTACAGAATTAGGTGTGTTAAGTTTCTTTTTGTATTAAACATGAGGCTCAGCAGTCAGTTTTGTGCTTGAAGTGTTCATTTATTCGTGTTTTGGGGCGTTACATCCATGTACACGTACGGTAGGCCTACATAGGTCTAGAGTTTGGACCATAGCAGGCTGAACAGAACACGGCCAAGACTTCATTGATTTTTTCCTCTTTATCGCATGCACACATCAATTTCTTGACGGCTTCCCTAAATATACATGTAGGCCCAGGCCTAGCTAATATACTAATACAGATGGGCCTGACATGTTGGCCTTAATAGTGTGGGGGCATATGGAGTCCCGTGGGCTTTTGATGAAGATTTTGTAAAACCTACTCAGAAATGTTAAATACATCTGAAATAACGGAAAATAACATGTTGGCACTTTGCCAACCTGTTAGATTTAAATTGTCTGCCACATTTCCAATTTTTGTCCAATTAGAGGTCCCTTAAAGGTCCTTGCAGTATAAAGCACCTTATTTGGGTATTTATTTTCATAACTCCCGGCTATAAAGTTGGACTTTTATCTTCAAATTGAATTTTAGTCAATTTAGGCTCATATTTGTCTTAAAAGTATCAAATCATTGGATCAAAAGAATGTACACCGAACCAAGATAAATGACTTTATTCTGAAACAATATTATGACACCAGTGTATTACTACAATAAAGGGCATCATCACCTCCCTTACCAAGTTCATACCTGTGTGACTGGGGGACCTATTTCAAATTATTATCAATCTCACCTTCATCATTGTCACTCTCATATTGTGAGTTTAGATTGGAACA
Organism: Hermodice carunculata; assembly: GCA_964020975.1. NCBI lineage: Eukaryota > Metazoa > Annelida > Polychaeta > Eunicida > Amphinomidae > Hermodice > Hermodice carunculata. The sequence goes on along the minus strand of OZ026624.1, from coordinate 5,397,712 downwards.
GTATTATGAAACAAGTGTATCACCTCCATAATATAGTTCATATTTGTCTCATTAGGACAATTATTTTAACTACCATCGTTCTCATCTTCATCATTGTCACTCTCATATTTTGAGTTAACATTGAACCGATATTATGTATGACACATTAAAGTGTATTGCTACAATAAATGACATCATCACCTCCATTAACCAGTTCATATTTGTATGATTAGGATAACTATCATCGTTCTCATCTTTATCATTGTCACACTCTCGTATTGTGAGTAAACATTGAAACAACATTATGACACATTAAAGTGTATTGCTACATTAAATGACATCGTCATTTCCATTACCAAGTTCATACTTGTGTGATTAAGATAGCTATTTTAACTATCATCGTTCTCATCTTCATATCATTGTCACTCTCATATTGTGAGTTGTGGCGTCCAGCTGGTGACTGTCCTACACAGAGGAAGCTGGCCGTATCTGGTGATTGCCATGTACAGTGGCAGTCTGCCATAGCAGTTGGCTTGTTCAGTTGGACGATGAAGATGAAGGCAGTTCATCATAATTCCAGAGTCATCAATATGTTGGATCTACTTTTGGTACTTCATCCAAAATCTATCATTTATGCCAGGTGAGCCACAGGCAAGAAGTTCACCAAGATCAAACTGTAGTACACAAGTGATATGTGAACTGTTTTACATGTACTTTACATGGCAATGACCAGCTAGTAGGAAAAGCTGAGATGCACCTTGCATTATTATGTGGGATGAATGAATTGGTTGAGGGTGGGGGGCGGGGGGGGGGAAACTTACGACCAAATTTAGTAAATTTCATCTTCTAAACACATAAATTCTGACTACGAAAGTTTCCATTCTGTTAGATACTGCCCAGATTTGATATTTTTCTTGTGGTTACCTGGGTGTTTAACCCATTCTGGCTGAGAATAGGCTAATAGAGTTGGTATGTTTTTACATTCGGCACATAAACTGCTGGAGGGTATTGTCTTCCCCTACATCGTCAGTCCATCTGTTCATCCGTCTTGTCAATGTTACCTTGATATTTCAAAAAATATTCACCACAGTTGTACCAAATTTTTATCGGAGATGCAACTTGTAATGGACCAGTTTGCTACTGAAAACTAGCATCCTCTCATTATTTTGAAACTTGTTATAAAACTTTTGAAGTATTTATGTGACGCTCTCTGATCCGGATTCAGATTCAGATTCAGATTCCTTTATTCGACAATAAATTCGATACACTTCAATTGTTAGGTAATAATGACAGAAATATATATAAAAATATGCAAAACAAAAAATAGGAGAAATAATACATTATTACCACAGAGAACAGATAGTCAGGATGACCCAGCTAAGGATCAAAACATACGCTCTCGCATGGGCCACCTAAATAAATTTACTTGGTAAGGTAACACCTTGCTTCAGAGCAAAGCACCTCATGTGTGTTAGGACAGTTGGACTGACTGAGACAAAGATAACATAATTACATACAAATATACTTTATGAATCCTGATTACAAACAAAGCAATTTGAAATAGTACAGATTTCAGAGTATTGGTCTATGTAGAGTCTTTTAACATATTGAGAGAGAGAGAGAGAGAGAGAGAGAGAGAGAGAGAGAGAGAGAGAGAGAGAGAGAGAGAGAGAGAGAAGGATTCATCACAGCTTCATCAAATTTTTGGTGCAGTTACACCGTATTATGACACCTGCAAAGTCTCAAAAAAATGCTGAATTGGGGAAAAAAGGTTGTTGGCGCCGAGGATAATTTTTATCTGAACGCTATTTTCTTATTATGAGGCGGGCACTAAACACCTATTCCATGCTTTGAAAAGCTGTCAATCCATGGGGCATGTAATCTTTGTTAAGCTCTCATCTATAATTGTTGTTCAAAATGTTTTCTGTGACAAAAGTTAATTTAAGACATGAAAGGAGATGACTTTCCATATAGTTGGCCACTTTTAGGGCAATTAGATGACTAAACCCCAGAATTAATGGGGTTAATCAAGAATATTTAGAGGCCTTGCTACAGTCATTGTGCAAAAAAGTCTTTGCAAATAAATGTGTTTGGATTATGGCAAGGATGTGTTCAGTCTTTCAATATAAATGAAGACTCAGCAAGTAATCTAAAAGCACGTGGGACACTATTTTTCCAAGCAGTTAGCTAATGCAGATCCACGCATCAGCATGCCAGCACCATGCATTAGTCCACCACTTTAGTTACTATACAGGGAGTCATTCTGTCAGCACACCAATACTACCATACAGACCTGCAAAATACATTCAAACAACGGTTAAGTTAAAATAGGGAACAATGATTTGAACTGATGATCTTGGATTTGATGAGGAAAAAGTATTGGTCTAGACTAGAAGGGTAATGAGAGATATAGTTTAATATCAACAAGTTTTGATGCATAGATTATATGCATGCATTTTTTTAGCATATCAGCCATCATGAAATTTGGTTGGTAACAACTGGTGTTAAGTTTCAAGATTGAAAATCATGACACAATGTTGTTACATGGTTGGAGTATGATATATAACTCTTAAGTAATGTTTGTTGGAGAATATTGGTTCTTTATGTAAAATGACATAGCAGCTTGTGGGGGGGGGGGGGGCAGTGGCGGTGAGGCAGCCATTTTGAGGAAATTGTGGCTATCTTGAATTGTGATAACTACAGTGCTATACATGCCCTCATTGATGCCAGTAACAACCAAAATAAAGGCCAAATTTAAATAAACTATTTTAACACTAAACATTTATAAAAAAAACACAGAAAATATAGATAAAATTTTTCAGATATTTTAATATTTTGGTGTCTAATAATGTTCAGGTTTAAGGTAAAAGACATGAATAATGTTTCTGGATGACAAAAGGTTAAAATTTGATTCTTAGATCTATTAAATTGAACATTTCAGACACCTTATGTAACATAAAATATCATTATGTTTGGAGTTTGGCGGCCATTTTGGAAAATGGCGGCCATTTTGAATCTAACAGGTTGGCAAAGTGCCAACATGCTTTTTTATGTTCTTTAGGGTATATATAACATTTCTGAATAGGTGGCATAAAATCTTCATCAAAATCTCACGGGACTTAAAATCATGATATATGCTCCCACACTATAAAGGCTAAGCTTTACGAAAATGTGCACATGGATTGTCATAAGGTTGGGACATACTGCATCAGACAGATAAGGTATTTTTAAATTTAAATTATGACAGACCCAAGGAAAATATACCGTAGCAGGATCGAGCTGTTAAAATGTGGAAATTTAATACAAAGATCAACATCTAAGATCAAAATTAAAATGACAACTTCCATTACGGCATTAGGCATTAGGCCTACCGCCAGGATGTTTTATGCAGTTCACATGCGCAATTTGAGGGCACAGAAGAGACCAGGACATACCCTTGACTGATTTATGGTGACGTAAAGTGTAAGACTAAGAATAAGAGCAATGTCATCTCATAGAACTTGCACAGCTCTGCTATGATAAAAATTGAATATAACTTTAGACGTGTGTAACGAATTTACAATATGTAAATCCGTCATGCATGTCTAGTGAGTAGTGTTATGTCGTCACAATGAAATTTTATGAATTTCCCATTTTATATTATCAGGTATGAAATTGGTTTGCTAAATATAAATAAGCATACCTACTAATGAGGAACATTTTAGAGCAAACGGGAACCTGTTTAAACCCAATCTCTATATTTAGCAGAACCTGAAAGTTGCAGCCTTTGTGATGGTACTACCTGTGCAAAATGTGACGGATTTACATATGATATGTAAATTTGTCACTGGCATAAAATAAATTACGGTGCCTTTAAAAGCAATGATCTATAATCTTCACATGCTATGTGAGAAATTAAAAGAGAAAACAAGTTTATCCGAATTTTGCATCACATGTGCTTATAAAATGTAAAAAAAAAAAAAAAAAAAAAAAAACGTGTTCAAATGTGACGGAATTACACTTTACGTCTTTCTTGGCAAGTGAAAGCAGTACAACTTTGGACATGTGTGTTTTGAAAATTTTATCATGAACCTGCTTAGCAATTACATTGAAACGAAGGGGACAGTAAGGCAAAACGTTTGATACCTAACTTAGGCTACTTGGACAAGGAAAGAACAGTTCAGGTCATGCAGATGCCATCTTATCAAGATTTCATAGACTATAATATGAATAGAATATGTAAATATTGCAATAAGGAGTTAAAAACAAAGGAAATAGACAACGAGATACATGTCATGACTACTTGTCCTCAGGTGAAGGAGGAAAGATTAAGCTTATACCAATACATAATAAATGAATGTAAAAATTTTACAATCCTGAATAATGTAGATAAATTTACATACATGATGACATGTGAAGGGGAAATGGTGGAAAAGGTAACAAAGTTTTGTTACATCAGCCTGACAATAAAAGAACAGACTTGCTAAATCCATAACACTGCACCCAAGTAAATAAGGTCATTGTAAATAAAAATAGGGTTAGTTATAGTTATTTTAAGTTAATGAATTGTAGTTTCTTGTGTCAAACTGGGTTATTGTCCAGTGTCATTGACTTGTAACAATTATGTACATATTGTATTTGCCTGTCTTCAGCTTCAACTGACTTTTTGCTCTATATATATATTGAAATTGTATGTCGTGACTCGCAGCTTACTTACCATTAGCTGACCCATACGAATCATTTCTCTTTCTGTATTCATAATGATGCGCGTGGCAGTTTTGTACTCCCTACAAAATGACCCGTGTTTTTCTTTCATGTATGTGATGCCCCTTCTCGCCATTTCAGCGACTTTCTCATCCATCGATGGACATGAACACTTTCAGATGTTTGTTCTTTTCATTTATATTTGTGTGTTTTTTGTTATTTAGTATGATTGACTTGTCCGTTCCAGAGCTAACCAATATGCAATGTACTTTTTGCGAATGTGTCGCTTTCAAATGCCATGATTCTGCAGGAAATTTCTTATTTAACATTTCCCTTAAACTACTTTTTATTGAAACACGTCGGGAGCTCATCTCACATCATTTAAGTTGTATATCCTTTCACATCCATAGAATTGGATACTTTCTTTTGCTTTGCAGCCATTCAGTTGTACCATCGGTGTGTTTTTGTGTAACTTTCGTTACCGTGTCATTCTCCCCTTATTACCTGGGCACTATGCAGGGTCATGGGTCGCCGGAGGGGGGCAGCGGCAGCGGCCGGACCTCCGCGCGGCCCCAACACCGTAACTTAAACTGATAATTTTCTTTATTGTACAATCATATCAATACGGAATCATGCTAGGCCATGTTAAGTTACTTTCTTTTCTTACTTCATGAATGGTAAAACCGTAGAAAACGATGTTCTTCAACATTTTGGTGGAGTCAACAAAAATAATCTAAATGAACTATTGTCACATCCAGATGATCTGGACAATGCTATATCCACTGTGTCTGACTCACCATATGTTACCCGAGATAATATTGTAGATTATCTAAAAGCGCATATTCATACTTTTTCAGTGCTTAATCTACATATTTAAAGCATAAATGCCAAATTTGACGAATTTAAATCACTTATTGATGATCTTGCTATTGAGAATTTTTACTTTAGTGCCATATGTCTACAAGAAACTTGGCTGGGCGAAAACTCAGTTGATTCCTCGTTATTTGAAATTGAAAACTATACGTCCATCCCCTTTAACGCTACATGTAGTTCCCATGGTGGTCTTTTGTTATACCTACACAAAAATTTTCAGTACAGTACTCGAGACTTTTATTCACCTAACGATTATTGGGAAGGCCAATTTTTAGATATTTTTGGAAACGGTTTGACAAAAACGATTACTCTTTGTAACATTTATAGACCACCAAGGGACCGAAATGATGCCGTTCAGTTATTTATAGATGATTTGTCTGGAATCATTGACGTAATTTCAAAAGAGTCATCAGACAAAATCATCGTCGGTGATTTTAATATTGATTTATTAAATTCAACAAGACAAAATTTTTCTGATTATCTTGACGTCATGCTAAATAATGGTTTATATCCGAAAATAACGCTTCCAACTCGGTTGTCTGATAGACGCGCAACATTGATAGATCATATTTTTTGCAGCTTATCAAACAGCAATACAAATTGTCTTTCTGGTATTATCTTCACTGAAATTTCCGATCACTTACCCTCATTCACTTGTATAGATTAAACATTAATAAAGCAAGACTCCCATAAATTTGTCAAGATAGTAACAAAAAACAGTGCATCAATACAAAATTTCTATGACGAAATAAATAATACAGACATGATGCAAAGCCTGATATCCGACCCAAATCACGACCCAAATATTAATTATGACAAATTGGAAAAAATACTGTGTGAAGCAAAAGGAGAAACACCTTCCCGTAAAGACAGTGAAGTTTAACAAGTACAAACATAAAAGATCTCCTTGGATAACCCTTGGTATATTAAAATCTATAAAATTTCGTGACGGTTTATATAAAAAACTAAAATTTATCCCGTTTGATTCTGTTCAATACGATAATTCTAAACACAATCTTCAAGTTTACAACAAAATCCTAAAAAACAATATCTTCCAACTGAAGAAAGACTACTATCACTCGAAGTTTGAAACCTTCAAAAATGATATGCGGAAAACATGGGACACAATCAAGTCCGTTCTTAACTCAAACAAAAAAAAAAGAAAGACTTTCCCCTCTTCTTTTTAGTTGAGAATCAGAAACTTACAAATAAAGATGAAATAGCCGAACGTTTTAACACTTTTTTCACAAATATAGGTCCAAACTTAGCCAACAAAATAAACACGTCGGGCTTACCTTCTTTCGCATCTTACCTCCCAAACCGTACAGATGATGTATTTTCCTTCAGACAGATCAACCCCAATGATGTTGCATCTATTTTGAGAAACTTTAAATCTAATACCAGCACTGGTCACGATGATATATCGATGAAACTTCTCAAAGGCATAATTCCTTCTCTTTCTGAACCTCTTAGCTTAATAATCAATCAATCTTTAATGACAGGAGTCTTTCCCGACAAACTTAAGATTGCAAAAGTACTACCGCTTTTCAAAAAGGGAGACAGTACTCAATTAGACAACTACAGACCAATTTCACTCCTTCCTGCTCTGTCCAAAGTATTTGAAAAAGTAGTTTATAAGCAACTTTATGATTTTTTTTGTCCAATCAACTTTTTTACAAAAGCCAACACGGTTCTAGAACTGGCCATTCGACTGGAACAGCAGCTCTTGAATTTGTCGATACGCTTCTCAGCCTTCTTGATTCTGGAAAAATACCTATTAGCATTTACTTAGATCTATCCAAGGCCTTTGATACATTAAATCACGATATTCTTCTACATAAACTGAAACATTATGGTATTAACGACACTCCTTTACAATGGTTCAAACGTTATCTTACTAGCAGGTTTCAGTATGTCTCTTTCGATAATGTATGTTCAGGCCCTCTTCCGCTTCAAACTGGGGTACCCCAAGGATCTATCCTTGGACCTCTTCTTTTATAATATACACAAATGATATGCACCTTGCTTCATCAAAATTTGATTCTATTCTTTATGCGGACGACACAACTTTGGTAAATCCTCTCTGTTCTTTTAACTACTCGATTAGCACCAATACACACGGTAACTTGTCAGATAATATCAATAAGGAATTACAGAAAGTGTACGACTGGCTAGCTGTTAACAAACTATCTTTGAATATAGCCAAAACGAAGTATATGATATTCCATTTCCCTCAGCGAAAAATAAATGAAATTTTAGATTTAAAAATCAACGATACTTCAATTTCAAAAACATCCGAATTTGACTTTTTAGGTTTACGCATTCACGAGACTTTAAATTGGCAACCACACATGAACAAAATTGGCAATAAACTTTCGAAATTGATAGGTATTTTCAGAAAACTGAATAAGTATTTACTTCTTAACACTCTCTTACTCATGTATAATTCACTTTTTCTACCCCATCTTAATTATGCCATCCTAGCATGGGGCTTCTCATGTGACCGCATTTTCAAGTTACAGAAATCTATTGTTCGGCTGATTTGTCTTACAAGATATAACGCCCATACAGATCCACTTTTTAAAACACTGAACATTCTCAAAGTCGAAGACTTATTCAAACTTAAAGCTCTGAAATTTTATTTTCTATACCTACAGAACAATTTGCCTGCATATTTCAATGATATTTTTGCACAGACACCTGTAAATCACCCATATCAAACCAGAAACAAAGAATCCATGCAACTACTTGTCCCAAAAAGAAATAGAACCCGAAAATGTATCAGATTTTTAATTCCTTCACTCCTTAAAAATACACCTCCTTGCATTAAAGACAAATTTCATACACATTCTCTATCTGGTTTTTCAAAATACGCTAAAATTCATTTCATTAGTAAATACCCTGAAACATGTACCATTCCAGATTGTTTTGTGTGCAACGACTAAAGCGCCTTGTCTTTTCGTTTTCATTTAACTGCTATTCCATTATGATCAATCTACTGCAGAAATAAATTGTTTTATGTTTACTCATATCCTAGGTGGCCCCAGTGATAGCGGACATCATGTTCTTAACTGGGGTCATCCTGACATAACCTCTTTTTTTGTATAATGTACCGTTATCTATCAATGGAACTGTTATGTATGCGTATTTGTACCTCACCTGTATGTATATGTGTCAAATAAACCACTTCTGAGTTCTCAGTTCAGAGTCTGTAATGCACATTTGGCCCCACAGAGGGCGTAGTCGTGTCAATAAAGAACTTTGAACTATAGAAAAACTGTTTATAGGCTTGTGCTTCCCTGGCGCGCAACTTTTAAATGACGTCAGAAAGGCGCAGCATTGACGTAAAGGAAAATAAAAGTTGAATTCCAGATTAGGAAACGAAACTTCAGGTTTCATGGTTCATTTTGATATATAAAACGTAGGATATCACTGAGGTTTGAAAATCAACTTTTTGGTAACATAGGTCCGTGGAAATTCATGAGAAGTACATAGCCCCCACAGCAACATCAGCAGTTTCTTCAGCGCAGATTTTTGGTTGCAACCGGTCTAAAATGACGGTTGCAGTGCCAAATCTGCGACTGCTTTGTGAATACGGCCCCAGTTTCAAATGTGGTCGCATAAAGCAGGGCGCGCTGTGATATACGTGGACCTGTCTTGCCATGTCCCGTGAAACTTGAAAGGCCTAGGCGTATTTCTTTGCTTTGAACTGCTGTTTGGATGTATATTTTACATGGTGAAGTGGCAGTTACTTCCACACAGGTTCCATTCCCTCACCAATATAAATCTTAACTATACAATGCATGAAAATAGCTGTACAAAAGACAGAAACATGAGTTTCGAGTTCAACTGTGTATATATATATATATATATATATATATATATATATATATATATATATATATATATATATATATATATATATATATATATATATATATGGAGAAATATACATGTACAAAGAAGTTCACCCCGAGTGTCAACTCATTACCTCTTGACACATGATTTGATTTGGCAAAATCAACATACAGCAAAATAATATAATACATATATAAAATGATAATACAGAAAGCATAAAACATAAAAAAGCATAAAACAGACGATTGTACAATAATAAAGCATCATATAAACTAAAATATCAAGTAGAGACATAAAAGATGACACATGGAACTTATGAGGTTGATTTTGCCAGGATAGCCCAAAAGTTATATCAACTTATTTCCATTGGGGTCCTGAATAAATATGTATGAATGTGATGATGAGGTGTATATAATGACATATTTATGAATGTGTGTGAATAAACAAGAAATCTGCCAGCGCACAGCACAGCTATCATCCCCGCCGTCAGTGCAATTATGGGGGAGGGGGGAGGGGGCTTGGGACTGCAGCAAAAGATTTCATTCAAACATCATGGGGTTTTTCGACAAGTATATCCCTGTTTTAACATAAATTATGCAACAACTAAATATTAATAAAATGCTAAAGAAAAAGCTTTACGGTAATCTATTTTTTTCCTTTTGTTCCTGATGATGCTCCACTAGAGGCGAAACTGGTTGAACTGTTTTCCATACTCTCCTCCATAGCTGCCAGGCCCTCACCTGGTTGTTTTCATTCATTAATCTAAAATTGTATATGAATAGTAGATGGCTTTTACCTTTTAACCCTAGCAAATTTTAAATCGTCTGGAATTTTATTGGTTTTTATTGAAAGATTAATGATATGGGTAACTGGAGTATTTAGAACGTCTGCCCCATCTTGCAGGAATCTGACTGGAATGTTGTCCAGACAGGTACTTTTGCTGGGATTCAAACATGATAGCTCCTTCTGTACAAAGTCCTCTGTCACTTCCCTCAGTTTGAAACCATTTGAACTGACACCTTTTTGGTTGTAATAATGCTTGAAGTGCAAGGAGTTTGTACCAAACATTTTGGGGAGGATTGGCAATTTATTTAAAAGGGTTGTGGCAATTTCTGCATAGAATTTGTTAAAGAAGTTTGCCACTGTGTGCGACTCAAAACACAGTTTTCCATCAACTTCAACAACAATTTTAGAATGATCTTTGGATTTATTGTCGTAGCCCAAATTTTTCAACTGACGCCAAAGTAACTTCGGGTTGTTTTTGTGTTCTTCTATTTTATTACTGAAGTAACTCGCTTTGGCCTTTTTGATGTCCCTCTGTATTTTGTTCCTTAATGTACAGAAGGTTTTGTACATACTGTGGTCATTTCTGTTTTTCTTATAAAGGTACAAATAATGGTCTCTTTTCCGTATGTTCCAGAATGTCATTTTTCATCCATGGCTCAGTGCGTGTTTTTAATCTAATTTCTTTGATAGGTGCAACCTGGTCAATAACTTGGATAAACATTCTTTTAAAATTTTCCCAGACTATAATTACATCATTGCACTGCAATAGATTAAACCACTCAGTCTCTTTTAATTTCTGTATAAACGTGTGTCTATTGTAGTGTTTCAGAGATCTTATTTTGATCATGTTATGTTTGCCCGCCTGTCCGCAAGATACTTTCCTAGTGCAAAATATCACGGCATGATCACTAAGTCCGATATTGATGGAACCAGACAGACTAATCTTATCCGGACAATTGCAAACAATATGGTCAATGAGACTTGATGAACAGTCAGTGATTCGTGTTGGAGTGTCAATCAATTGCTTACAATCAAATAGATCCAGTATATGTTCATACTTAGCACCTGCTGTAGATTTGTCTTAAGAAAGACAGAAGTCTCCTAAAACCAATAAATCACAGTCTGAACGAGCATGGGACAGTGTGATTTCAAAATGATCTGGAAAATTATTGTCGGGGGGGGGGGGGGGGAGGGCGATACACTGTGCCTACCAGTGAAGGTTTTGTCCTTGGTAACAGAATGTCAAACCAGATAGCTTCCATTTCATCGCATTGTAGATGTGACCTGGGGTTGAAAGCGATATCAGTCCGTATATAAGCACATACGCCACCAACTGTCCTTTTCCGATCCTTACGTACGAGAGTGTAACCTGGTATCTTAATCTCCTCGTCCGTAAATGATTCATCTAGCCACGTTTCGGATATGGATATTACAGCTGCATTTGATTTTTGGACCAAAAGTTTCAGCTGTGATGGCTTGGATGAAATTGAGCATGCATCTGAAAACATTCAAAGTGGTCATCCCCCACGTCAACTGTTCCATTGTGACCTGGGTCATTTAATGGGTCACTATAGACACAATATGCTGGATCGTCTTCACTGGAGAAAACAGTTTCTTCGACCCGCTCACAGGTAAAATCAGATTCATGTTCCTGGTCTGTATCTCCGTGTGGTAATTCATGTAATGAACATCCGTTGCATATAAATGGAAAATAGGCGTTGATTATGACCATTTGGCCATACAGTTTGTCTGTTCCAACACCGTCAGTGCACCGTATATGAACCCATTCATGACAGTAATCGCAACTCACCGCCTTGCTGGTCGAAATAACCTCTTTTCCCCACATGACACACAGGCATTTTGCTTGTCTTTTGGTCTGGCCTGTCGGTCCTGGATTGCTCTGAATGTCCCCACAGATAAAGAGCAGGATCGTGATGTGAAAAGACAAAGCTGATACATAATGTTTGTGTATACATGAAAATTCATAGCAAGGTCTCCATGAGAGTCCTAACTTGTACTTTAATAAAACTACCTTCCTGCGTGTATGCTGAATGATACACACATGTGGTGCAACCCTCACGGACTCCAACTCCGTCACTCGGGCGCAGACCAATCCTGCAAAACAAGCAGATATGGCAGTGTATTGCCTGCTAGCTTGCCTTTCTCTGACCGTTCTCACGTGGGCGTTTCAAGAGTCAGTCTATACATTTCAAACTAACGTAAATTTATAAACTGAATTATGAATAAAGATGAACTCGCTACAGCACAATCATTTTGATAATTTTGTGTTAAATATTTGTAGTATTACATACAAGTATCCAACAATGATGATCATCAATTTTGAGAGTTGCCAAATTATTTTGAGATCTGCTAAACAGAACCAGCACTATTTACTCCATGCACATACAACTTCCAATAATTTCCGTTTACATATCCCGCCATGTTAATAATTTAAATGAAATGTATTTTCCACACTGGATGAATTTTTACCATTCAGCCAAATGAGAATAAATGTGAGTGTTTCCATATACTTCCATAAATTCAACAAATTTCACACACACATTTTATACCTGATTTTACACCAGGTAAAATATCACTTCCCTTATGTTCAGTAAATGTTTGCAATAAATAATTCTCGCACTTAATATATAACATATATATCACAACTATATAGAACTACCTCATGGAGGTAAATTAGATAAGTAGTTTACTAAATTATCTTTTAACTTATATCCAATGTAAGAAATAAATAAATTATGCCTTTGGTGGGAAAACATAATATTTGGACAAACATATCACTATCAGAAATCAGTCATCAACAATGTTATGTTTACTTCTGTATTTAACAAGTACACAGCTACTTCAAGTAACTATCAAGTTACTGAAGGTATCTGTCAACATATAATTTTGATTATTATATATATTATCCAATCATAAGAATCAATTTTGTTTAAATCATATGCTTCATTTTCTTCAAGTTGATCATTTACATGAATATGTCACAGTGAACAAACTCCATGGGATCGACCCGTCCATTATTCTGTTTTTCCGTACACCGAATCCAATCTCTCCTTTGTCCTTTTTCTTATCTAACTAAGCGTATGGCGTCATATTAGTCTATCCACCAATGGGGCTCACTAGTTTCTCCATGTGACTTATTCTAATGCGTTATATTTATTGTAAATTTCTCTGAGTTTCCGGTAGGTGGCACTGTTAAAGATTAATGCGTTTTGAGCTGTCAAATAAAAACAAAGAATGTGACATAAAACAATAGAATAGTAAGTCGCCAAACGTCCTGTACTCAAGTAAGAGGGTTGCAGAAGCCATAAACTTAAGAATGAATATGTTTAGTATGTCCCATGTCAAAGTTCTGTCCACAGCTAGATCAACTAACTGAACCATTCTCCTAATAGTCCATTAAATGAGATAGCAGAGTAGGTTCTACGCGAAAACAATATGATAAGTTTTGGAACACGAAGTAATCAACATTTCCAACACATCTCTACTGTCTTTCTGGCACATGCTAAACTTAAGCCTGTTGCTAACTAATTGTCCTCTCTACCATATATTATGAAATAAATACTATATCATTTCTTCTACTATGCAATATCATTTTATACCAATTTTACGTCACGCATTTTCCATATGACAAATATATTTGCATTTTACTTTACATGTACCACTATAAACATAATAAACAAATCAGTAAATGAGACTATTTCTTCAACAACAGAGTACCTGCTACTGTCAATGAAAAACATTACTAGATAATCAAATAACAGTGCCTAACATTACTGTGTTAAGATCCAGTTGGACTGTGATTTTATAGATCATCTAGGTTTAGGCCTAATGTTAGGAGATTTTAATAATCTCCAAAGACCACAAATGAGAATTCAATTCATAATGTGACCTTTATATATATTACAATGGAATATTTTCTGCCAAACTACATGAACTACATTTTCTTAATTTAAAACATGCCTGCCAATTTGCATACGACAATTAACTTTCTTTAACCCTAAATTGTTTTGAATGGAATTGATTTAGAGTGAGTAAACTCACATTAATCAAATCTTCAAACTACAATCACAAGAACGTTTTGGTATTTGTCCCAGAAAAAATGATATCATATTAAATAGGCCTATTCATTCCATTAGTGACAACATGCAGTTTAGTCAACTGAAACCGTGTCAAACCATTTAAAATGTCACGTTTCTTCAAATTCGTTTTTTTTGTGAAGGAACTACATAAATATAGACAAGGTATGTTGAATCTGTTTAAATATTCCATGCTTATAATTTGGAAAAAAACTGTTGATATAATGACCAAGTGAGACCAAAATGCTGGACGTGCTTCTGGTTTCCCAAGCCAGAGACAACATTGATAAAATCTTACAAAATGTACTAAAAATCACAGTTGAGTCATCACTTATTCTAGGTGGCATTCACCAAAATAACTTTCAGTGTGGTTTGATCGCCACTGCAGAAATGATCGGATGAATTTGTGAAAGCAGGCCTACTCTTGACAATCATTTCCATTTCCTGTCAAATTTGCATGTGAAAATTTGGCCAAAATATGCTAAAATGATTCAAATCCACTGGCGGCTAAACTAAGATATGCCTATGTACAGCTTTGACCGAGTAAATGTTCTTAGAAATGGAGTCTTACCTGCAAAACAAGCAGATATGGCTGTGTGTTGCCTGTTCGCTTGCCTATCTCTGACCGTTCTCATGTGGGCGTTTCAAGAGTGAGTGCACGTTCAACTTTAGATGCGTTTCCTTGTTTTCCTTGACAAAAAGCCATTTAGACAATGATTCTAGGAACAATTTAGGAAAAAAGAAAAATTAGTAACACCATAATTTATTTTTGTTACAAACAGAATATTTCAAGAAGCAATCCTGACATTTTGGCCGAAGGAAAAAAATCAGAGATTTGCCAAAAGAAAACCTCATCACCTGTCACAAACTGCGATATGATTACTAAATACAGCATGTTTCAAACATCACGTTTCCAATTTAGACGAGTTTTGCAGCAGGCCAAACATGCAGGTTAGCGTGCCGTATACGTGATGATCGTAATATCTAGTGGTGTAATATTTTCGTTGGTAAGTTATACTGCATCCCAGGTTATGCGGATTCCTTGCTTACTCTCATAGGGCCACTTTCAAGTGGCGCTAAATTTTTGCTTGATTCCATTAATTGTTGAGAGAAAATAATTGGACTATCTTATGAGTATGAAACTGAGCCTTTTTGAAATACATGTATTCAAAGGTAACGCTTTCAATATGACATATACTCGGTCCTGACACTTGGGACCTATCCTATGTCTTTAGCCGCAGTGAGCCCATTGAAATTTCCTTTTCGCCAACCACATTTACTTTTAAGTGAAAACGGGGAATTGATAGCTGTCAATACCGGAGTTCAATCGAGTTGACTCATATTACGGCATGCTGAAACACAATACAAGATTGAAAGCGTGACTTGACTTTGAAAGTGTAGTTTGTCATGAAATACCAATCACTTCGTATTACTGCGGTCGGTTGATGCTAGACACAGCGATGCAAAATATAATGCACAGCTTCATCATTAAATTAGTTACATCCGAACTTCTAACGGATTAGTTCAGCAGGGAATTTCTTCCTCCTTTTTCCATATGAGCCTGCAAGTCTTATTTGAAAATAGAATGGACTCCTGTGTAAAAGAAACACACGCACACACACACACACACACACACACACACACCATCGGTAGCTACTTATCACACTTTTTGGAATCTGAAAAAAAACTATACTCGCTGGAAAAAGCATTGTTTGGTAGGACCCCTGGTAGTAGGCCCTAAATCTTATGTGTTGTCGCTGTTTATATGAAATAAGTATATCATTAAGACCACTGCAGTATGTATATCTTAGTAATAGTTGATGCTATTCTGAAGTTCACATGACTGCTTCAGTTTGTGCATACAAAATCAGCTGAGCAAAGAATTGCCAAAGTTTTCGTCTTGTTAAGGTGCACCTCACTGATTGGTTGAAAGGCATAAGACACTTCGAATTTCATGGCTGCTAAGGACATAACTTCACATCCCCTGGTGCCCTTTGTGGTGCACTGAAATACAAAATGCGACTTCATCACAACAATAACATGAACAATGGCAGATAACATTTTGGGATGAAGGCTGGTGGAAAGAGGCATGGTAACCGATAAATTACAAAATACAAGGTCTGCGATGGGTCAAAATGGGATAAAATCGTTATTGTTATGCTCCGTGTGTGAGATATTTACCGTATTGATATATTTCACAGTACATCGGTGAATACCTAAAAATAAATGTCCATTAGGCGAACTGAATATCTGTGCAATATTCAAAACCATCATTTATATTCATGTTTCGTCTCATCTACCTGTTTTCATATAATTTTAATGTTGGGCTCAAATTGTAGATATTGTAATACTGCAAATTTGTAAAATTTGTATGTGACCTCTAAAAGTCAAAGGTCAAGGTCATTTGGACCAATGAAATTTTCATGCAGCCATCAGTTGGTCAATTTTAATCCAATTTTAACCATGTTGACCCTAAATTGCAGCCTTTTTTTTGTAATTTACATGTAGCTTCTAAAAGTCAAGGTCATTTGGACCGTTGACATTTTCATCTAGCCATCACTTGGTCAATTTTAATCCAATTTTAATCTTGTTGGACTCAAATTGTAGGTATTGCAACACTGCATATTTTTGTTATTCACGTTTCACCTCTAAAGGTCAAAGGTCAATGCCATTCTGCCATTTGAAGTTTTCTTCTAGCCATGACTTGCTCAATTTGTATCCGGTTTTGACCATGTAGGGCTCAAATTGTAGATATTAAAAGAGTATGCATTTTTGTAATTTACATGTGACCTCTGAAGGTCAAAGGTCAAGGTTATTTGGCCCTGTGAAAATTTTATGTAGCCATAACTTGGTTAATTTTTATATGATCAGGTTTATGTTGGGCTTTAAAAAAGGATATACTAACACAGTACACTTTTGTAAATTACATGTGACCTGTTAAGGTTAAAGGTAAAGGTCATTTGAACTTATGAAATTTTCATCCAGCCGTAACTCGGCTAATTTCTATCCAATTCTAATCGTGTTGGACTGAAATTGTAGGTTTTGCAACGAAGCACACTTGTGTAATCAATATGTAACCTTTAAAGGGCAGAAGTCAAGGTCATTTGGGCCTTTGAATTTTCATCTGCCCAAAACGTGGTCAATTTTATTCCAAAATAAGTCATGTCGGCTCAAATTGTAAATATTGCAACACTGCACATTTCTGTTATTTACATGTGACCTGTGAAGATCAAAGGTTAAGATCATTTGGACTTTTTATTTCCATAAGCTTAATGGAATGTGAAGTAACAAAGGACAACAGTTGTTGTATTTACAGGCAGATTTGCTTTGAAACAAATCTTCTGCTCTAGTTTTTTTACGCACGCTTTTAACAGATACACTGCACTTAATATTACCGGCTAGTCAACTTTTTTTTTTTTTTGTATAATGGTCGCAAAATATTTACTAGGGACTTTGAGAGCGTTCATTTTCTTCCGCTTGTATTGCATGTCACGTGTGATGTGTGCTGTATCACGAGCTCAGCATATAGCATTTCCCACCGAAGTGTCTGCTGACTGAGAGAATGATCCCGATGTTCGTAATTCATCTTTCAGACGAGACGGTCTTACATCGGTTTGAACAAGATTGTTTTTATTAACTGTGGGTTTATTTTCAACGAAACTGGGGGGACCACACAATCGTACTGTGCTAGCTTATGTGGAAGAAATCGAGGTAAGTGTGTCTTCGGTAAATTTACTTTTCTCGATAAAGATTATTATCATGTTGTACTTAATGCCGAAAATGTAGGACATGGGGTCTGCAATACCCAGAAATACAAATGTTGGAAAACCTGAATAGCTTATTACCACCTGCCTCCCTTTATAACCCTACCAATCCTCCTTTGGGACCTAATTACCACGAAACAGTACATGACCACCACACGACAGGCATTTAGCTGGTGGTAACGTACATATCCATCACAGCAGCCTGCACACTGTGGCCCAGTGGCCCTCTGAGGCTGGATCAGATACCTATCAAAAGTAAACTGAAGGGAATGGCTGGGGTTGGAGGGACGTGTATGGAAGTTGTACTGTTCAATAAGTCGCAAAACTCGGAGTTTCGTTCACAAAACCCTGGGTTTTGTAGCAAAACTATGCTAACAAACCCATAGGTTTTATCACAAAACCCTGGGTTTCGTTAGCAAAACCCAGGGTTTTGTGACAAAGCATTGGGGTTTGCTTCGTTATTGAATTTTAATATCATTTTGGACAAAACCCAGCCACAAAACTCTGGGTTTTGTGTACAAAACCGTGGGTTTCATGAAGAAATATTTTATTTTCATTACATTCTCTTGACTTAGATACAAATGACTTTCATTCTTTTCTGACTTGCCCTATAATTTTGCTGTTAATATCCAACGATAATTAGAAAGTTTGGCTACAATAATTTACAGTGTTAAGACTTGTCTGTTTTGCTATTTAGCTTTATCTTTTGGCATCTTTCTGTTTTGTTATTCACTATCAGATATTTTAGGCTTACATGTTTTCCGTTAGGTAAACCCCCAGGGGCTACAGGTAGCAAGAAGCGGCTTACGACAGTTACATGTTTGCCTAATTGTACTTAAAATCCTGTTAAGAAAAATTGTTTTGATAACATGTTTTGGCATAAATACTGATGACTTTCATTCTTTTCTGATATGTCTAAATGCACATTTACTCGTTTAAAAAAAATACTCAAAATTGACAGTATTTTCTCAAACGTCACGAACCTGACACATTACGTTGATACATTGACTCAGGGTAAGCAGTGAAATAGAGCTCAATTGTTTGAGGGATAGGTGTCATCATGGAGTTTGTTTTACATTTGTGGTGCAGGATGTCCATTGTTGCAGTCCTTGTTAGGATTTCCCTTGGTTTGTACAGGTGGTCTAGCTGCAACTGTTTATTTTACAATCACTGGGACTGAATATAATGCCCTAGCTTGTTTCCACTTCAGGCATACACTGGCGGGTGGTTTAACTATGATTAGTGGTCCAGCTAGAAAGGGTACATATTAGTTCAGGGGTAAGTCAAATTGTTCTTATCTGAACCTGCACTTTACAAATTTAGTAATTATGGTTTGTTTGACAGGTATTCTTCTTTCATATTGGAGCTCTGCATTATAAGCAAAATTCACGTATTTAGCTAATTCATCATATGCCACGTTCATATTTATTCATTGTTATGTGCAGGGACGTGTTATAGATGGACTACCAACGGCGGGGCCCCCTTTGTACCATCTATGTTGCCGCTGCTCAAGTAATCGGGTGTTTGAGCGAGCACCTTCAGTGCTGAACAAACACAACACCACGGTCCGCGCTGGCCGCTGGCAGTCTCGTGGGCCAGGTCACGCGATGAAAGGCAAGAATAATCGCGTCACCGACTGAAATGTGCAAAAATTTTCACCGTGTTCCACATTTTAAAGTCAAAATTTGGCATTACGCCGGACTCAGCTACAAGAAATGAAACCACCATCATGATCCTACCGGCATACACTATTCAGCTAAAACTACATTTTTTTATTGCTGATTACGGCGTAAGGAGTTAATACGCACGCAAGTTGTCTAACTTTCCACCATTTTGGACAGAAAAAATTCAAAAACTAGCCCTATTATCGGCCGATTTCAACAAAAAACACATGGATGGACTCGCACCGTTCTGATTCGAACGATGAGACTGGTTGCGCACGCATAAAACTCTCCGTTTTTGAACTTGGTACAATAGCACACCTGATGTAAGCCTGATGTATGTAACCCGATACAACAGAACGCGGAAACATAGATGAAACAACAAACGGACTGAGCAGGGGGGATTAACTTGAGCGGCGCTAGTGAACACGCTTTGTAGTCATCGCGCCCAGTTGACCACTAAAAGGATTAGTGCTCGCGTTGGTAATCCATCTATAACACGTCCCTGTTATGTGGGTTGTCTTTGCTGAATATTCAGTTGAGACGAGGAGCCGCTACTCAGAGAGACATGTACCGGTAATAGGCTCCGAAACATGTTGAGTAGAATAAGTAATTCACACGCCAGCGCGAAGCGCCGTGTGCATTATTCAATTAATGCACAGCCTCGAGCTCTTTTAATAGGAGTAAAACATTCGAACCATTGCAAATAATTAATTTGTTTCACTATATATGGAGCCCTGCAAATTTTGATGATCTAAATAGTGTTTTCGGTCCGCCTTTTCAACCATTATCGTCTGAAATATTCAACAGTTATTGTCAGTTATAGTCACCTTGGCCTTGACTGGCGTGACCGAGATGTGAAGGAGTTAAAAAGCGCCGCGTGGTCTTACAGGTATCGAATATGAGACGGACACCTAGCTGCATCACTGCAAACTAACGTGGCCACACGCTTGGCATGTAGGGCTACGGATCAATACATGGCCGGATCGATTCCATCCAACTCAAATCCTTTTATTTTTAATTAATTAATTGAATTGAGTAGAAACCTGAAATTTCTCAATGTTGAAGTTGTCGGTTCCTGTAAAAGAACAAGGCCGTGACGTCAGAATATGATTCACTTGCTTTTGGTTTATTCTGTTTATATATCAATCGGTGGACGTGCGTGTATACTGAAGGTGCCGTGATTTGCAGTGGCCGTCAACAACAACAAAAAAAAAAAAAAAAAAAAAAAAAAAAAAAAAAACTCGGTACTAGGAATTGGTACTTTGTATGGGGGAAGTGGCTGGCACAGGGACATGCCGGTACAGACGGGATTTTTACCCTTGCAGTTGTATAGCTCCCGGGGAAGAGCTTTAGTATCTTTTACCAGTGCTGCCACAGAAATAGATGCAAAATTCTGAACTGTGAATGGTGAAAATGGAGGTGGAGTTAAAGAATACCATGTGACAATTTAAGACTTATAACCTCGGGCTGATCCCAGAGTTAACTCTGACATGGTGGAGTTGTGAAATCCGGGCTTGAATCTGGGTTGACCTTGGAGTAATGTGACACCAGCTGGTTTGCTGACGGTTCACTTAAGTACACAACCTGAGGTTAACACCAGATTCATTAAATTCCCATTGTTAATCCCCCCCCCCCCCAAGGTCCACATCGAATGAAACTTTGTCCCACTTTCGTCATTCTGGTAGTGTACACTTGTACACATGTACAAGCGTGAACATATTTCTTGTCATTTGAGTAAAACATGGTTGCAATTGTGAACTATACAACATTGGGAAAAAACCACCTTTGGAATTGGTGGAGGAGCACAAAGATAAAAAATAAAAACAAAGAAATATGACAGAATGGTGAGAAAAAAATTAAAAGTCTGGGACACAATAACAAGCAAATTCAATGCAAGACATGGCGTGTTAAGAACAAAAAGGCAGTTGAGAGATGCTTGGAAAAACAAAAAGAAAGGCAAAGCAAAAGTTTGGTGATGAAAAAAAGGAAAGGAAAAAAATAGGAGGCAGAATGCAGTCTGTTGGAATTTCATCCATGTCCCAAAAAGTGGTCTTCAGTCTCACAAATAATTTTGATGATGACGCATGATTGCATGGTCATGCTGTCTCAGTTGGAAACAATTAAATCAGGCGAATACAGCTCAATAGGATCTATTCATATTTAAATGCGGTCCTACTCTAACACCTATTGAGCAAAAGAGGGAGCCACCTGCACAGGGCAGATCCATGTATTTGGCATGGTCAAAAGTACTTTCTCAATAAAATGAACGACACGAACAGAGAATAATCTTAAGAAAATGTATTAACATATATTTGAAACATAGAGGATTCCTAAAGTTACTAGAAATGGTCTGTCTTTTGGTTAAAAAGGTGTTATTCATGGATGTTTATGTAGTATATGATACAAATCTGCCATGACCATGGTGGAAGCATCAGTCTGTTGCCCCGGCAACACAGGAAGTGAGCAGGATCGCAGTTAAATATGAATTTCTCCTATTTTTCATACATATACTTATATATGTACACACAGATTGCTACGCTGATGAGAAATGCTAAGTCAGATAAGTATTTGCATTCGCTGTCACACAAATCGATTTTAATGAGACATAATTTTTGTTGTATGTATGTATGTACACACGTATATGTGTTTATATATATATATATATATATATATATATATATATATATATATATATATATATATATATATATATATATATATATATATATATATGTAATGTAAAAATAAAAAGACAACAAAATGATTTCTGAACTCCCCTAGCATCTTAGTTCTGTGGGGAAAAGATGTGCTGTGTGTACAACGACGCCAGTGCTCTACTGCAATTCTTCATCACTCTGCTAACAGTGCTTATTATGTACTCCAATTAAATCAGCATCAACACTTTTATAGGACTGCAGTGATATCAAAAGCTGGAAAACTGGTGGAATAGAATATTCCTTTTCTGCACACGTTGCAGCTGTCTTTCTACCAACTGTAGAATGTCTACAACGGCTTATTTTATAAAGAGGAAAACAGATGAGAAATCCGTCATCATTGTATTTTTGAAACGGATTTCTTCTATCTTGCAGTATATCTTGTCTTCGTTAACAACCTTTCAAGCATTTCAAGGTATCTATTCACTCCAGATAGCAGCAATTTCGATTCCCATCTTTTTTTCACTTCACATTCAGCTTCACTCTGACCAGAACACTATCATACAAAATTCTCTTCTGTAATAGGAACACTTAAACAACTTTTATTAGGTCTCCTTGGTGAATCACACTTTCTAACCGTGGTGTTAAACCAGGCAGAAGGCAGGTTCAGTGTTAACTCATAGTTCAGCCTCAGGTTAACACAACACCTGACGTGTGCAAATGGGAAAAAAAATCAACCCCAGATTGAATCCAGAGTTAACTCAACCCCGACTCGACACTGACGTCTGCAACTGGCCATTAGTAGTGTTCAGATAATTATCCCCACAAATAGTACGATGTGATGTGGCAGTCAATTTGTAATTAACGGTCGCATAACTGCAGCCAGCTGCACAACGTACGGTAGATTCTAACTATGCGGTAGATCAAAGGCCTTATGCCTCTAAAACTCCAGCCTGGTTGCCCAGAAACTGAAAATCAGTCGGGATACATCTTACATGCTTTCTCTTGTAGCACCTAAAATAAGAGCTCATGAAGTACATACAGTGATAAAATACACGACGTTTAAGTCGCGAATCGATGGAAGATTTCCGAGATCCGCCATCTTAACATGATATTGGTTTTGCAGCAAGTTCAGCAAGCAAGCCATGTTGTGAGTGGTTGGTGTAAAATACCAAACCGTGGATTTTGTGACGTCACGAATCCCGGGGGTTTTACGAATTATTCAATAGCGTGGGATTTCTGAAGTAACAAAAACCCTGGGTTAAGCAAATAACTGAACAAAACAACTTGAAATCCCATAATTGTCATTACAAAATTCAGGGTTTTGAAACAAAACCGTGAGTTTTGTGAAAAGATTGGATAACAAAGCAAAACCCTACATGGGTTTTGTTATCAAACCCATATTTTTGTGTAAAAATCCCTGGGTTTTGATACGAAACCTTGGGTTTTGTGTATATTATTGAACATTATTAAAAATTTATATTTGTTTTGTTATTTTGGGTAAATTACAAAACTCAGGGTTTTGGGCAAACCCCTGGGATTTGCAAGCAAAACTCAGGGTTTTCTTACAAACACGGTTTTACATACAATACCCTAGGTTTTGTTTCAAAACTCTGGGATTTGTGAGCTAAACCCACGGTTTTGGTACAAAACCCAGGGTTTTGTGAATTATTGAACAGTACAACTTCCACAGTATGGACGTAACGCCGTTGGGATGGATAACGGAGGTCCGCAGGCTGCAAAACGTAATGGATGGCGTGGTTTCCCCGGTACAACATGTTTCAAATAGCCGACTTAAAGTCGCCAGTACGAAATTTAACGTCTTACAATGAAACCGAGTGTGAAGTTGACCGTATTACAATACTACAATGTATGTAAATGCTGTTTTGTGACTGTATCTCAACATGTATTGTTGTACGAGGAAGAAGTACGAGAGTACATCGCCTGGGGCATGTTGGATTCGTTACTATCGTTGCCCAGCAACCAAAATTTAACGCGGTGTCAAACTCAGGAGAGTACTTTCTTTTCGTATTTTGGCTTACTATGCCTACAGATAATCATGGTTTTTTACATGATTTCGATGACCTTACAATGGAAAGTGCTATTATTTCTTTTCACATAAAGGAATTACTGACAAAAAATTATAATAATTAGTCATTCAATACAACGTGATCTTGGAAACTGGCGACTTCAGGACGGTGGCGACTTTAGGGCAGGATACGTTTATGGAAGTTGTACTGTTCAATACTTCACGAAACCCTGAGTTTCGTTCACAAAACCGTGGGTTTTGCTTTTCAAAACTCTGGGTTTTGTAGCAAAACCCTGAGTTATGCTAACAAAACCATAGGTTTTATCACAAAACCCTGGGTTTTGTTAGCAAAACCCAGGGTTTTGTTACAAAACCTTGGGTTTTGCTCAGTAATTGAATTTTGATATCATTTTGGACAAAACCCTGGGTTTTGCTACAAAACTCCGGGTTTTGTGTACAAAACCTTGGGTTTCATGAACAAAACCCAGGGTTTCGTACCGAAACCGTGGATTTCGTAGCAAAACTTTGGGTTTTTGAGCACAAAACCCATAGTTTAAGAGCAAAAACCCGAGTTTTGATCACAAAACCCTCGGTTTTGTTATTATTTGAGCAAAATCCACAGTTTTGTTCCTAAAACCCTCGGTTTAGCCAGAAAACCGTGGGTTTTGTAACACTTTAAAATAACAGAACAAAACCGTGGGTTTTGTGAGATTGCAAAACTCTGGGTTTTGTGACATCACGAATCCCAGGGTTTTGTAACCAACCAATCATGACAGCTGTTACTTGTTAGGCTTGCTAGGCTACTCAATTTAAAAATAGCGTCAAACTACAAGTGGCCCAGTTATTGTGATCAATGAGATCATTATTGGTTACCACGCGCAAAGTCTGCCTCTTTGACACATGATGAGAATATAAGTTATGTATTAGTTAAAGGACGAAAGGTTGTGCATCCATTGTTCAAAATAATGCACACGCCGGCGCGAAAAGCCGCATGGACTATTAATGCTCAGCCTCGAGCTCTTTAATTTGCATAAAACATTCGATCCTTTGCAAATAATTAATTTATCGCAGGATATATGATGGAGCCCTGGAAATTTTTATCTAAGTAGCGTTTTCGGTCCCATTCTTCAACCATTATTGTCTGAAATATTCAACAGTTATTGGTTGCGGTCATCTTGGCTTTGACTGGCGTGACCTAGATGGGAAGAAGTAAACAAAGCCGCGTGGTCCAATCACCATCGAATATGAGACAGAAACTTTACTGCAACTCTACAAGCAAACGTGGTCACATGCTTAGCGTGTTGGACTGTGGGTCAAAGGGTGTCCGGATCGATCCCCAAGAAGGCACAACGTACGGTGGATTTCAACGACGCGGCAGATCAGAGGCCTTATGCTGCTAAAACTTCAGGCCGGTCGCACGGTCCCAGAAACTGAAAATCGGTCTTAATGTATTAAATTTCTTTAAAACACATATACGATATACATCTTACATGTTTTTGCTTGTAGTACCTAAAGTATGAGCTCATGAAGTGCACACAGTTATAAAATACATGACGTTTACGTCGCGAATCGATGGAAGTTTTCCGAGATCCGACAGCTTAACATGATATTGGTTTACAGTAAGTTCAGCAAGCAAGCCGTGTTGTGAGTGGCTGGTGTATCCATACGACCAATTTTGCGGTAAAATACAAAACCGTGGGTTTTGTGACGTCACGAATTATTCAAAACCGTGGGATTTCTGACGTCAGAAAACCCTGGGTTTTGCAAATAATTGAACAAAACAAATTCAAAACCCAGAGTTATCATGACAAATCTCAGGGTTTTGAAACAAAACCGTGAGTTTTGTGAAAAGATGGGATGACAAAGCAAAACCCTGGGTTTTGTTACAAAACCCAGACTTTTGTGTACAAATCCCTGGGTTTTGTGAACAAAACCGAGGGTTTCGTCTACAAAACCCTAGGTCTTGTAATAAAACCCAGGGTTTTGTGCACATTATCGAACAAAATTATAAAATTATGATATTTGTTTTGTTATCCTGGGTAGTTTACAAAGCCCAGGGTTTCGTGCGAAACCCTGGGGTTTGCAAGCAGAACTCACGGTTTCGTTACAAAACTCACGGTTTTACAAGCAATACCCTAGGTTTTGTTTAAAAACTCTGGGTTTTGTGAGCAAGACCCACGATGTTGGTACAAAACCTTGGGTTTTGTATTATAAAACCCTGGGTTTTGGGAATTATTGAACAGTACAACTTCCATATACGTTAGGTATCTATAAATAACTAACATATTGTAAATAAGAATAATAAAATTGTCGTGAAGGTACCAACCTTCACTGACCATATTTTCACACATCAATGCTTAGTTGTAATTGGAGTGAGTGAATGAGAATGCATAAACACTTTCTCTACACATATGTTGCTATAGTGTGGTAATTTGAATTGGCTTCTCAGATATTGGAATTTGGTACAGAATACCTGACAATATTCTGATAAATGATATCAATAGTTCAGAGGACATGTACAACGGACAGGTTTAAATTTATGGTAGTTGGAAAAACAAGTGGACTATATCATGGAATGGGAAATCGGTGTATATGTATATTTCTGACAGCAAAAAAAAAAAAAATGATATTCAAGCGTAAGATATCGAGTTCCTTAAAAGATTTGGCACATGTGAAAGATGCCCTTGTACCAAAAGTATCTCGATCACGAGGTTACCTGCTCCGTATACTTTCCACCCATGCTAAATGGTAATTAGTATATGTATATTAGTATGCTAGTACAAGTATATTATTATTAGTTGTAGAAGTAGTTCACATTATGTGTCCCACATTTTTGTGTCGTGCTGGAGCTATTGAAAGCATTAGGTTTGATTGTTAGTTGACTGATAGTTCCATTGAAGCATCACCAGGCATACACGGCAAAGTTTATAAACACAGTACGAGTGACCTATTAAGATATTTTTTCCTGATGGGAAACAGGAAATTATTATTTAGCAGATAAACGCATGTGTAGCCTATCCAACTTTTAAATTTTAATTACAAACCTGTTATTGTTGTCGGTACACACCTTCCTTGTTGTACATCATTTCAAATAAATAACGTTAAAACTGTTGTGTATTGCCGTTTCTCGGTCAGCACATGCATTATAAGGAAATATATTTTATTCGTGTGATTCAGCACATTCCACCCACGTAAAACTTTGCGTTCAAAACAAAAGTCACAAAAGAAAAATGGTGACCTCTGCATGTCAGGGCAGCAGGCAGAAAGTGGGACAATTCGAGATTTTCACCTTGACAAGGATTTGGCAAAAAAATATCTGAGTTTGAGATTAACAGAAAAATTCACCTTTAGAGGGAGAGAGTGGAATGTACCAGTTTCGTTGGAGCTTAATCAGCACAGAAACCAAGGGTTAAATGGCAAGCAATAATTCAAAGAGGTACAAAACAGACAAGCTTACACATCTTAGCTATGGGAGGGGCACACTGGTTTGTCTGCCTGAACCGAGGTGGCCTGTAAGTTTGATTCAAATCAATTGCGGAATGTACTGAGTCTGGGTGGCCATGATAAAAAGGCACATGACTATCCGATCTATTTTCTCTCGGATGTTCAGTGGATAATTGGTGAAAGCTACGAGACAGTCGTATAATCAGTGATTCGGATCTTTATTTTGATTTTGATTTTTTTTCTTGCTGTGGTACATTTACACTGAATCGGCTGCAGCGGAAACGAAAGCGCTCGAAGATTGCAACGGAACCAAGGCAAAACATAAAGGAAAATGAAAGTTAGTTGAAGTGAAAATAAAGACACTGAAAATTAAACTTAATGTCACATTGATATACTTGGACTAAAATATGACCGTACATAATATTCAGAATTACGCTTTCCTCATCAAATAATTGGGTCGAATGTATCAAATCAGTCACGGGATACACCAAACCTATTAGCGACTTTAGTCACTTATATCTCCAAAAGTATTTTCTGTACTGCATCCAAACTATATATGTCTGTGTTCGTGATGATCTAAAGATGATGTACGCATTGTGATCGGAGTTTTATCTCTTTCATTGTTAAGTAAACATTGACTAGTATATCAACAATGGACGATGTTAAAAACATCGAAATAAGGCATTGCGCGCTTCACACAATTTGATTAAAAAATTGTGCATTCTGTAGCTAACATATCTACGGAAAAAAACTATCCCACGATTTTTTTTATCCCGAAAATTTTGTCACCACAAGTCCCTAAAGTTTGACATGTCACTTTTTCCTTTGATCTTTGACCTGTTCAATTTCTTTGGTCCACCGGGAAAAAAACGGGGCAAGCAAATGAAATTGGCTGGATGGCTTTTGTAGTTAAGACCTTTACAAACGTAATCCTTTTTATTCCATTCCTCTTCGCTGAGCCGTTCTCCTGGAATAACCGTGTAAAGTTTCCTCTCTTGTCCGTTTCATCAAAGAGAGAAATCGAGCTTCAAAAGGTTTTGAAGAAAATAAAATGACTGTGGAGCTTTATAGTTTGGCCGAATTAGGTTAAGGCTTACTGTACTTGAAGCAGTACATGAGTCTGAAGATTTTCACAGGTTGTCACTTAAACAATCATATTGAGATGAGTTTTATGGCCTTTGAAGTAGCGATATCATAGTCTTATGAGGCATCAGAAACCACTTGGACTACTAGTTTCGCCCTCTGACGTCATGTGGGGGTGGAGCCTTCGCACTTGCCAGGACTTAATCCGTAGCAACCTGGCCTTCCCTGCGCATGTGCACAAAGTGGGAGTTACATATTACCTGTCCCAGTAACGATAAATCAACTGGAGTGTACAATCAGATCAGCAAAATATGGAAAACTTTGCAGGATTCTGTGAGCTGTGGGACTGAATGGAGATGTCCAGATCCCGTGATCGTGGACGGGATCTAGCTGACCAGGCGGCAAAACTTCTAAAATCTTACCTCAGTGAAAGAAAGCAACCAGTTAAAGTTGGACAATTTTTCAGCTCTTGAAAGCACCTGCTTAAAGGCGTCCCTCAGGGGTCTTAATTAGGCTCGCTGCTTTTCAACATTTTTATGAATGACTTGTATTTCATCATAAACATGGCAACTCTCACTAATTACCCGGATGATAATACATTATCCGCCAGCGACAAAAATCCCCTGGTTGTCAAAAATATTTTGTTACAAGAAGTAGCCTTAGCCATTGAATGGTTTACTACTAACCTCCTCATGGCCAACCCTGACAAATTCCAATCAATTTTTATAGGTAAACACCTTGATGAACCGATACAGATCCAAAATCAACACATTGAACAAAGCGAAGTTATAAAATTGCTTGGAATCAACCTGGACAGAAATTTAAACTATGAATTTTATGTAAATGAAATTTGTAAAAATGCCGCAAGACAAATTCATGTCCTGAAGAGATTGTCCAAGGTTCTGAGTTTCAAAACAAGGCTCGCTATTTTTTACAGCTTCATTGTGCGTTATTCATACTTCTGCCCACTGATTTGGCATCACTGTAAAAAAAATCTACCACCTCATACATGGAAAGCGTGCAGGAAAGAACACTCCGGTTTGTTTACTAGGATTTTAGTTCATCATACGAAAACCTATTTTCAAAAGCTAACCTCCCTACCTTTCAACTGGGCAGGTTAAGAGGTATAGCAATTCAGGTCCAAAAAAATCCTAAACGACCTAGGACCGGATCATCTAGATAACCTCATCACATTACGGAAAACTTCAGACCATCTTAGATCCGGCTCTCAGACTGTTCATCAGCCATGCTTCAAATCAACGAAACATGGTTTACATTCTTTTACTTATCTGGCACCCAAGGTTTTGAACAGCTTGTCTCCTCACCTCAGAACCTGTCCCAACTATTGGGTATTCAAAAGACTGATTAAAATCTGGGGTGGATTTGAGGATCCCTGTAGCTGCACCATGTGCAGAGCATAATGTTTCCCTAACTATTGCCCTTGGTCTGACTGACGTCACACTGTTCCTAATCAATGGTTGGTTTTGTGCGACGTCAGCCGCACTGAATATTTCATAGTAAACCTATTTCATTTCCCTTTGGCCTTATCAATTACTTATATCCCGTTTCCACGAATTAATTTTATTGTACCATGGCCATCAGTTTAGTTACATTGCCTATTTTATTACACCTGCCCTGTTATACTTATATTTAAACCTATAACGCTTTCACTTCGTGGTCGTTACTTTTAGCCATATGCTAAAAGTTTTACTTTTCCCTTTTATTTAGGTCATAATTTTATTTGTTTTCAATGTCGAATTGACTAGCTCTTTAGAAATAATATTCCAAATATTGTACACCTTTCCGGCAATAAAGAATATCTGTGTTGTGTATTGTATTAATCACATAATCGGTAAAATTAAACGCAAACATACATTTCTGTAAAATAAAACCTTCTGACCCTGTTTTCAAAAGTTACCATACACGAATCCACTTTTGAAAATAAAGTATTCTCAGAAATCGGAAAAAACACAAGCCAGCAATACTTCAATTTACGCAAGACATTACGATGTGTGCGTAAGCCCGGCTATGAATAAACAATGATAGTCAACAAACAGCGTGAGACCACGTGCCAAGCATTTTGAGATTTAATACAATCGTGTGCAAACTTGGGTACATTTGATCATGGTCAGCCCACTTTATTATGTTCATCCATGCACTTTTACGGTGCCGAAAACATGTGGCCGCGATTCGCTTTGATATCAAAATTAATGTTACTTAAGCTTTGTGCGACTGTTTCACAATGTATTGTGTCATGTTCAAAATGGCGCTCACCAACACGTACGTGTTTTGCGAGCTAGGGTATTGTATATCGCATTTTGGATTTATAACTGCCGATGATAACTGCTTCAGACACAGCCAACCGGGCAGATGAAAGTAAAGATAGCAAGTCCTGTTTTTAAAATATTTTGACGACCGTTTGCCCAGGTAACTCGGAGAACGGACACCTGTAATCTAACGAAATATCACGAAAATGATCACCGAACAGCCGCACCGAACAACCGCACCGAACAATGCTATGTGTGAGTTGACTTTACTGCAAAATACAAGGCCAAATAAAGGGACACGTTGGTAATCTCTTCTGTTTACTTTCAATTCGCTTATAGTTGATTAGAACAACAGGTTTTTTTTGAGGGGGGGGGGGGCAAACGGATTATCGCACGCTGTCTGAGAGAACGGTTGCGTTTGTGGTGTCCGCAACAGTATCGCGCCAGTGGCCACGATCTGGAGGAAAGTCGCGCTTTTGGCTTGTCAAGGAGACTCATTTTAAATGCATTAAAGTCATCATTTTAGATTATGATATAGTAATAATAATTTATTGAACCCCGCATGCGAGGAAATAAAACATACATCGAAATGAACTCATACTGCGCGTAAAATGTGTAAAATCATGTTTTGCAACAAAGTAAGACATATAATCAACGCAAGACAACCATAATTAAATATACCGTTCGCTGACACAAAATCATATTGTACATCAAAATAGGGTAATAAGTGAAAAATATGTGAAAATCACCGGATATTATTTCTAAGACTTTTGAAACCAAACTTTATGGGAAGTTAGACCCCATCAATCAATAGGACCTTTAACGCACGGACAGCTGTGAGTAATGGTTTGAGTCATAAATACAAACAAAGCACTTTGCATGACGCGTTTTCTTCGAACGACTTACAGTCTTATACTTCATAGCCGGGCTTACGCACACATCGTAATGTCTTGCGTAAATTGAAATCTTAATTCGGAAAAATCAAAGTGTAAATGACCACACTCTTTCAATGTCTTCATAAAAAACAAACAAAACAAAAACAAACAAACAAACAAACAACAAAGACGTTTTTGCTTACCATTGATAAACAGTTCAAAATCCATATTGGCCCGGGATATTGGCAAACACTCTCACATCGTCAGACAATGGTCATACGTGTGGCGTCCTTGGTTCGCTACCGGCCATCACGTCGTGCACAGCTTGTATGATTGACGGGCACTACTGCCTTCTTGTATGAATGAGGAACCAGACAGACCCATGTGGTATTTAATATTCGAATGTGTTTTTCGTCATTTTCTCATATTTATTTTTGTGCGTTCCAAATTGAAATCTCTCCAGTCGACAGATACAATGCTCATCTGTCAAAATCAGCAAAAATGCTAAAATTGAATGTCAAAAGCTCTTGGTGTATCTCGTGTCGTGCATAAGTCAGTCTGAGGTACGGGCGCTCATCCAAACAATTAATCAAATTTCTGGGCTGTACGAACGGCTCAAAATTGTGAGTGAAAGTGAAGTGAAGAGGAGAACAAAACAAATAAGCAAATTACCCATGGCTGCACTTTTCACTTAATTAATATTAAACTTAGGCATTCTTTTGCTAATTTGATCATGAAAGCTTTTGTAAAACTGTCGAAAGTATATACAATAGGAGGAACACAAAGTGCCTGAAACCCAATAAATAGCACCAATTACTATTTTTCAATTGTTTGGTAATCCTAAATTTCACTGAGTATGTTTACATCTACAGAGAATGGACGGCAGAGACAAGGAAGATGAATTATTGATACAAAAGAATGACGGAGAGACACCAGGAAAATCACGACGAACAGTAATAGTGGAGCCAGCGCTATTTTTGTTTGCCGTAGCAAACTTTCCATTGTCAACACTGACCCAGCAGTTCATCTATGCAAAGGTTGCGGAGAGTCTCGGCACGAATTATACAAATTTGAACACAAACAATCATAACAATAGTTGCGATGTGAATAAAAGTGATATCACGTATATTCGCAGGCAGACCATTCAGGCAGCCACAGCACAGTTTAATATGTACATGCACCTGGTGGAGGTTTTACCCATGTTTTTCATGACAATGTTCTGGGGAGCATATAGTGATCGAGCAGGAAGGAAAATATGCATCATTTTGCCTTGCGTCGGGGGAATTACAGGATCACTCATTTTCATGGCTGTTATTTATTTCGATATGCCCATTTACATTCTTTTTCTGGCTAGGATAGCGACGGGTACCATGGGCTCAATGCAGTTGATTTTAATGGCCACCATGGCCTACATCGCTGACGTCACTTTGCCTGAAAAAAGAGCACTCAGAATGACAGTTTTAGATATCGTAGGCCGAACTACTGGCTCTCTCGCGTTTATAGGGACGGGATACTGGATCACAGCTGCCGGGTTTTTTTGGCCATTCACCTTTGTTATTGGAGTAAAACTGTTGGTGATTTTGTATACAATTTTTCTGGTTCCAGAAACAGTGCATAAAGCAGAAAACGCGAGAGTTCCATTTTCATGGAACATTTTCGTGAAAACGATACAAATGTTCAGCAAGGAGGATGACAGAGACAGACGACTTAAAGTTTTACTCATAACTGTCACAATTTTCATTACGTACTCATTGAACAGTACAGATGTGAAAACAATTTTTCTCATGAACACACCCCTATGTTGGGGGTCGATTCTCATGGGCTATTTTGACGCATTTCTTACCGGTTTTGTGTGTTTGAGTAGCGTTGCAGGCTATAAAATTCTCAGCTTTTGTTTATCAGAAGCCCCGATAGGGTCACTAGCTTACCTGTCTAAAACCATGCAAAGTGGCTATATGGGGACCGCCAGCACAACAGTGATGATGTTTTTCGGTAAGTCTAATTTTATCATTCACATTTCATTGAGTAAAATGCCATGTTGCGAAGTTATTTACATGCTTGAAAGCAGTGCTAATATGCATGCTCACGGACGATATAATCTTCCTGCTGACTTTCATGATTATTTACTACTTCTATGGCGGTATTACACTGTATGTCATTTTACACCTATATCATGAGAAACACCCTTATTTAGAACTAGAATTCATGGTTTTATGTCTATATTCATAATCGCAGCGTCATTAGAAATGAATCGGAAGGGGTCTTCTCAGGAGGTGAACAAAAGTCGTTCCGAAACCCTACAAGAGGCCATACCTAATCAGCAGCACCTCTCAATATTAACAGTCCCCAGCTAAATAAGAAAACTTGTGGAAGTTTCTGACATGATACAATTGTTGTACAGTGAAACCTCGAAAAAATGAAATTTGTTCTCTGTAACATGTGCCAAGTATCCCAGATAAATTTCATAGAACATAACCATTTATGTAAAAAAAAAAGGACGTTATAGTTTCTGGTCAAGTGGCAAAGGAATTAAAATTTCCTTGAAATTGATGTTTTACTGTAGTTTTATCTCTTTTTATTTTGTATGTAAATTATAGCTCCTCTGTTTGGGTGTCTCGGAGATCTCTGCTTGCCCATGGCACGAACAATAATATCTCGAGCAGTGGGTCCAAACGAGCAAGGTGAGTAGAACATTCGTTTACAGTTAAATTTCTTTTCCATGTGAACATTACACCAGCATATTGATTTGTAATTATCTCTAAATCAGTTCGATGGTCAACTCCCTCAAGGCACATATGTAGATACTCCCTTCTCTTTAGTGCAGGGCATACGTTACTGTGCTTTATATATTCGATATCTATGTACCAGGTTCATTGCCTTTCATTTTTTTTATACAGATGTAATACAGTGCATCAATATTAACCGGAAAAATGTCTAGGCAACGTTAAGCTAACAAGCATAAAAGAAAAGTATTTGTGAATCCATTTAAAAAGAATACAGTGAGTGTTCTCCAAAAACTTCATACGGGAGACTGTATCCGTCAAGGATTGTTTTATATATGCAACTTAACTCGTAAGTGGATCTGATTGTCCCTTGACAGACAGGTAATTAGATACAAATTTGGTTCGACCCTCTTCTTTTTTTTTTTTTACGTGGGTAGAATTTAATTGAGGAACCGTATGCATGAAAGGGCCACATTCTTTCGCCCCTTTCTGTAGTGCTGGTACATTTTAATTCAAAAGCTGTTCTTTGGATGGTTAGGTTCCTGCGCCTCGTACGAAGACGAGTTTATTTTAATAATGAAATGGTAAAGCTGACGGAAGCGAAAAGCAGCCTGGTATTGTTTATCGTGTGATTCCCACATTTGGTAACTCCACCAGAAAAGACAGGCACACAAATATTATGCACATGGCAATACAAGAGAGGGCAAACAGGGAAGTGTGTACGCACACATGAGACTCCACAATGTTTTGACTGGAATTTGAGGTGGGCAGCTCTGATTCATATACCAACACGCGGACTCTGAGAGTCCTGCGCTCAGTTGACCTTTGATGTACAGACTGAAGTGGCCTTGTGACCTTCTTAATAATATCAAAGTCACCTTTGTTTAAAACCATCATCATTGGTTGGAACGTCAGTGTTCACTCATATAGTTCAGGTTTCATCATTTTTAAATGACTAGTGACAGGATCCAAAATAACCAATAGATAAGTACATTTGTTAGTTTGATTTTTCAACTCACTCAAATTCAAAATTATTAACACCGATAGAAGCCACATATGCACTTTCCTATCAGCGTTTCATGGCAACCATTGGCCTAGGATCCACCATATCAAGATATAAGACAAAATATCAGTGAGACCTTTCAAGGTCACTCAAGGTAAAAATTAACATCAAGAGACAGTCCATATGTACTTTCCTTTTTCGTGTTTTATAGCATCCATCATCATCGAGAAAAAAATCCAACGTGTCAGATTTGCTGCTATTCCTGTTATAACAATGTGAACATGTAATATACTCCAACCCAAGGTATATCCCCACCAAATTTGAAATGAATCTGGTCGAACGTTTTGTAGAAGTCGAAAATGTGATCGCCATTTCAATTTTTGTTGTCTCACCCAGTAATTATTAGAAATGCATACATTAACCGAAAAGTACATGAATTGAAAAAAGTCGTTAGAAATCGGATATCTGGCGTACCACAGGTAAACATTTTGACTTTTCCAAAAACATTTGATCGGGTGTTGTTCGAAAGTAAGGATCACCCAATTCCTGCCAGGCTGGTCCAGTACAAGGCAAACAGTGGTAAGATCAGTGGCATATGGGAGGTATGTTAACAAATACTCAGTTATCTTCATGACGATTCATACACACACAAGTCTTAGAAGGTAGAATTGATACTTTTGAAGATGAATGTCAAGACGAGATTATACTAAGCGCAGCTCAGTCTGGCAGAAATGTGAGAAGCGATCACAGCTGGTCAACATGAAGGCGGTGAGGGGTATGGAGGAGTACACCACTACATAGCCTACATACAGTTTTCTGTAGGCAGGTATCGTGGAAAACAATCTAATATAGCAGGAGATGTTGTTAAAAATGTCACTTATGTCGTGTACAATTTTAACAACTTATATCAGAAACAGGAAATTTTATGGGTTGAAAGGCCAAGAGATTATCTTGTCTGAAATCTATTTCATTCATGGTTTGCGATTAAAAGATGTTAACCAGTTGAACAGAAAGTTGATTGTTGATGTATCTATGATAAGATTTTAAGTACGAGATCGTATAAATATAAAATTATTTTGGGGGTACATTTTGAGACTTTTGAAGAAGTAATTGCTATGTGCATTAAATTTATTACATGTCAATATTCTGATAGCCTTGTTTTGCAGTTGCGACTGGAGCTACATTGGAAACCCCGGGCTAAGATCCCATGGTTAATATGAGACACAACTAAGGACTTGCAATAATGAATTTTGGCTATCATTGGAAATACATTTTTCAATTTATTTAAGATACCCATAGACATTGATATTTTACCACATATTATATCGGTGTAATTTTTATTTTTTAATAAACAATAATATCTCGTTTGAATGTAACCATTTTAATTTTTTTCTATATCATATTTATCTGTCATGATATTGTACCAATTACATCAACAGCAAACGAATTCGCTTTACTGTTAGGGATAAATCGTCAGCAGGCATCATGAATTCAAAGACCGTGGTATCTTCAGGTAAAATCATTTAATGTTCCCAGAATTGAACCGTATGCTACACCAACAACTATAAGAAGAGCTTCAGATTCACATTATCAAACTCTTCATTTTTTTACCGATTGTGTGAAAAGTTTCCAATCAAATTAAGAGCGATATCCTTTATATGGCAAGCCGTTTTAACATTTATTGCAAATTTAATATATCCAAATTTGGAATTAGAGATATCTATAAGTCAAATTTAGATATCTTTAAGAATGGCCGAGTTATTGATATCTAAAAATCATTTGTAGCTACCCATGGGGCGTCGTCTTACTACTTATTAGGCTTTTCATGATATCAAAAATATACATTTTGAT
Organism: Hermodice carunculata; assembly: GCA_964020975.1. Taxonomy (NCBI): domain Eukaryota; kingdom Metazoa; phylum Annelida; class Polychaeta; order Eunicida; family Amphinomidae; genus Hermodice; species Hermodice carunculata. The sequence goes on along the minus strand of OZ026624.1, from coordinate 5,360,079 downwards.
TTCAATAAATCGATTTATTGATATCAATAATTTGAGTTCTTGATAAGTGAAGTTAACATTGCATTAATAATTGTAGAATCTTTAGGCATATGGATAATGTGCATCCCATACTGTTTTTCCGTCTCTCTACATGCGTCCTCCTTTTTTGGTTAAAAAAATTATCGCTATTAAATGCGCGTCATCGAAATAGAGAATTGCGGCAGAAGATAATAGCTGTTAGCTTCCAGAAAGTCCTAATGTTGAGATTGGTGTCATACTTAAGTTTATAGAAAAATCCATACTAGTGGATAAAAGTGCCGTGACACTGAAGAACGAGATAGCTGTAAAGTTTTAGGATCACTCAGACAATCACAGCAGCAGCAAGAGAATCAACGTAATATCCCCATTCTGCAAAACAGATGAAAGTCACCAAATAATCTTACAGCTGAAGCACATTTGCAGGGACCAGTTATTGCACTCTCTGGACTTCTCCATAACAAGAAATCAACTTTAAGATATCAATAAGTTTGTATGACTTCTTGATACCATGAAGTGACTTCTCTATAACAAGAACTCGACTTTTTAAATATCAAGAAATAGAGAGATTTTTTTATATCAACAAAGAAATTATTGACATCAAGAATCATTGGATAAATAGTAAAACGACGCCTCATGATTTCATGGTATCAATAATTCGAATTGTTGATATTAATAATTCCCTATGAGTTTCAGATGCCAAGAACTCAAATTATTGATATCAATGAGTGCTGGTGCCCTCTTAATATCAAGAATTCGGACCAATGATACCACGAAATACTTGACTAGCCCCACATGGACTTCTCAGAAGACCCTTCAGAAAGCAAGCAAAATGCACATGGGATGGTAATTAGTGAAAAACAAAACTTGTCATCGCATTAGCGTCGTAATTTTATAAGCGTTTGTGTGTGTGGGGGGGGGGGGTGTATTCTGTGGGGGGATGTTTTTTGTTTTATTTTGTTTTGGTTTGGTTTTTGGTTTTATGTTTTTTGCTTTGTTTTGTTTTTATTATACAAGATGAGAAGCGCTATGCACAATATGTCAGCAATATGGACAGCAGAACTAATTAAGATGTATTAAGCCAAGAATGTTTTCGTGTATTCAGGGGCAGCATTAGCAGCGCTGGCAGTGGTTCAGATGCTGGGGAAAACTGTAAGCAACGTCACTGCCAACCAGATTTATCGGGCAACATTGTACATTCATCACGGCTTTATGTTCTTTGTCAACAGCTTCGTCAATGCCATTGGAGCTGCCATCTTCTTGTACGTATGCTGTCTTTTCACATGCCTTGAGCTTGCCTCAAGCCATGCTGGCCCTCTCCATCCACAAGCAGTAGTGGATGACTTTGGGCGACATTTGTGCCTGACGTTAATGTAGGTTAATTACTTAACAGCAAACAAAAAGGAGAATACACTATACGAAGAGTTTCGCACCGATTACGGGGTTATCTTGCAATTCCTGTTAAATATAGGCATCTGAGAAACAAAATGTTATACTGACGGGCAGTTGCAGACAACGTTTGTGGCACTTGTCTGCAACTGCACCTCACTGTTAAATTCTCTATCTGTGTCTCCAACAGTTGGCATTATACGCATATGCGGTAACTTCATTTCGCAGCTCCGGTGGTCCGCCTATCAAAAAAGAAGCTGAGTAGTACGCTCAGCTTTCTTTATTTACATGTATATACCATCATATGTGGACACTGAATGCATTAATTTATTCTTTCATAATAAAGCTCTGCATTTATAAGCAGAACTTCAGGTATTTAGCTAATTCATTATTTGCCACGTTCATATTTATTCATTATTATATGGGTTGTCTTTGATGAATATTTAGCTCAGACAAGGAGCCGCAACTCAGATAGACATGTACGCGTATAGGCTTCGAAATATGTTCTGAGAAGTTACCCGCTGGAGACCCTTTAATTTATTTGGGCTAATACAGCCTATGCCTAAATTCTACAGAAAAACGTCCGCAATATAGACATTAGTACATGTATATAGGTTAGGGACCGTCCATAATTGTCAACATTTTCATCTATGTCCAGCATGGCCATGGGGGGGGGGGGAGGGGTCGGAGCCAGATGACCATAACTTTCAACCGTAAAAAATGTTAATTTTCTACATCCAACATTTTTAGTTCCCCTGTAAAATTTCAACCTGCCACCACCAGGTGTCACTTTACATTTTAACCCTTTCTTTCCATCAACGCCTTGATGTAATCTCCACTCAGTCAGATGGAATAGATATGTGCAAATGGAGCCATGGAGCTCAGTGAGACCGAATTAGCACAGATGAATATTGTCGCCAGAAATCCCAGATGCATGATAAAAAATCTTAAATCATTGTTTGACCATGTATCAAATGCATACACCTTTGTACGGCAGCATACATCAAGCCAGGTCATATAAAGAACATTTCAAGAAGAATAGAAAAAATGCAAGAAAAATGGAGAGAATGTGCTGCACATATTTATAAGGTCTGCCATTTCAAATGCCCTTGAGCAATCTAAGAAATCTAAAAGACAGCAGAGCAAGTCTGGAAAAAATGTTGATGATGATCATAAAGGGGGGGGGGGATTTATGGTCATTTTGGACAGAGATGAAAATGTTGACAATTATGGACGGCCCCTCAGACAGTGACAGGTTAGCTTATGGAGAGTAAGGAGTATGGACTGCGGAATAGGGTAATGACTACTAGGAAGTGGTTCTGGACTAAAAGACACAAATACAACACTTTTCAGACGCATCAAACCGCAACAGAACATTAACAAAATGATATTAAGGCAGGGAAAAGTTTCAAATTTTACAGGGATGAGCCCAAAGGGTATCTTTGTCTGGCGAGATCGCCTGATGACAGAAGTCACATGATCCCACTGAACAAGTTATGCCGTGTGTGCAGTACTTTGAGCTTTCTATTTGATTACCCCATTTCGTGTACATGTAATTATTTCTTGTATCTGTATAGTTCATTGTTTGCTGCACGACGGCGAGATATTATCTTTTTGCCGTGTCACCATATGACGGGGCATAATTTTTGCATTATTTTATTCAGATACCTTGCTTGGATAATATACAAGAAGAAAATAAAGACAGATAACCATGGTGTGGAGGATCAAACGGAACCCAGAAAACAAGATATGGACGAGAAAGAAGACGGGGACGGCTAAAGGGAACTTCAATGCTGATATGTCACTGCAAGCTAAAATACTACGAAAACGGTCTGTCAACTCAGGCAGCACAGAAACCTTTGAGAGTTTTATTTTGTTATACAAGATACCGAGAGACCGTTAAAATATGTTCCCAGAAAAAAAATCATAACTTATAAATGTATATGTAAAACGCAATTGACGTGAAACCAACAGAGTGATCGACAAATATGCTTCAAGTTAAATGATAAAAAATGACGCCTCGTGTATAATGAACAAAACACATACAGGTCAGAACAATGATGAGATCCGGGGGTCAAGAGTAAGACAATGAACATACACATGACACTTAAGAGAAAAGATGCATTGCTATAGATATAAAAAGTCATACTATATAAATTTAAGGAAACTATGTACTGGAAGTCGCTGACATCATTAGATTTGATGGGCCTGAAAACGGGTAGGAGGAAAAAATGTGCAAAAAAAATCTCGTGTTATCTTTGAAAGAGTACCATAAACATAGAAATTTACAGTAAACCTTATTTGAAACGTCAAGGAGCACTGACAGTGAGACAGGGGAAAAGATTTGGTACCTATCCCAACCGAATTTGCAAGTGAAACCTAACAGAGCAGCATAAAAGCATGTACTAAATTATACACAGCATTAGTGGCTGTTTCATGAGTAATGAGTTTTGTGTGCTCAAAAAGTTGCGCAGCTACAAAAACATCATTCGGTTTTGCTGCATATCGAATAACGTTAGTCATTCAATGATAAGCTGTGTCGTAAGCTCCACAAAGCGAAAGGCCACAGCCAAGGGTAGGCCTCCCACGTTTTGCTGAGTGGCGGGTGATCATCTTATGACACATTCAATCCGTGAATAAGGTTTATCTCAGGTTTTACCTATTGGAGATTTATATTGATAACCGTGGCTCTTTCAGTACCTGCCATGGTGTCCAAAACATCGTCTGGCATCTGTCACATGACTACCAAACAGATTGTTCCAGATTTGTGTTGATGACATCACACTATTTCAATACAATACGAATGAAGCTAAGGGATGTGAAGGCTTTTCCTTAGCAACGGTGAAATGTAAAAAGGATTCAATGGCTGTTAACGTCTCAGATGGCTAGAAACTTGACCCGAACGAGATGAAAACAGAGGCACGTCTGTCCCATGAAAGAATAACTTGGCAGGAATATGAAAAGATCTGACCTGGCGCAATATTTCCCTTTTGTCATTACCGAATCTATAGACATTATGTAATTTTATAAACATAGTTCAAAAGGATGAAGAACGCAGGCTTGTAAACAGTCCAGAGCATTCTGTGTCCTGACTAATTAGGTGCCACATTTATGAAGCTAGAGATAAGGTGATAATTTTTCATTCAGTGTCTTACTTCTGTAAACCTAGGATCCCGAGACCCACAAAATGGGCCAGAACATGCTTCAAACCAGTTATAATTTGGCGAGAGTGTGGCATGTCTCTGAACAGTTTCATTTTATTTCATTACATTTTTATTAATTTACTTGTCTGTTATTGCTCATCCTCTTGATTTGGAAGATTTATATTTTCAACAGTTATATGTGTCAAATAATAATTTCTCCCGCTGCAATATTGACCTTGTGCAGTGTAAAGTAGCTTGTTCAATTAAAACAAAATCACTGACACAAATATTGCATGAACTGTCTCACGGCTGGCTATTATTATGTCCAGGTTGTGTGGCCTACTCCATGCCTTATTTTTGTCAGCAAATGCCAAAAATATGCTGTGATCATCTAAACATGCGATGATCGGGGAAATGGAATTTCGTATTCCTGCTATTATACGCATCTCCGTGGTACGTCCAGGGCCGAGTTCAATGTGGCATAACGCTAGCGAACGCTCATTTAACAAAATACAAAACATCCCAAAACGTTTTTGATAACTGAACGTACAGAGGCTCTTGTGGGAACAACAGGTGGCGGCACCATGATGGCGGAAGATCCATGCGCTTTAGCTGTTTAGTGCTAAAGTAAGTGCGTGTGCTCAAAGTTAGTCGACGTGCACGCATTGTAATGCTTGTGTGCTATTTTGTGGACACGTGCAGATTATCAAGTGCTTTATCCATGGCCAACTCTAAAGCAATTGACTGAGCAGTTTCGGAGAATTTTAACGATTTCCCCCCCCAAATGGGGGGGGGGGGGGGGGGCAAACAAACAAATAAACAAACAAAATAAAAACAAAAAACATGAAAGTCCCAAATCGCTGGAGCGTGACAATTGAATAAACTGGGTAGAGACCCGGCAAAGACATTTCCACCTAGTTTGAAGTCAATCTGGCTAAAGTCGAAGACGTTAATTGTGAACGGACGACGGACGATCGACCATCCTTTTGCCTCGGGTCACTGACAAGTCAGCTGAGGTAAACAAAAACAAAACGTATATACTCTTGGCGAAAAGGAGGAAAACCATGGTAATTTGATACACACTATCAAAATGAGGAAGATCTCCCGCTTTTAATGTTGAATGTAACACCATTATAGTAAAAAGTTAAAAAAGAATAAGACTTTTCAAGCGCAAATGTTACTTCCTCGTGTTGTTTATCATTTATTTCCTCGATTTTATCTAAAATTGTACTTCGCACGTTCATCAAGATTACCTTCGCGGGACCCAATTTGACAGTGAACCCCTCCCTGAGCAATCAAAGACGGCTTTAAAGGGTTTATTTTTTTAGTATTTTACATAGTCAACAGCGCAATACATTACCTTGTTATTAAAAGGTTATCCAGTTTAAAAACATGCAAAAGTATTTAATTGATCAGTCAACAGGTTGAAAAGTCTTGGGTTTTTTTTTTTTGTTTTTTTGTTTTTTTTTTTTTTTTTTTTTGTTTTGTTGCTTGCTTTTACTTTTTGGGCTTGGGCACAAGCGCACTGACTTCCAACAGAGATTCACTGTTCCTTATTCAAAAAAAAAAAAAAAAAATGTGAAACCATGCCGGAGCAATGGGAGCTGCAAAGACCACATAACTAGCCTCTCTGGTAGCAAGATGACAATTCTCTTTGTTTCGGCAGTATAACAGTCTTATAGCACGGTTACAGGAGAACAACGTGGACGTTCCTGAATTTTAGGTGGTCAGCAAACTAATATCTTGGAGCCTATAGTCATAAATGGTATTGTACATCTACTCTTGAAATATCCATATCTACTCAATCGCATCATTAAGTACCAGCCACGATTGCCTTTTGATAGTAGCAGATAAACAAAGTTGCTCCAAGTATTTAAACAGTCATCTCTCAGAAAATTGCTGAAGTGTCGGCGGAAACGATAGTCTTTGACACTGTGAGTATTTGATAATCTATACTTAAGAATTTTATTGAACTGCAGCTGATAGGTCGCACCTGTCTTGTCATTTTATAACCGTGCATTACACAACCCACCAGTTGGCCATGTGTATTATATACCTTGTTGTAGATCCCACAGGGGTTAACTCTTTCATGTACCTTTTAAGGAATGATTTGATTTAAATTTCAAAGTGAAGAATAAACAATACTCTGAGCAATCAAATATTTTAGTTGAAGAAAAAAAAACATAAGGATTTTTCATAATTATGTTTGAATTTCATAATGCCACAGGCATGTAATCTTTTCAAGGTGACACCACTTTTTTCTACAGGTTAAAGTAATATTGAAAGTTAAGAACAAGGGCGGTTCAGCTAAATGTTTTTGAAAAGCTATAAATTTGATCACTTTACGATCATCCTAAATCGGTGCATGTTCCTTCAAGTAGCGCTTTTCATCATTTCTCATATATAACATTATCCTCAATTGGGGATACCGACCCATTACGAATTGTTGGTAAAAACCTGAATATGTAAGATCACAATGCAAATGGTAACTGGCCATTGGAATATTTCATTCATGGGTTTTATTGCATTTTACCATTCAAATGACGCTTGCTTGTTGTAAACCATATGCTGTAGTCCCTGTCTCAATTGTTAAATTACCTTTAAAAGAGATCATCTGGCCTCTGGCTTCATAGAGAAAAAAGCAAAGAAAGAAAGGAGAAAGAAAGAATGTTTTCATTATGCTATGATCGTTGATTCTTATGATATTTATTTGATCCTCCTGCGAACGACTGTATATTCTGAAAGACCACAATTTGAGGATCTAGATGGATGGTATTTCAGGACAGGAACTACTGTAACAGTTGCATGACCCCACGGACAAATCCTGAATATGCAAGCTTCGCACTGGAACCTTTGCCACCTTGAATAAAACGCTTTGAAGTCCATTTCATCATTGTGTATGACTTTTTGAGCAAAAGAATCGAGATGCATGGCTTGGATCAGTAAAATGGTAACATTGTACATCTGTATCAGATACTCTGTGAGACACAGGACCTTGAATTTTATTTATTTGGTAACGATGCCCTTGTACTGAAACCTTAACCGAATTGATATGCACTGTAAGGATTTTGTACGAGTTTTAGGGACATTTCCTTATCATTGGACACCAGCCGTATTTTCAAAGAATTTGACTACACAGCAACCCTTTGTCCTTTTTCAAGTCTAGGCGGACCTTTGTACGCGTGTGCATGCAAATGCAATTTCAGCTTGGCCGCCATGCTTCGGCGATTGTATTTGCACTATAAACGGATACATTTTTATCTTTGTTCAGATATCTAATTTCTCGTTTGTGAATTCATCATTTGCTTTGCAATGTGTTCTGTCACTTCGTCAAACTAAGAGCGTTAAGCACATGATGGCATAAAAAAAACACCTCAACTTTGAAAACCACTCGGAAACAATTGATGGAGGACATGTTGTGTGGCCAATATACCAGTCACTCATAAAGTGACCACACCTGCCTATTTGTATGCCACATGCCATACATTTTCCTTTAAAAACTATAGCATGACCCAGTTCTTTTTGCCCTTGGTCAAAAGTGATATATGTTTCATGAACCAATGATTACAACTTCGTCATTCGGCCAATTTACGAAAGCAGAACTGATATTATATAGTCCAAAATTAATCAGCCTGTGACAAAATAATACCTACCGTCTCCTGTTTGTGTGAAGACTTTTGCAGGATATAGAAAGGTATGATCGCAAAATTGAAGATAAAATACGACAACAAGGAATACAAGGGCAAAAGCACGAAGCCAGAAAAGCGAAAAAAAGGAAACACAAACATAAACCGCAAAAAATATGACTGAAATAACACCGTTTACCTATTTTCTTATCTTTGAACTTCCCTTTTTTTTTTTTTTTTTTTTTTTGATTTATTCTCCAGGAGAAAAATATTTTGTTAGGTGGCACTTTTATGCCACCATAAATTGCAAAGAACATTGCTTTGGTATTTTTTGCGTGGATTGCCGACGTACGACTTCTGGGCGTTTCTGTGAAAAAAGGAGCTCAGGCTGGCAGTTTCTCGGTCTTTTGCTTCTAGGGTAGTGGTCAAAGCCTAAAAGTACCCAGGTGCCCCTCCCCATGGTAGAACAAGACACAACCCAATTTTTATTGAAGATTGGTTTGTGAGACATAAGAAAATGATGGTTGTGGTAATTTGTTTTAGTGACAGGTGTATCTTATCACCATTTATAATAAAGAATCACTCTAAAAATCAATAAATTCTCACTTTGCTTGTTTTTTTGCATAAAATCAGCAATATATGCTGAAACTTGATGACATTAGGCTTATATTAAAGAAAACTTATGTAAAAAAGTAAGAAAATAATGATACTAGACATTTAAGAACTTAAAAATGTAGAAAACTGCATAATTATGCAAAAATATTTTTGATTTTGACATTTTTATCTCCCAAAAATATGTCAAAAAACTTACAATTGTTGTCCAATATTGCATTTTTATACATCAAAAATTACCTTAGCCATAAGGCTACGAGATTACATGGAAATTATTATCCCAAGTTTCTCAAAATTTTATAAGCACCAAAAAGTATTACCTCTACCCCCTTATTTTTGAAAATAAGAAAAATCACTGCTTTGTCGCTATACGACGCTATTCTTCAATTGACAATACTTCCTCATTGATAAATTAAAATTTGACACAAGCACAAACTAATTAATCCAGTGCAAGTGAATTTAATGTCACCTTCTTTTAAAATTTTGAGTTTGGATATGGAATGAAGATCAAACCGATTATTTCGTCCAAAACACTGATAAATTTTTTATGACAATTTTGCAGTTTAAAACCTTATATCAGAATTTGCATGTACTTCGATTATAAGGAAAATGACTCTGTGTTACAGAAATTATCAACATACTAGTATTTGGCAAATTTTTGGGGAAAAAAAAGAAAAATCTTGTCACATACTCCACCATCTCCAAATAGCTTGCCAATGCTGGCAATGAATGCCATATACTAACACACATTCACTACCCACTTTTTTCCCAGGACTCATCATGGCACCATCATTTGTAAATTTATCCATATCCCATGATCTATGATAACCTTAGGAGATGGAAGTATAGTACATGGAACTTACCCAAACACTGGCACAGTTAATCTGCCTGTTTGTCTGTTTGTATTTGATGATACAGGGTTGTGTTATATGATTTGCGACCAAAGCATAAAATTAATCACACACTGGAACTTACTTTCTCAACTGTGCGATGTTGCGCCCGACACCACTGGGCTTTGACGAGCCCGGTGGTATCGGGCGCAGCGTCGCACAGTTGAGAAAGTAGTTTCCAGTATGTGATTTATTATGTCTGGATGCCAACCCAGACATTTTGTTCTTTCTTTCTTTCTTTCTTTCTTTCTTTCTTTCTTTCTTTCTTTCTTTCTTTCTTTCTTTCTTCTTTACGACCAGATTTGTCCGGAGTTTTTCTCAGACCCTACTATTTCGAAAACCACCAAACTTGCCACGGTGACTGACCTACCAGTGAAATTAGGCACCTGACTTGGAATAGTCATGATGATTAGAGTTATGCAAATGGGAAGCAATTAAAATTTTAAAAGCTCCATATTTTCTAAACTATTGGAGATAGACAGAAAGTTTACCTTACACATATAGGTTTGAGACAACTGGCAAATCCAATAGCATGCAAACAAAAGTTTGGGGAATTTTAACGTATGCTAAATTCAGTGAATTTCCCAACAATCCACATTTAGACTAGGGCTTCTGCTGTACTGCATGTTATAAGCCTCCATCGTGCCTGGCAACCATTTTGCATTCATGCCCGAAACAGTCATTGGCATTAACGACTCGATTGCATCTCTATCGTCAAAAATAAACCAAAACCTAAATACCCCTGAGGAGGATAATGTCGCCCTTACTGAAGTGACGTCACTTTTTCAGGTTTTGGAAACACAACTAGTACAGCAAATTCGCGATTACAAAGACGAAAACATGCAAATAAAACTAGAGGCGACATACAAAGAGCTAACTGAAACAGCGAAACAAACTACAAAGCTAAAAGAAAAAATTGATAAGCTGAAAGCAGAAAGTAATACACTTCGAAAAGAGTCGGAGAAATTACGCAAAAGCCTGTTGGAAAGTGAGAAACTATGCAAAGAACTCAGCCAGAAACTAGAAAATGCGGATTCAGCAGATTTGATAAAGAAATTTCAGAAGGAAAAGAATCATATGGTGAAAAAATCAAACACCTGCATATAGAACTACAAAAAGAAAAAGACTCATACAGTGAACGAATCAAAGACCTGCATGTAGAACTAAACAGGGAAATTGCCACCCGCAAAAGTACTCGTGACTCACTGTAGGAAGAAATGAATAGGCTATATTCCAACAACACCAGGAAAGATGAGGAAATTGAACGTCTCCGTATAACAATATCCAGTCTTCATACAGATATTGAAAAGGCAAGAGGTAAAACGCTGGAGTGGTAACTCCAGGCACAAGCGATGGGTGGAGCAGCTGAACCCTGGCAAAATAACACTCACCCAAGAGAAAAAGGACCAAAAGACACAAATTTACACAACAAAGCGCAACCAGTCCAAGAGATGCCGATAGAAAAGACTGTATTAAATGTTGAAACTTTCTTGGAAAATAACCGAAAAGACTATGACATAGTGGTCATACACTTAATTACAAATGATGTCAAGTCCCTTACACCTGAGGAAACAGCCACAAGAATCATGAACTTGTGCAATATGATCCACAACAACAACCCTTCAACCCGCGTTATTGTATCGACAGGTATACCCCGATCTGACAGTGAGGAGCGTAATTTAGCTACTGAAGCTACCAATTCCCTGATACGGCTCAAACTGAATGGAGTAGAAAATACTGAAATTTGTGATCAGTTTAACTCCTTTGCCACAAAAGAAAACAAACCTAAAGGCAATCTATTTGATGACGATGTACACGTCAACCAGGATGGTACACGTATACTGGCCGCCAATATTAAATACAGAATAGACCCAACCTCACGCATTAGGTCCTCCAATCGAGGATTCAGAAATACTAAAGGCCGAAACAACGATCAACATTATGGACGATACAGAAATCAAGGAGAGCGACCAAACCGCTGACAATGTAGGTTAATGACTTGGGCCGTTTGCAATTTGCAAGAAAATAAATATTATGTTCTGTAACACTGTGATATGGATTCGAAACTTAACATTGGAACGTGGAATATACATGGATACAAACACAATGTTGGTGGTATTGTGCAGTCAAAATTTCAAGATACTGATTTTATAGAAAAACTTAGTCAATTCGAAATATTTGGGCTCACTGAAACACATGCTTCATCAGCGTGTGATTTAAATGTCAACGGGTATAGCATATACAGAAGCGAGCGAAAGAAACACAAGAACGCAACAAAATATTCTGGTGGTAAAAGCGTGTATATTAAAAATAGCATCAAATTGGGTTTGGAATATATAAAAGTAGTTCATCCCGATATTGTTTGGATTAAATTGTATAAAGAATTTTTTCACACAACTCACGATTTATACCTATGCACAGTTTATGTTTCACCCCACAATTCGATGTTTTCGAGTGAAGTTTATATTTTTGAGTTACTGTTTACTGATATTTGTAAATTTAAATCTTACGGTGGAAAATGTATTGTTATGGGTGATTTTAATGCATCCACAGATACGGAAAATGATTATTTCATTCCAAACAAAGCTGATGGTATTCATATTCCCCTACCGAATTTAGATTTTGAAGATACCCCTCTACAACGATTAAATTCTGACAAAAGAAAGGTAGACGAACACGGTAAAAGTCTGTTATCGTTTTGTATATCTTCGGGTATGAGGATAATTAATGGCAGAAAACTCGGTAATGTAACAGGGAAATGCACGTGCTTCGCAAAGAATGCACGAAACCCTACATGATTTGATTATGTGATATGTGACGAATCTTTGTTTAATAACATACCATTTATGAATGTACATGAACTTAATTACTGCTCTGATCATTGTGCTATATCGATACATTATACAGGTAGTCAACCACTACCTCGTTTTACATACGAAAGTCGCTCGGTGGGTACACAACCGACAGAGGGCGCAAATGGGTCCTTACATACCTTAAAGACTGGATGACGGGGTTTGTCCACCACAAAATCGCAAATAAAATTTTTTCTACCAACTTGATTTCAAATATTTTTGCAGCATATGATAACATATACTTATACACTTCAGATGATTGAATGAAACATTTTTACACCCAAAAATAAGGAATTTTCCTTCATAATGACATTATACAATATGTGGACTTTGCAGCAATTTGTACATGGGGGGACCAGCAAGGACCTCAATGGCAAACTTATTTAGACCTGTAAACTTTGAGGTGACAGTCAACCAATGAATGGTAAGCAAGGCCCAGTGGATGTGTAACAGGGCATCCAAGCATGACGCAATGACCACAGACAAATGCAAACCATTTCAATCATTGGACGCAAACTTGTATTGCAACCAATCATATGATTATCTGAGTGCGACCAGTGCAACTAAAACAGTCACACAGTGATTGTCATGCTTTTTGTGCACGTGTATTTGTTTGTTATGAGCCATTGAGGTTCCCGCTGCTACCCCCATGTACAAATTGCTGCAAAGTCCACATATTGTACAATGTCATTATGAAGGAAAATTCCTTATTTTTGGGTGTAAAAATGTTTCATTCTATCATCTGAAGTGTATAAGTATATGTTATCATATGCTGCAAAAATATTTGAAATCAAGTTGGTAGAAAAAGTTTTATTTGCGATTTTGTGGTGGACAAACCCCGTCATCCAGTCTTTACCGCCTAAGTTCATATGGGACGCTACAAATGGCACTAAATTCCATGACGTACTGACGACAGTTTGCAAAAATGACTTTAAAACATTTCTGGAAAATACCTATGATATTAGAGAACGTAGTCGAATTGATCTCCTTATAGACGACTTTAACGGTATAATATACAAGGCAGCCACACTATCTTTGAAATTAAAGAAAAGAAAAAATCGTAAGAAACACCTCCCAAAATATGCGGATAAAGAATGTCCGTATCTATTTAAAAATATGAAAGATCTTGCTAAACAAGTCAGTGAAAACCCCAAAAATTATCAACTGCGACAAGTGTATTACGCGACAAAAAAAAGTTTCGGAAGCTTTCAAAATATAATAAAAAAGAGTTTAAGCACAAAATTATGGATAAATTATTAAAAATTAAAGAGAAAGACCCTAAGGAATTTTGGAAACTTTTACAAGAACTTGAAGACGTAACTATACCTAAAGCAAACTCATGCGAGAAGATTGACCCTGAAATTAGGTTCCGTCACTTCTCCAAAATTATGTCAAGCAAAATTCAACCACACAAGTCATCATTTTATAACCTAATAAAAGCAAGACTTAGTACACAAATTACTAAGAGCTTCACGGAGTTGGACTATACTATAACGATCGAAGAGATTAACACAGCGATAGAAAAACTGAAAAATGGCAAATCTCCAGGGAAGGACAAGATAATTGGCGAGATGATAAAGAGTACTAAAGATGCTTTGGCACCCCCAATACATAAAGTTTTTAACGCCATACTCTCTTCTGGCCTTTTTCCCGCAATTATGGAAAACAAATTTAATGTCATTGATACACAAGGGAGGCTCACTAAATATCGAGGTATATCGATCGGAAGCTGTCTTTCAAAACTCTTTTGTAGTGTTCTAAATTCCCGACTTATTAAGTATTTAGACTCCAGAAATATCAGAAACGAATATCAAATTGGGTTTGCAAACTATTCACGTACAAGTGATCATTTATTACTGTTACCGACTTTGGTTGATAAATATACAAAAGTAGTGGGAAAAAATAAATGTTTATATGCATGTTTTATTGATTTCCAAAGGGCGTTCGATACAGTCTGGCACAAGGGTTTATTCTATAAACTACTCCAGTATGATATCAACGGTTATTATTATGACATAATTGTGGATATGTATACTGATTCATCAGTACAGTTGAAAATTTCTACTGGTCTTTCAAATAGAATTATGCTTTGTAATGGCGTGCGACAAGGCTGTGTCCTAAGTCCCACGCTCTTTAACACTTTTATTAATGATCTACCTGATATATTCGATGACAAGTGTTCTCCCGTTCAGCTCCACAAGAAAAAACTGAACTGTCTCTTATATGCGGACGATTTAGTGCTACTATCAGAAAGTCAACAAGGTCTGCAAACATGTTTGGATCATTTACGTGTCTACTGCATAGACTGGAACTTAAACATAAATTACCAAAAATCCAAAGTTGTAATCTTTAACAAAACTGGAAGGAGGTTAAAGCAACAACAATTTCTCCTGGGAGATGAAATATTAGAAGTAGTTAATCATTACTGTTATCTAGGAATTCAAATAATTGCCAATGGATCTTTCAATCTTGCTGTAAAACATCTGTCTGAAAAGGCTACAAAAGCAGCAGCAAAATTAAAACAAATTATTTGGAACACTAGGATAGATATATCTGTTTCATTAAAACTGTTTGAAAAACTTATTACTCCTATACTTTTATATGCTTGCGAAGTGTGGGGACCTTTTATAGTGAAACCGGAAAAATGATTCTCCGGTGATATTATAAATCATACCAATTATTCTTTTGAGAAGATATATTTAAGCTATTTGAAATTTTGTCTAGGTGTGAACAAAAAGGCCAGTAATTTTGCCGTTTTAAGTGAGTTGGGTCAGTACCCACTCACGCTTAACACTCTCTCACAGATGTCAAAATACTGGTTCCGAATTGTTAAACTGAACCCAGACTCATTATTGTATGACTGTCTTTTATGCAATATATACAACTTTGATTCAGGGCAATTTCTATGGTTGAAAACGCTACAAAATGTATTTCAAATGTCGGGTTTCTGTAATATGTGGAATAATCTAGGTTATAATAATGAAGACTTTCCTTCAAAAAATGTTCAAAAAAAGAATGCAAAGGATATTTAAAAACCAATGGAAAGAAAATTTAGCCAGTAATAGTGAACCTGACAAGAAACTACGAACACATGTAAAATTTAAATACCAATTTGGACCAGAAAAATATTTATATTTAGTGAAAGAGTATAGAATTAGATAAAAAATTACCCGATTTCGAATAAGCGCCCACAACCTCAAAGTTGAAACTGGCAGACACAAATGACCTATTAAAACACCTTTAGAAGAGCAGAAATGCGATACCTGTGAAAAATTGGAAGACGGGGCACATATTTTAATCGATTGTAAAAAATTTACACAGCAACGAACTACCTTTTTCGACAAACTAACCGAAATTTTCCCTACATTTTTGACTTTTTCGAACCCAGAAAAATTTATCTTTATTATGAAATTAGAAGATGCCGATATAATCAAACATACTGGGACATTTTTCGACCAAGTGACTAAAGTTAGAGGTCAATTTTGATGATACATATTTTCTAAATAGCATAAATATCCCTAACATCCACTTGCAGTTTTTGTTCTGCAGGCGACCCTTTGTGGTCAACGCCGGCCAGCCCACCGCACCGCGTTGTAGGGCAGCAGGGCGGCGATGTAGTGAAGAGTGTTCTTTTTTTCTTTTTTTCTTTTTCTGAAGAATGAAGTGGAATGTAGTCTAGTGTTGTGATGTGATGTGTTGTTTTGTATTATATTATATTGTATTGTATCGTATTGTGATTCATGTATATATTTATGTGTTTTGACTGGCAGAAAACCTGTATGTATATGGTGCAGTTAATAAAGTCATTCATTCATTCATTCATTCATTCATGATACTTGAACATGTCTCATGGTATTACGTGGGTTTATAAGTTTGGAAGGTACAGACCTCAACCTGGTTTGTTTACATTTTTTGCGGGTTGAATTGGTAGCGTAACACCTTCAGGGGCACTGCAGGTGACTACTTTGGACAGCAGAAAGACCCATTATCAGGTCTGTACGGTCATTATTTCATTTAATTACTTGAACTGTTACATTCTATGAATGAATAAACACATAAAAGTGCATTTTGATAATTTAAATCACATTTATGCTCAAAATTAACACTCAATTGTACAAAATGAGGGAGGTCCGCAAACAATTTGCTTTGTGATTCATGTCTCACACAATTTTAACTGATGCCATGGGTTTCTGGGTCATAATTTCATTATGGAGAGCACACTCATGACTATGAAAACTCCAAAAATAGGATATTACTGTTAAAGAGAACAGAAAGCTCAGTTTAGATGGATGGCGATTTAAACTATGGGCAAAATTCTGCACCTGAGAGGGTATGGAGTTTCAGTTACTGTCACCGTATTCAATTCCAAAGTCTATAAACCAACATGACAAGTATTTTTTTTATGGAAGTTCACAATATTTACCTCATGAAAAACACAATTTACAATAGGCATCATTGGGAAATATTTTTGGTAGCATACCCCTGCAACATGCACATACAATTTTTCAGTTTTTGCTCATATGCATTCTGGTTTATTGCATTACATATGGCTGTTAGGGAAATATAGTGGCCCCAGTTCAAGCTTTTTAATATGATTTGTACACAAAACAATATTCCCAATCTTCAAAGATCATTTATTTGATAATTGTGGAGATGACTTGTTCCCTTAAGGTATTACGTGAGTAATTCGGCCGGCTTCCGGGTAGAAGGATTTTAGAGTGCATATTAGAAATGACTCTTACAGGTACAGGGGGCTGCCTCTTACATAATTCTGACCACAGTAACTTTTGTTTCTGAAACTGACAGGTACAGTGTGCGGTATTTATTGACAGGTCAGTTTTCAACATACCCAGCGTAGTGACTGAATACACATAGCCACAATGTGAGTACTTCGAGTCACCGCGCAAGGCGACGTGACTGCTGTCAGTACTTTGGCTGCAGCAAACGGTAATATCTGAAAATTTTCCCAATGATGACCAGGTTTTCTTGTTCTCAGATGATTCAAAATATTGTAAGGAACAATTTGGCATAGGATATGTTTGGGTTTACAAGTTATTTTGGAAGGTACATACTGCAACCTGGTTTGTTTACATTTTTTGCGGGTTGAATTAGCAGCGTAACACCTTCATAGGCAGCCTTCTGGCCATGCCTGCTGGGTTTATGGTTTGAAAGGTTTGGGTCTTATGGCAAATGGGAGGTAGGAGTGGGGTGGGGTGGGGTGGGGGGATTCCCAACCACTGTGTAATGAGGTTCTCAATAAAATACAGAGAATCTCATTCTGTTTATGCAAGAAACATATCTGATCCATGTTCACACTAATGCTGGACAGAGCTGTAAGTGCACCATGGCTGAGACTGACCAGTCAGAGTTTGCCTGCATGAGGCTAGGAGTCTGCTAGGCTTATGAGTCCCAAGGGATCAGAGGAATTGGAATTCTAGGCAGAACAAGCCAGAGTGTACCCTCTGTTAAAAAATAGACTACAGAGTTTGCTGGACCGATCAAAGTCTGACTTATAGTCCTCAGTGACTGTTTTCACATTTTGGTGAATTTTGAAAAAGTGTGCGAATTTGTGTCATCTCAATGGACACTTTCATGTCTTTGTTTTCTTGTAACCAGTGAGATAAAGCCTGTTCTTCATAGCCAATACTGAGTCAGTATAGTGCATGTCACAGTTCACAGGTACATGTACATGTAGTTTTGTGACAGCATCTGTTAAAATTTGTTTATGTAATAAAGGAACAAAGACAGTTTTGTATTGCATGTATATACATCCCTCTGTATTATTTTATGTGTAGACTGTACATGCACATATACTCATCAATACTGCCCAGAAGGACTGAGCCTCTCAGGTATGGGCACTTTTCTCTGGTCGCGAAGGTGCCCACTGTAGAGAGGTTTCACTGTACAGTGGAACCTGCAATTTAAGATCACCCCTAATGCCAGATAAAAGTGGTCACATAGGACAGGTTGTCTTTCATCTCAGATAAATTAACAAAGAAATAAAAAGCCAATGTCTTTCTTTCTGACCAAGTTGGTCCAGAGTTTTTTCAGACACTATTGGAAAAAACCACCAAGCTTGCCATGGTGACTGACATAACCAGCAAAAGTGTGCTTCTCATTTGGAATAGTCATGATGTTTAAAATTATGCAAATTTTAGAGGCAACAAAAATTTTAAAAGCGCCATATCTTCCAAACTATTGCAGATGGACTCAAAATTTCAATGTGCATATATACCTTTGTGACACTTGCCACTATAATGGACAATACAGTTCTAGAATTTCAAATTATGCTGATAAGGGGCATTGAAAAATTTAAAAGTTGAGTATCTCCAAAACTAGTATTCATAGAGATGCCATTCCAACTTCAATTTGTAGGATTGTGGTTCATGGTTCATTGGATTCAACGCACCCAGATAGATTTGCTGGGACGCAAATCTTCTTTTTTAGTTTTATGCTTTATTTGACAACTACTGGATGACTGAAAACATACATTGTTATGATTTGCAACCATTACCTGTTCACTTTTGATTGTATAGTTAGATTATGGCAGTTCTGGTTTTAAAAAAATACCATTTTAGACCTGCCAGAAAATAAGTTGGGTGGGGTAGCTCTTTTCTCTCCAATTTAAATCCTGAGAAAGGTGAGGCTATGTTTAGCATATTGCCTTTTAGCTCGACAATTAGGGCAATTTTTGGTGCATTAAATGTTTTCCTAGAGCAAGGACTTTGAGCACTGTGTAACATTTTATGCACCGTAGAATATCGAACCTGAAGGAATTTTTGCACTTATTTGCCCAAATTTGATATTTTTCGACATTTTTATGCAACAAAACCATGCAGCCATCATTTGTACAGTGCTTGCCATATTGTTTCAGATACTATGAGCCATATTTGGTATGTTTCTAGAATTTATTTTTGAAGTCATGCTCAGTAGTGTCTTGTATGGAATGATAGTTAAAGTGATGACTACTATTTTCAAAGATATGGCTATAAAATACCCCTGTCATCAAATTGAAAGACCACAACCATCATAATTCAATGCAGAATATGCGAATCTTTAATAAAAAATGGGTTGTTATTTGTTCTACCATAGGGAGGGGTATATCCTTAAATAAGCCTTTTTAGGGTTGGCCAGTGGTTTATTCGCCTGGTGGGATCTAAAGTGCAGCGGTGCAGTGCTACAATAATGCATTTTATTGAATATTCCATGGAATTTTGTATACAAGTACTAGATAGTATTGTTGCGATTTTCAGATATACACTCAATCTGAAAGTGCCCCTGAGTGGCCGGTAATAAATATCCAAATTTTAGCACTGGTTAACCACCCGTGTATCTTCCTCTTAATGTTTTTATTGTGTCAGTTTGAAATTACACAAGAATGCACACCCCGATACCTATTTTTCATCTGGCTGCAAGCAGGCATTGAAGCTTTAATGTTTTAATTTATCAATTATAATGATTTTCTGTACATCCCTCGTTTTCCGTACATACTACGAAACTGACAGGCTCCATGTAAGTGAAATTGTATTCTGGCACTATGTCATTATGAAAATGATCTCTAGGTGGCATAAATTGCGCTGTTTTCTAATTCTGATTGCTTGTTTTGATGGGTCTTGTTTATGACCACATCACCATCTAAGAGCAGATGACTCATGGCTACAGTTTACAATTTGGTGTAAAAAATCTTGAAATCTATATGCAAATAATTAATTAATATATAGCCACTAATAAAGTTCATTATTGAACATGCGCAATCTCTTTTTTTAAACAAGAGCCACCAGAAGCACAGCTTGGCATTAGTTTTTATTTATTGCTGTGCTTTAAACAAAACCCTGCTGTGTGGTTCTTTTAAGAATAATTTGGGAGCATATTCTGCCGCAAAAAGGGCCATTAGAACAATTTTATAAGTGCATATACTAAGGCATCAGGAAGATGTACAGCTTCCTATTGATGTCATTAACCATTAACTGTTTATTTGACCATTTGTATGTAGTCGTGCTTGAGACGATTACTTGTAACTGAAAGTGAAGAGGACCTTAATTTACTTGGAAGATCGATGTTCTCTATTCCCATGTTTCAAGACAGGAATTGGAAAAGGGGTACAGTTCGAGTGGGCACAGTGACAACTGGAATAAAGAAACAGAGACAAAAACATCGAAAGGTAATATCCTAGAATAGATATAATTGAAAAAAGTGGAGAAAAGCACAGATCCAAGAAAATCTTGGAATCCTCCTGCACATTAGAGCATAAAATTGGTCACTGAAAGCATATACCCTCACATGATAAAGAGCAGTGTATCGGAGTGAATTACTTCTGCATTTGCGCTGATATTGACACGTTGGACACTCTGGCTTGCATCTACAAGGTATCAGTTGATATTTTCGATGTTTCAGGGAATGTTGTTTGATATATCTCTTACAAACCATTCACATTGATCCAACCCCTGTCGGTTGAGGATAGACGCATGGGGTGTGGTGTCAATGTCTGGTGCCAGATAAAGCCACCCTGCTATACCACTCTTCTAGCATGCTGTTGTAGACCAACACAAGGAGAGTCACTCTATGGAAGATCTTTTTGCACCGATCTTCTTTCTTGCTTTGTCAATGTCTGCACAGGAAATTGTCCTGCCATACATCAAAATGATGCATCTCTCACCTGTAGGTCATTCTTTCAGTAGGAATAGAACATGAGACATAGGAAGCGTAGAGTGAGGCATCAGTCAACTATAGAAATGGTGCCCAAACAGATCATTTTGATTTTTGTGCTGTGACCAGCAAAAGAGGAGACAATGTCACATTCAGCCAAGGCACGGAATATTGGAATGAGTTTTTGCTTTATTTTGACGCCAAGTTGCAGCTATTTAATGAATCTACAAATAACGGAAGTTTTGTTAGCACCAAAGGCTACTCATAGCTCATCTATTGCTGCCATTTTGTGAGTTACCATGATGCCCGTAATGACATTAATAATAACTGTGCGGATAAGGATCTACTGGTGACCATGACTTGCAGCGTGTGCCACGCAGAGTAACATGCGCGTATTTGCCTCTTCATGACTACATGATTGCAAATTGAACAACTGAGTGAATTGTGATCTGTGACAGAAAACAGAATAGTTCTTATTTTTTGTTGCTGTCTGTATACAGAAAATTTTGCCAGTTTTCTGGCCTTTGAGCAGGACTCACAACTCGCCCATGTGAATCTCTATCACGTTTAGCCCAAGCTATGCTTTTTGGACTCACAAATATATCAATCTCATTCAAGATCAACACGTTTGCCTTGATTAAACTGTGACAGTATATAGGGAACAAATACTTGCCTTGGAAATTCGTCAAATGATTTTTTACATCCCATGTTTCAACATACACACATTTACTGGACCATCAAGCACTGCAAATGTAACAGATGGGACAAGTCAGAGTTTGAAAACATGCCAAAGGATCACTCTTGGGACCAAAATGCAGCTTTCTCATGCCACACAAGGACAGTGAACAGGCTTGATCTTCATGCCCGACAAAAATTATTGAAATTACCGACGTGGTTATGACATGGTATATATTTATCTGGAAAACAGCTACGTCATTATTCATTAACCTGTAGTTGTACTTGCTTTTGTTAAGAATTTGTAAAGCTTCCAAATAAGGCAGCTTATTCCTGTTGATAGGTTGATCTATTGACACCGTTTTATGCACCAAAACTTTGTTGACAAACTCGTCAAATTGTTTCTTGGTCACGTTTCTGTGCATTGTGCACTGATTCTGCTACAAGAGAATCAGTGTGGCCTCGCTGTTCTCCTGAAATGGAATATTAAGCTAATTGAAGACAGCAACAGGAGCTTGGAAATACTTGACAAACAACTTTGTAATGCTGGGTGTTTGTTCAAAATGTAGTGCGACAGTTTGTGTGTCTTTGTTATATACAGAAGCCTCAAGATGACTGATGACCTTCGCAACTTCGGGACCAGATATCACCCAACGTCAGAGAGCATTTGGATTAGCAGTCAGGTCAACAGCACCCTCTTCTCATGTGATGCAGCATTATTTTGCTTTTGAGACTAATCAATTTCTATTCCAGAGTAGACCCACTTTGCCTTTTGCACTGTAAAGTAGCCATGTATGAAAGCCTCAGTAACATCTGTGTGTTTATCTGGCAGTTCTGCAATACCCCACTAATTAATGTACTAGAGTCCTGTGAGCATTGTTTATGTACAGAAAAGAAAAATCATGACCCATATTCATAAATTCCAAAACCAACAATAACAGCAAAGAGATTCTAGAGTTCCCTAAGCATCAACATTCATGTTCCAATACCGATGGGAAGAAACAAATTTCACTCCTGAATTGAGACAGGCAGTCACCCATAAAAGGCCACTGGTGGCTTTAAACCGGTCCTCTCAACCTTTGAAATATTCTTCATTAACTACAGACTATAGTATTCCCAAAATGTCTTGGCCAAACCACACACAACGCATACTTTATTACTTCTGCCAAAAATTAAAGGAGATCTGGTTGGCCTGAGTTTGAGAGCAAACAATCAAAGGATAAGCTGTACATGCTAAAGTTTGCCTCATGGAGAGAGCGCACATAGGAAAGTATGCACAATTCCAGCTTAAGCGTGGTTCCCCAGTGTGTGAAATGTCAAAACGCATAGTTTATTACTTTTGTCAAATATTAAAGGAGATCTGGTAGGCCTGTGTTTGAGAGCAAACAATCAAATGATAAGCTGTACATGCTAAAGTTTGCCTCATGGAGAGAGCGCACATAGGAAAGTATGCACAATTCCAGCTTAAGCCTGTGTTTGAGAGCAAAGAATCAAAGGATAAGCTGTACATGCTAAAGTTTGCCTCATGGAGAGAGCGCACATAGGAAAGTATGCACAATTCCAGCTTAAGCGTGGTTCCCCAGTGTGTGAAATGTCAAAACGCATAGTTTATTACTTTTGTCAAATATTAAAGGAGATCTGGTAGGCCTGTGTTTGAGAGCAAACAATTAAAGGATAAGCTGTACATGCTAAAGTTTGCCTCATGGAGAGAGCGCACATAGGAAAGTATGCACAATTCCAGCTTAAGTCTGTGTTTGAGAGCAAACAATCAAAGGATAAGCTGTACATGCTAAAGTTTGCCTCATGGAGAGAGTGCACATAGGAAAGTATGCACAATTCCAGCTTAAGCGTGGTTCCCCAGTGTGTGAAATGTCAAAACGCATAGTTTATTACTTTTGTCAAATATTAAAGGAGATCTGGTAGGCCTGTGTTTGAGAGCAAACAATTAAAGGATAAGCTGTACATGCTAAAGTTTGCCTCATGGAGAGAGCGCACATAGGAAAGTATGCACAATTCCAGCTTAAGTCTGTGTTTGAGAGCAAACAATCAAAGGATAAGCTGTACATGCTAAAGTTTGCCTCATGGAGAGAGCGCACATAGGAAAGTATGCACAATTCCAGCTTAAGCGTGGTTCCCCAGTGTGTGAAATGTCAAAACGCATAGTTTATTACTTTTGCCAAAAATTAAAAGAGACCTGGTAGGCCTGTGTTTGAGAGCAAACAATTAAAGGATAAGCTGTACATGCTTAAGTTTGCCTCATGGAGAGAGCGCACATAGGAAAGTATGCACAATTCCAGCTCAAGCGTGGTTCCACAGTGTGTGAAATGTGGAATGTAATCGGCTTTTGTCTGCATCAAAGTTGCCCAAACCGCATGGAACCTGCATCACTGCTGCAAGAGTGTGTTAATATGCAGCCTATGCTTGTTGCAAGAGAACCATATTATATAAGGTACAAGCTCAAATGGGCCACACATACAAGAACGACATAAGAAGCATTCGGGAATGAGTCAGCTTTAACTGCAGATCCTATTTGTGCTCGTTCAGGTGCCTGTGTCCAGCCAATGCCTCGCGACCAGTCATCTGCAACTTTTAAGGCAGCTATTTCTATACGAGGACCACAACACATATTTACAAACTGGTCATGTTCATAAGTTTTTTGCCACTTCCATTAAATATGCTTGGCAACTTGCAAAACGAGACTGATCAAATACTGTGACAGGTGTTTGCCCTGCATCAAGATGTTTCACAGCATTTTTCATAACCTCCATGGCAGTCTGATCATAGCAACTGTGTGGGCACAACCATGAAACAGGGGCAGGAGGGCACTGAGGGTAACAATACATGCTTTATCCTGCAATGCTTTTGCATGGCATGCAGCCAATGCGATATTTTCACAGTTCAGTGCCTATGTTCTTTCAGAGAGCATCTGACTTGTTCTAGCCGCATGTATTCCTCCTCAATATATGGATGCGAAGCTTTCCTATTCAAAGTTGTTACAGTGGAAGTAGGAATAGGCGACCCTCGGTGTTTGAGGAAATAGGAGTATCCCGATAATACTTTGGAAAATCACCGATTGATTTTGCAGAGGAATGACCACTAATGAGAGACTCCCAACGACCTGTATCATCGCCATCAAAATTCAGAAGGTCGATCAGGAAGATACCACCTCCATAAAAAACAATTAGTGTAGGGGAAGTAAGATTGTGATATATATCACTGACAGGAACAGTTGTGAAAACATTTTCACGGGGGGGGGGGGGGGGGGGGGCAAACAACATGTTCTCCTGGAAAATGCTGACAAACACTGTCACCCATTTCAACCGAAAATGCAGCATTCTATCTTACGAAATAATGATACGCGGGTGAAGATAGCGTCAACCATCACTCTTTTGTCCTTATACGAATGTACCATGAACCCTTTTCAGAGAGCTACTGGAGTTTACAAAATTGTCTGATGTATTATCAGCATGGTTTCTTTGTTAAGTTGCAAAGGTTTCACACAACTGGGTTTTTTGGGGGTTTTTTGGGGGGGGGGGTTTGTTTTTAAAGAAAGTTAAGCAATTGTTACGGAGGCTGTTGTCATTGACAGATAAGCTTGGTCTTTGATACTTCGATATTCCGAAATCATATTTACCAAAGCAAGTTGTGAAGAAGCAACTCAATTCTCTTGACCCTCATCATCGAGTAAACCGGTGAAGGGCTTCACATGTTCAAAAATGCTATACCTGTCAAATCCTGTTCACAGGTTTTGCCGAAGGCCAATGTTTTTATTGAACACCAGGAGAGTTTCACGACCTTTTCTGTGAGCTTGCAGTTCATACAATTCTACCACAAATTGTTCTTTGAGATGTGTGCAGTTTACTTTGTTATCATACATGATATAATATTGCTTTAACCTCTGGCTATACATGTTCACAAGATCAGACGACTTAAACAATGAACCAGTGTTATCTGATGCTCTAATTTCATTCATATACATCATCAAGTTCACCAAAATAAATTCCGTCTATTGTAGGATTTTTTTTTCTTTTTTTTTTGGAGACACCGTTATATTTTTTTCTTTTCATGATGTTCCTACTGTAAAATTTAAATTATATTTATCCTGGTGTTTTGCTGAAAGAGCAGCCATCATGGAGTCACTCCTTTCTCTGAGATTGGCCACAAATTAAATGAAGCTAGTCATTTCAGATGTTCATAATTTCAATGACGATTGGGATCGAATACATTTTTGTTTTTCCACACAGTCAACACACTGTTCTAAATCGATAACAACAAGGCCCCTCCTTTTGGCCCTGTGCATTTGGTTTCAATGGACGTGAGAGTACATGCCTTATGCTATACAGCTTTGTTTGCAACTGAAACGGCTTCAAATCCCTGATCTTCGTCCTTGCCATGAGCCCTTGCCATGCCTGATGAGGAGGCTGACTGCCTATACAGTGCAGGTGAAATTAGTAAACAAATCGGCAGTTTGATTAGAGCAAAGAGTTACTTTACATAGCATATGCAAGAAAGACAGGGTAGGTATTTTAAATAGATTGCACATGTGCACAAGCTACTTTTGGATGAGCTCCATAGCAACAAATCTTAACTAGGTATTTTATATTTATGCCAAATGTCATAATTTAAAAATTAGAAATTTGATTGCACAATTGTAGTACAAAATAGAAATATGATGTCACACAATTGGGACTGCAATGAATTGTATTTATTGACCACCAGAGGGCGCAAAGAATCTACCACCAAGTGTTTGAAACCATGAGTAACCAAGCCATGCCCCCTAAAAAAAGAGTCTTTGTCAAAAGGAAACTTATTTTCTTAAAATTATGTGAATAAGTGGGTCATTATCAAGACCACTAAAAATATCATATATATATATATATATATATATATATATATATATATATATATATATATATATATATATATATATATATATATATATATATATATATATATATATATATATATATGCCGTTTCTTGTTTTATTCAGTATTTGTTAGATTTTTTATCAGAAGATCAAATCGATTTCATGAGGTGAATAAATGTACTTGTTAATGGGATTAAACTGTTTGTTCCTCTGAATAAATTGATTTGATCTGCTGATAAAATTGATTTGTTCCTCTGATCAAATCGATTTAATCACAGGAACAAATATACTCTTATTTGATCACACGAAGAAATAAATTTGCTCAGATGATTAAATTGATTTGGTCAGAGGAATAAATATATGGTATTTGATTATCTGATTAAATCGAATGGTCTTTCTAATCAAATCGTTTTGATCATTTCAACAAATATCCCTTAACTTAATTAAATTGACGCTCCCTGTCTGATTTGTTCCGAGAATCCTATATTTATACTTCGAAACAAATCAGCATTTGATCCGCGCAGCAAATAATATTTGATGCTGGGAACAAATAGACAAAAACTACTTGTTCATTGGATAAATTTATTTTTTGCCACGCATGTGTGGACATTTTCTGCCCCAGTTCCGTTCAAAATGGAGGAAAACGCCAGTACAAGTAGGATATATTATTATCTGGTTTCGGAAAAAACTTTTGTTTATTCAGCAGATCAAATCGATTTGCTGTATTCGTTCGGGTGAATAAATTGGGAAATACCATATTTCATTTGATCTGAAGAACAATTCGATTTCGATCACCTGAACAAATGTATTTATTCATGAGATTAAATTCATTTTATTTGCTTCTCTGAACAAATTTATTTAATCTTCTGATTAAATCAGTTTGTTCTCATCAAATCAATTTGATCAGAGAACAAATATACTGTATTTGATCAGATGAACACATACATTTGTCCATTTGATCAAATCGATTGGAACATGTGATTAAATATTTAGTCTTCTGATTAAATATTTAAACAAGAAACGGCCTTCCATAATATATATACATATATATGTATATATATATATATATATATATATATATATATATATATATATATATATATATATATACATATATAAATATATATATATATATATATATATATATATATATATATATATATATATATATATATATATATATATATATATATATATATATATATATATATATAAGTGACGCGTCCTTGTCGGGAAAATGCTGAAGGAAAACTTCAGAAAGTAATCCATATCAATTGTAAAGGTGCAGGACAAATGGCACATAGGAAATGTTTGCTGCAAAACAATACCAAAGATTTCGGATTGTTGTTAAGAGAATTACCTGCCCCCACTTTCGGCTTAGTTTAACATCTGAAAATAATTAGGAAGCTACATAGTATCTGAACGCAAAGTTTCAAAAATTATCAAATGAATTGCACAGTTGTTTTTTTTATTTTTGCACTCAGCTGCTGCACTTTTGCAAAAACAGTCATAACTGAGTTGTAAATTAAAAGCACACTCATTTAAAAATTACCACACATACCCAAATTACATACCTTACTCTCCCTGTGTAATGATGATAATAGTAACAACGTAACACCACGGTGGAAGTGTATAAGCAGTGATAACGGAGTGGAAACAAAATATTGGCAACATAATTGCCTTTTTGTATACATAAACAATGGGCAGTAATACTTTTTCGAAAAACACAGGAGATTCAGCTCTTTTTTTCAGAATAAGGTTCTTAATCTAAAAGATTCTTTTCAGAATATGTTTCTTAATGTAAAGCGTTTTCCGCATCCGATTTTATGGATGCTTTATAAAAATTCATTTTTGTGAGGGCGACCTTAGGTTTAAGTGCAAATTGCCGCAAAAGATATGTCCTGTTCATCACAGCACGTTACGCAAAAGTAAAATATTTATGTGTTTGGTGTTGTTTTTGTCGTTGTTGTTTTTAATTTAACAGCATTGTTGTAACAGAAATACTAATAACACACAGCAAGCTCATAAGTTTCCAGTGCACGGCTCAAAAATACGCAAATTTGACCCCTCGAAAAAAATGTTCATCTTTCTATGTATGTATGAACGTATGTATGGATATGGATATATATATATATATATATATATATATATATATATATATATATATATATATATATATATATATATATATATATATATATATATATATATATATATATATATATATATATGGACCATGCTTTGAATCTTTATTATTTGCCAACTGTAAATCTATAATCAGCATTGGTGTCCCAGAAACAGGTAGAGATTTGAACCCACGATAAGGGAGATAGTGTCAAATATTGAGTCAACAAATATGTCCAATGTGAACATTTTTATCAGTGGCAAGATACATAGCCGTCTGTCAAACTTTCCGCAAAAAATATGATTGAAAAAACCATACATGTAAAAGCGTTAAATAATATAGCAGTGCTGACCCGTGTATGTCAGAATAGTAATAAAACCATAGCATTTTAAAATTCACCTCGTCGGTTTTGATAACACAGTATTTCCTGCTATCTGCGGTCACCACCAGCAGGAAATAAAAAGTGACTAAATGCAATGTTTCACATTTTACTGCAAGTAAACTTATAAGGATATTGACTCCTGTGTAGCCAAGTGGGTTACCACACACACACACACACACAAAGACTTGTGGTCTTTCAGAGCACCGGCAACAGGCAGCGGATACTTCCGTATCGTTGTAGGTCAACAATAGAGGATCACGAGTCACATGGCTAGGTCCACTCGACAGCATTATGCTTTCTAAATAGTGTGATGAATAAAACCAGTTATCACGCTTTACTCTGTTTTCATTTTAAGAAGATATAGATGCTGATCACCGTGCAGGTAACCAAAAACGCATCTCTCCCGTGCCGTTCCGTCGATATTTTAGGTCGAGCACAGAGAAAATAGGTTTGTGTATTTTCATAAATTTACTTTCTTTCAGCAAAATTTATAGTGGACATCCGGTCAAAATATTTACATGGTAAAACAGCCCATGGGTATGCAAAATTTTGCCCAAATGACAAGCTTTGCATTCTTCCATAATATGCTTGATCTGGGAACGGTTCAGGCGCTGAACAGTGCGCCATATGTTCCAAACGCAGAATAGTCTTGAGGCCACACCAAAGATCACTGTTTTCCAACCAGTGTTTGCTCAAGACCCTAAAAGCGTCTCTGTCGCGAGCCCAATGTGTGGTCATTCATTTGATCCTCAAGCACATGAAACCGCGGAACCTGCAGAGTAGTGGGGACAACTTGTGCTTTATTCAGGGACCATCCATTTTGCGCTTTGTATTGTTTTTAAACGAACCAATTTTGTCTTTTGTATATTTATTAATGTTTATCTTAAGCACGTCCACAAAAACATTTCTAGTGCACACCCGCTGCACGATTTCCCCAATTGCAATGTTTACAAACATTATCTACGAACTTGACACAGAAGTGGCTTCGGTGGGAAGAACGTCTGCACAGTAATCAGAAGGATATGGGATTAAATTACAAAGGGCTCATTTTTCGTCCGATTGACCTCTAGTTGGTTATATAATATAGTTTCGCATGAACATAATCTTCCTCCTCGCATGTACTATTAATCCGTTGGCCGCAAAAATTACAAAATAATATACCCAGCTTTCACAAGTGAAGTGACACAATTTCGCCAAGAAAATTTTACTTCAAAATATCACCAGTGGCCCCGGGATTTGAAATGCATAGATAGATAGATAGATAGATAGATAGATAGATAGATAGATAGATAGATAGATAGATAGATAGATAGATAGATAGATAGATAGATAGATAGATAGATAGATAGATAGATAGATAGATAGATAGATAGATAGATAGATAGATAGATAGATAGATAGATAGATAGATAGATAGATAGATAGATAGATAGATAGATAGATAGATAGATAGATAGATAGATAGATAGATAGATAGATAGATAGATAGATAGATAGATAGATAGATAGATAGATAGATAGATAGATAGATAGATAGATAGATAGATAGATAGATAGATAGATAGATAGATATGGGCTACCACGTCTGGCCGCACATTGAATAGACCAACACAAAGGAAATGATTAGTAGCCCAAGAATGATATTGTAGGTGAACAAAGTTTTTCCTCCACTTCTCGAGGCTGCTTGGTGAAACAAATAACAAGGTATGAAACTCATTGACAAATAAAGCCTGAGAATTATTTTTATCGCTGTGTTCGAGACTCCGTTGGTAAAACTGCCTGGAAATTCACGCTAGCGTTTCGCAAAATAAGGAAATC
This sequence comes from Hermodice carunculata, assembly GCA_964020975.1. Lineage (NCBI taxonomy): Eukaryota > Metazoa > Annelida > Polychaeta > Eunicida > Amphinomidae > Hermodice > Hermodice carunculata. Next base: position 5,329,038 of record OZ026624.1, on the reverse strand, counting down.
ATGATCTGATTTGTCGATTCTTTTGTGGTCACGCTTGGGGCAACGTAGGTCCAAGTGAGCTCCATGTGATTTGATTTAAACGTATTTTATTGATCAAGGGAACAATATCTAACGATGCCACTCGGCGATTGAGAAAAAGGACCAAGTCCCTTCTTGATTGTGGCTGTGTGCCAACACAGACATTCTGGTCTTGTTGGGTGTCTTGTTTCCTCTTTGCCAGCAATTTTGTCCGACAATTTTCTCAGACACCATCACAATTAGAAACTCCAAACTTGGTATGATTATAGATCTACACAAAAAGTGTGCTTTTTTTTTGTTACAAAAACGGCTAGTACATTTAAAATTGTGCCAATTAGGGGCATTTCGAATTTTAAATCTTGAATATCTTCAAATTCATTATAGGTAGACAGGCCATTCCAACTTCCATTTATAGGCTTAACTTGTACTTGCAAACGAACCACAAAATTTACGCAAATTAGTGCACTGGAAAATTTTAAATGTTGAATATCTGCAAAGCTATTATAGCTACTGATACCATTCTAACTTTTATATATAAATTTGTGTATCCAATGAACCACAAACACAAGTTTGAGACTTTTATTTTATGCTAATTAGGGCACCTAAAAGTTTAAATGTTGAATATCTTCAAAACTGTTACAGGTAAAGGTGTTCTCCCAACTTCAAGTCACAGGTATGTGTTGTAGCATATCACATGAACTATAAACAGAAGTTGTGGAATTTAAATTTATGCTAATTAGGGCACTTGAAAAGTTTAAATGTTGAATATCTTCAAACTATTCTAGGAAGAGATGTCATTCAAACTTTATTTAGAGGTTTGTGCTGTGGATGCATCCAATGAACCACAAACAGAATTTTTACAATTTTAATTTTTAGTTAATTAGGGGCACTTAAAAAGTTTAAATGTTGAATATCTACAAGACAATTATGGTTGGAGATTCAATTTCAACTTCAATTATAGGTCTTCAGCGTAGGCGCGCGCAATCTTCAAAGCTATTATAGGTAGAGGTGCCATTCCAAGTTTTATCCATATGTCTGTGCTGCAGGCACATTTGATAAACCACGAACAAAAAGTGTAGCATTCAAATTTAAGCATGTTTTAAAGGCACATAGACAGATTTTCTTTCAGGCGAATCTTCTTTTCTAGACCCTCTTGCAATAAGAAAAGATGACTGAAACGGGACAAGATAGATGCACAAATTTTGCATGACCATCAAACTAACGACAACAGGCAAGGTGATTATGCAGATTTTGGAAAGATCTGATGACACCCAGGTGCACCAGACAGATAGTGGAGTCACAAAAAAAAACTGATATTGCAATGAATAGATGAATAGCACATCATGAATACTCGGTAATATTACCGTACACCAGTAGCTTGGAAACTTTCTGATGTAATTGTATACTCACGTATGACAGAAAATATATGAATATTCTGTTCTATTCGAGAGAGCAGTTCGCAGAACCATACAATACAGATCGGAGAGTTAATAGAGTTGAAGGGCCTACAAAAATGACAATCCAAATTTTATTAAACGGACCGATATGCAATGTTATTACTTTTTGTGATTGATTTCAACCACTCTTTTGATGTTGATATAGTTTTCCTCAGCTTTAAAAAGTTTGAGCCATCTCAGCCCGAAGCGGTCAAAGCTCGCGCCTTTTTGTGAAAGGAGCCGTGACGTCATCTGGGTAACACAAAGCCAAGCAGCATGTCCAGAAGGCGAGATGGCAGTGACGATGAATTGGATCCTTCGTGTTCATGCAAGTTTTATGGAGAAGAGATTGACTAGAGGATTTCTGATGGTAATGAGTATTTTTGGTGGGGCGGTCTCGTCAGAATTGAGATGCACGTCCATACTAGCAAGAGCCACATGCACCCATTTCAACAGATCGGCCGGTTCAAGAAGAAGACAAGTCAGAGAGATTGAACAGTTTAGAATGTCAATGATACGGTGCTTTTGTTTCGTACAAAATACTAAAAAAACTATACTTTCAGAAGAAAATTTTGCTTTTAGAAATTTGAGCGTAAAAGATTAACCGCAGCCTACGCAAAATGGATCTGCCACAAGGGACAGGACCTGACCGCTATGGCAGCTTGGTCAAGCGATAAGACCAGAACACACAGCTACTCACAGCTAGGATGTTTTCCGCTCTTGGTCACAATTCTCCCCCAGGCCGCTAAATATTGGTTAAAATTCTGTTCACAAGACAAGCCACAGCTAGTGGACTCTGCCTATTTGGAATCCTATTTGTTGAAAAATAGTTGGGCCGACCATATGAAATTAATGCTGGCTAAGTCTAGTTTTAATAATATTTGGGAAAATCAGGGCAGCCTAAGCATAAATAAGGCCATCACACACTTGAACAATTGTTAACATGTAAAATTTGTTCGTGCATGGTCCAATTATGTCCAAAGAGAGGACCCTAACTCCAAACTTCGTAGCTACAAATTATTCAAAACTGAATTTGGTGTTGAAAACTATTTACTGGCCACCACAAATTTTAATACCCGAAAGGAATTTTGTAGATTGCGGACCAGCGCACACAGCCTCCAAATTGAACTGGGTAGGCACACCATACCCAAGACTCCAGTCGAGCACAGGATCTGTAAATTATGCACCATGCAGTGTGTAGAAAATGAGATACACATGATATTAGATTGCCCATTTTATCATAAAGAAAGATAAAATTCTATACCATGACCTATTTGACACAGCTTTCCATGCCCTAAACCACAATCAAAAATTTCATTTCATTATGTCATATAACAATGGCGATGTGGAAATATTAAAAGCTATCCAAGTCTTTATTACCAACTGCTTAAATAAAAGGAATGCCAAACTTGGCTCATCCACTTAACCTTATTCATGTCTATGATGCAAGGTGGCAGCACCAGGTTGCTACTGCTTGATCCACAGTCCCCACAACCCCGTTTCATTGTAATGTAATCTCGTATCTATGTGAAATTGTATTTGACTGAAATAATTACTGCGTTATAAAATTGTCTTGACTGAATTACCGTAATTTGTTTAGTTAGATTATCTTAGTATTTATATCTTCTGTATATATTAATCCTTTCTTCACATGTTTCACTATTGTATGTTTGCTATGCTCTGTTGTGGAATGATGCAATAAAAGTATTCGTATTCGTATTCGTATTCGTATTCGATCCTGCTGCGCTGGATGTTATAATCACAGGGGCAACCGGCAGAATGGTTGTCATCAGATTCAAGTCGATACCTACCATTCATACTGACCGTCAAAGTCACTGTCCACCGCAAATACTGATTAAGGTAAGAAGGGAACAAACAAAAATCGGTGCCCCCCCCCTGCTGTTTTCCCTTTTTTAAACACCTTCTGCTGCCCCCCTCCCCCCACCACGCATATAATCTACACACCAAAAGATTCGTCACAATCCACTCTCTCGATCCCTGCCTAATAATTGAGTTGTCGGACGTCTTTTAGCCCACTTTCGCCACTTTATTCCTCACAAAGCTTCTAGATTCCGAATGAGCCACTATTCGTTGAACGGAAGTGACCCCTGCGTACGGAGTCGAATTTCTCCTTCGCTCTGATTGACCGCCAGTGAATAATTTTGTATTTTCGTTTACTTTGTTATTTCATTAGGGATGTGTACACAATTTAGCGATTAAAGTAAACCTGGTAAGTAAATGAAAATACAAATTTATTCAATGGCGACCAATCAGAGCGAAGGAGAAATTCGAGTCCGTAGGCAGGGGTCACTTCTGTTCAACGAAGACTGACTGAGAGACATTTCTTTCTACCTCTACATCTGATGACGAATTTAATTTACTGGCTATCATAACACTACAAGAAAGAACCGTCCTAATACCGTTGGGGGTGGAGTAGCACTATGTGCATCTTTAATATCATTTGCTATTTCCCGCCGTTTCGACTCAGAGGTTCCCGATATCGAATTATTGTGGACAAAGATAAGGCTTCATAACAATAAATTCTTACTTGGGGTTGCCTACAGACCCCCAAATACACCTGTTTCCTTCTGGCACAAGTTACTGGATAGTATTGATCTCGCCAAAAATAGAAATATACAAAACATTATTTTTAACAGGCCACTTTAGTACTGCTTCTGGCACTAAACTAAAACAGTTCTGCCGGAAATATTTTCTTTTATCCCCTACTTTGTATTATATTACATTGAAAACACATGGGATATGGCCTATGTGATATTGTTCACCATATCCCATGTGTGGGACTACTTTTTACCATATTTGTAAAATCAGAGATATGGTTTTCCAAATATGGAAGGAATCAATTGCATATTTGGTATATCCAAACTCGCCTCATTACCTTGCCATGAATCACGGCCGAAAACCTGATGGTCCGTGGTATAAATCCCAGCCAATGTGTAAGAATAAACTTGATTCTGTGATGCAGACTAGGGTCAAAAATGCAAGACTGATGATTGGCAGAAAAAACAACCACTCTGTAAGACGCACCATGTGCAGTCGACTTTTACATCCAAGTGTCCCGCTAACCATTATTCAACAGCTAAGCGGGCACAAAAATGGGGGGTCCGAGAACAATTATGTAACAGCAAGCCGAAATCAACAGCATGCCACGTGCAGCCTTCTGCTTCTTTTCAGAGACATCTAACATCTGTCCAAAACACTCCCTAGACTCTGTCTTCATCAGCTGGGGTGGTAGGGAGCCATCACCCAGCTCTTTCGGCCAAGTCTGGCAACATTTGCTGCCGTCACTGATCATGCTGATGGGGCCAATCTGCCGGCCAACAGTCAGTTGAGCTCCACGGGTGCATACTTTGGAATGTTTGCTGGTGCAACACTCTAAGTCAACGTGACCTTCCAGTTCTCCTCTCCACCAAATTAATTCCGTATAGAAATAATAAAAAAAGTGTCTTTTCGTCGAGATTTTTGTCTGAAGCGACAGCCGTTCAAAAAAATCCGGCATTAGGCCTGTGGACGACTGCTTTTCTTTGTTGTTTAAATTTTATATTCATACGCGCAGCATGACTGTGTCAAAGTCCCATGTAATATAGTGAAATAAAATATTACAAGTGATATAATTGGTCTTGTTTTCTTCCCTAATAGACAGTAAGGGATAAATACAAAATAACCCTCGTCGTTAATCTATCTAAACCGAATCTCCCGAGTTGACTGTCTGCCTGCGCGCCTGATCATCCGCGGGCTTCGCGCTTGGGTGATCAGGCGCGCAGGCAGGCAAACAACTCGGGGGATTCGGTTTGACAGATTAACGACGTAATTTTGTCTATACACTGCATATTATATAATGAACAACTGGAATTACGAAGACCACATCTACCTGTCTTGACCAAATAATTTCAAATATACGGAATTTTGTTACAAAAAAATCCTCGTGTACAATCACCTATTTCTTACTGTGGTCATTCAGTTGTGGCTGTCAATTTACTTCTTCGGCGTAGAAAAGAGTCGCCTTTAACAGGACATATCTGGCAATATGAAAAAGGCGAATTTTGATGAATTAAGAAATCAAATAAATTGGGATGATTGTTTCAAATTTGATAATATCGATGATTGTGGTATAAATTGGACTGAGTCGTTTTTTAAGCTGCAAACCACATTCCTAATAAACCAATAACAGCTCGTCCCTATGATCTCCCCTGGTACAGTTCTGGGCTCCGCTATGAGAAGCAGAAAGTCATTGGAGCATATGATATAGCAAAAAAAAAAGAAAGAAAGAAAGAAAAAGAAAGAAAAGAAAGAAAGAAAGAAAAAAAGAAAAAAGAAACATGACGCACAGGCACGGAGTACTTACAAAAGAATTCGCAATCAGTACGTACCTTGAACATATAAAAATTGCAGAAGAAAATTATAATGGCAAGCTTAGTTCTTCTCTCAAAAGTGCCAAACATAAGAACAAAGGTTGGTGGCGAACAGCAAAACATTTCATAAATCGTAATCAATCTCCGGCCATCCCTTAGTTACTGCATGAACCGCCATGTTTAGAACGTTTATGTAAAGCTGAACTATTTAATAATTTTTTCCTGAGCCAGAGTAACCTTGACAAATCCAGGGTCCCCGTGCTCCCTACCATAGATCTACCCACTAATATTCGTGAGTCCATTCAAATCAACCATAATGAAGTTTTTGATATTTAAAAAAAAATTAGATGTCACAAAGGCCACCGGTCTGGACAAATTGAGCACTCGTCTCGTAAAAGAAGGAGCGCCATATATTTGCGTATCATTAACTAAATTCTTTAATCTTTCGTTACAGCTTCAAGCTATTCCCAGCTTATGGAAGCAAGCACATGTTACCCCTTTATACAAAAAGGACGACCATACTTTATATAACAATTATCGTCCGACCTCTCTTTTAAGTTGTGTCGGTAAAGTACTTGAGAAAGTCATTTTAAGCATATCATTAGTTTCTTCAGGGATAATTTAAATTTGTCTACTAACCAGTTAGGTTTTATACCTGGCAACTCGACAGTCAACCAGTTTTGTTTCCCTGTATCAAGAAATTTGCCTGGCAATTGATCTGCAGAAAGAAGTACGGATTGTTGTTGTTTTTTTGTTTTTGTTTGTTTGTTTTGTTTGTTTGGTTGGGGTTTTTTTGTTGGTTTTTTTGTTTTTTGTTCTTTGTTTTTTTGTATGTTTTGTTTTTGATATAAACAAAGCATTCGATCGAGTTTGGCAAAAGGATTCATAATACAAATTGAAAAACAATGGCATATCGGGTTCTTTGCTCAATTGGTTTCAAATTTATTTGTTTATTAGCCAACAGAGCGTCGTACTGAATGACCAGGCATCTGATTGTGGCACCATAAATGCTGGTGTCCCACAGGGCTCTGCACTAGGTCCTCTTTTATTTTTGATTTTCATAAATGATATTGTGGATATTGTCTTGTCAAATATAAAACTGTTTGCAGATGACACTTCCTTGTTTCTCACTGTTGACAATCCAAATTTAAGGGCAGCCATGATATTATTATCTTTCTTCTATTTCACCTTGGTCTCCTGATTGTATGGTAACTTTTAATGCTCTGAAAATAGATGCTCTGTTAGTATCTCGAAAAAGTAACCCAGTAAATGATCCTCCTTTAGTATTTCAAGACCACCGGCTGGAAAATATTGACCAGCACAAACATTAAGGGCTTGTATTCCGATTTGACCTCAGGTGGAACGAACATACGAATACTATAGTCATCAAAGCTACTAAACAACTCAATATTCTGAGAACACTACAGTATACCCTTGACAGACAAACGCTAGAAATTTATTTATGTATCATTTATTCGACCTTTAATGAAATAAGGTTCTGTTGTCTGGGATGGTTGTAAGGGGGCTAGTGCATTAAAGGTTGGAGGTATTCAGTTGGCTGCTGCCCATGTCATTTTCGGTGCCATGCGAAACTGTAGGAGGAAACTGGTTTTGTAACATTTAAAAAGCGTAGGGAAATAAGTAAGTTGATATATATATATATATATATATATATATATATATATATATATATATATATATATATATATATATATATGTATGTATGTATATATATGTATATATATGTATATATATGTGTGTGTGTGTGTGTGTGTGTGTGTGTGTGTGTGTGTGTGTGTGTGTGTGTACAAAATTTGAAATAATCTAGTTCCAAAATATCTTTGTAACACTATTCCTAAAGACCCAAACGTCAATAGAAGATATAATACCAGACAACCCCCAGATCTATCACAGTTTAGAGCGAGAACAGAAGTGTTTAATAAACTCATTCTTCCCTGCAACTACTAGACCTTGCCCTCCGAAGTACGGAATTCAAACTCTTTGTCTCCGTTCAAAAACAAAATTAATACCGGTGTTCCTCAACCAGTCAAACAGATGGAATGGGCAAATGATTCCCAGCAGTTATCCATGCAAGATTACGCATGAGCCACAGCCGACTGAATGCACACCACATGTATTCAAAATAGACGTTCCTAATAGTCCTGGGTGTCCATGTGGGCAAGGTGCTGAAAATGTTTGGTATTACTTATTTGTTTGTCCCTTTTATGTTGTTCTCAGAAATGATCTCCACAGAATTGTAACAATTTATGCCCCGTTCAGTCTTGAGACAATTTTATATGGTACTTCAGACTGCAGTTTCGAGAACAACAAGAAAAATTTTTGGCTATCCACGACTGCATCACAAAAACTAAGCGTTTTCAGTCCGGTGCCATCACTTGAATTCAATATTTTATATTTTACTTTGTAACCATGAATTTATATGATTTGTTTATCACACAGTATATTACATATTATAATGTAAAACCCCCGCTGCCTGTCCCGCTTCGTATGCTATGTCCTACTTCAATTTGTTAGCTTCCTGCGATGCTCTATTTATTATTCATACCTCACTATTTACAACTCATGAACACCATTTAATGAGAGCATTGCACCAGGCCAAGCGATCTTCCGTCTGTCCTGTGCAATTGTCCTTCTTCTGCAAGAGGGGTTAACATAGGGCCTGGACCTTCTCTCCGATCGTTTTCCTTTATGAAATAAAATATGTTTAAACCGTACATTTTGGAAAATATTCCACATCGACTTGTTTGCATAAAGATTTTGTCCCATTCCGCATCCAAACTTTTCACAATTGCCATAGCTTTCGAAAATATGTTGATATGTTACAGGTTTGTAGGAAAATTCTCTGGCCTAGCAATACCTATACAATCTGGGATTCTCCGACCCCTGATACAAATTACAATGAACAAATCGTGATTCGCGGATAAAATTGGAGAATGTAAGTTTACCATCTTAAACATGATTGTCATCTTATTGCTTGTCACAATAGGTTAAATCTGCTTTAAAAAAAGCAAAAAACAAAAAACAAAAAAAAAAACAAAAACAAAAACAACAACAAAAAGAAAAAAAGGAAAGAAAAAAAACCCCAAAACACCCCCCCCCCCCTATTTTCACGTCTGGTGTTTCTGAATTTCTACCTATTTCAAAACGCATTAAAGAATAATTGTTAGCATACGTTTTATCACAAAACCCCGAAATGTATGGATCTGTGAGTAGGGAGGGAGGGCAAGGCTAATAACGTGCATTTCAAGGGACTTTAATAGTTCCAATCCAAACCAATGTTGGATCTATTTCTGTAAAGTTACTTATTGTCAAGTGCACAGCGTCGATGCTGGTCTTTGCTTTCGAATGCGTAGCTGGAGGTCCTGCAAATCCATTTGGCACAGCGTCGTCTCTTGACTGCGGCAGGGTTTTAAAACCTTAATTTGCCATCATAACATAGAATGGGTCGTAATTTCTTCCACAAAATGTGCCGAGCACAGCATCCTGTTGTCTGTCACACTGAAGTCGACCCATGCCATCCGTTCTTGCCGCGCCCTAGTGTCCTCCGTTTTGGATCCTTTGGGAAGCGAAAAAGACTGGGCATTCTTGTGGGTATTGGCACAACCACAGGCAACACACCATTCCACCATGATGTGTGGTTGTAGACTGATAGGCCGGAAAAAAAGTCCCCAAAACGCGGCAATAAAGTTGATTTCTTGTGATGCTATTGTCGATTTTCTCTACCAAATTTTAAAAAATGGTCCATAAATACACTTCAGAGGCATTTCGAATAATTCACCCCGTGGGCGAAAGGAAGATACTGCAGTATGAAATCCAGATATGCATACTGACATAAAAATGACAAGCAAAATGTTATAACACGTATCTTCATTGTCTGAAACATAAACGCGTTCAAAAGCATAAATGCAAATATTGAAAATGTGGGCATTTTATTTTTGGCAGTTGTATCAACGGAATGTTGTCTCGAATACAGCGATAAAAGTAATTCTTATGCTTTATTTTCAAGTGCAAAGAATCGTTTGAAGTCACAGAAAATTTAAGACAATGACACGAGAAAACACAGATTTAATTTGGTTGAAAGTGCTGATATACACATTTTTGGTCCAGTTCAAGTCAGCGTATGACGGCTAGGTGCCAATGAGTTTCATACCTTGTTATTTATGTAGGACAAAGAGCTATGCATTGACGCGCGCTGCATTCCGCGCACTTCGCAAGACATCCGTTTCATATGCCTGTGATTTGGTCAGTGGAAATTGTCATATGTGGTTAAGTTGATGTAAGCTTATTCAATATATCTGTGTTTGGATGGATGCAAACACAAGCCTGATTAAATCTCAACTTTGTAGGGATCTTCCTTGAGTGAGAATCCTTATGTCTTCTGCAGCGGTTAACACTTAATAATCTGTGTGCATGTTGACTTGGCGACATACAATGCGCAGGCATTGCTTGATTGTGAAATTTCTATCAGTTTGAAGTCAAATCTCGAGTTTTGTATGCGTTGTCTTTGATTATAATCAACAGCCTATTTGGCTAAAATCCCCACATATGTATTTAGATAAGATGGTCTAATAAGAAAATATTTTTGTTTCTCCCAACAGACTGAAAAAGATGTATAGCTAGGTTGGTATTTTCAACGATGGGAAGACAAAGTGCCCCGCCCATAATGTACCACGTTTCCTATGACGAATCCATTGGAACCTTGGTAAACAGGTCACAATTTAAACTTCTTAGTTCATGTAACTGTATTAGCAACCCGACATATTAAATTTTTGTATCCAATATACACAAATTTTGAAGAGAAAAATGATGGGGGGAATTACAGCAAAGTGTATACTCAAGAAGGTTGGTATACTAGGCTATATATATATATATATATATATATATATATATATATATATATATATATATATATATATATATATATATCAACAAATATTCAGACTCATCCATTCGAGTGTTAAGACCTAAATATTGAATAAGGCTAATAGACTTTTGAGTCATAGACAAGATCACGCATGTTAATTGCTGGTGGAGGTTACAGACAGCTTTCGGAAGTTTGACAATCAGGTATGACGGCGGATAGATTATTATTATTTTCTTCTTCGTCTTTCGCGAGTGGGTTTCATTCGCAACAGTGGAACCACTTTGTCTGCAGGGCAGGCCTCTACCTTTTACATGATGATGATGATGATGATGATGATGATGATGATGATGATGATGATGATGGTGATGATGATGATGATGATGATGATGATGATGATGATAGAATTAAAATGTAATCACAGATGGCTACAACTATACCCCTTCCCTCTACAAGCGCAGGGTTCGTGAAAGAAACATACATGCAAAGTTTAAAGTAAAAAGTCCACTGGTTTTATATTAATGAAATCTATCGTCAATGGACATACAACCACACAAACCACGCTCCACCCAGGATTTCAAACATCAGAACTCAGAGATAAGGCATCTGGTAAAATTGAGTTTTAGAAATGAGTAGGTGTTTCAGAAGGGTCTGTCGGATTAGTAGAAGCAAACTGAAAATTTTCGTAATTTCGGTGTTAGTAAGCATACTTACCTCTCGATCACCATTGCCAAGACCACCGTGTCTGGCCAAATCGCCCAACATAAAATTGAGTTGGTTTACTCCCTTGATTGTTCCCAAGTCCTGATGGTCTCTCAAATTCTCTTGGACCAGCTGGTGACTCCTGGTGCCCTTCCTGCCTTGTACGTCTTTCCTCCTTGATGAGTGGTCAGTTGACATCACCTGCCTGAAGGAATCAGGGTGGTCGGGTGGGTTTCTCTGGTGGTCGAGAGGTAACTATACTTAATATACCCCGAAATAATTAAAAATTTCACATAGTACTTACGTATCGTTGCATGTCCAGCACCATTGCCGATATACAAATGCATTGGACGAGGGTGTGATGTTACTGATGGGACTGACAGCCTGGGGGAACCATCAATCTGGATGAGGAGGCAAAGGGTAAACCTCAGAGGTATGTGGACTTGTGGCGCCAACAGCAGAATCACAGCGTAAGCCAAGAAACCTCCTTATCAACCAGCATGGGACTCCACTGCCCCCCCCCCCCCGCAAATCACCAACCAGCCTGATAGCTGTCAATCATTTGGGTGGACATTCTCCATTTCTACTCTTCTGGTCCAGGCATTCTCGTAGGCCTTCAGGATTGTTTGCTTAATCCACAATGAGATCGTGTTTCCGCAAACTTGCTCCATCTGAGGGTTACCCAGGGGCAAAAAGAGGGTAGACCTCTGAGCCTGGTCCATACTAGAGAGGTACCAGTGTAGCACTCTCAGCTGGCACAAGGCTCTTTCCTCTGTGGGAAGAGCCATGTCCATAAGACATAGAGTGAAACTCTTAAAGGCTGTAGAAGGATCTTGAGCTACTTGCTTCTTTGTAAGGAAGCCCAACTGAGACCTCAGGGTCACCAGGGAGTGGTCAGGTGACCATTGGATTCAGTTGTGTGCTAGAACATGGATCTCTCACTTGTCGTAGCCCCTGAAGTGAGTGTTAATAGAAAACTAGATTCCCCGTTCAGTACTTAATGTCCACCCCTCTACACACTCAAAAGGCTGCTTTTTCAACATGGCTTAGACCAATGGGAGGGCCCACCATGATTGGACCTGCCTGTCCACTGTTCTGTCGATGTAGAAGGACAAGAAGATTGCTTAGAGACAAGAATCGCTCCCAATCTGAATGTTCCAAGACGTTCACCAAGGTTCAGGAGATGGCTGATCAGACCCCTCCAACGTTCTTGAGCTCTTGCGCAAAAAAAACTTCCCACTGGTATAGCAGGTAGTCAGCAATGTCCCTCATGTGGGAAGACAATGGATGTATTTCTGAATGGTGCTCCAACCTGATAACACTTTCCAATGGGCTGAATAAACCATTAGAGAATATGATCGGAGCCCCCCCCCCCCCCCCGGTATTTCTATCTGTGATTGATTCTGAGAAACATCTGTCATTGATGTGCTGTGCAACAACCACTATGCATGGATATTGAGCATTTGGGTGGTTTCTGTGGAACACACTCATCTGTGGTTGCATGAAAAGTTTTGGCCATGCTGGTAAACATATCAGAGGTTCAACGCTACCTTCCAAAAAGTCCAGGGACCAATCTGACCTTGGTCACCAAGGGGAGAAAAAGATCAAATTGCACTTGTGGGACCGAACCTTCCACAGGACCCTTAGATGGATCTGTAGAAGTGAAAAGGCATAAATCCAAAAGTTGCTCCAGTCCATGGCTAGAGCATCCACCATTAGGGCCTGCGGATTCAGGACTGGCAACACTCAAACTGGAAGTTTTGGGTTTTGTTGTCCCAATTAGATCCACATGTGCATTACACCACCTGGCTCACATGACCTCAACAACCCATGAGTGGAGCAACCATACTGTCCCTACTGGCAGACCTCTTTTTGAGAGTAGGTGAGCCAGGATATTTTGTTGTCCCTGGACATGCCTCCTTTGCACACAGACATTGTGTTCAGAGTACCATCGTATGCTGCACCCAGCCAGCTCCATCAGCTTTTGGTAGTGTGACACACCTTGCCAGTTTGGGTAGGTGATCACAGTCCTGCGTCGTTCAGTATGAGGACATTTTTGTGCTCCACTAGGTCCTGGGAGCAGAGGAGCACAAGGTATATCACCTCCAGTTCCAACCAGTTTGGATGTGATGGGATGCAGACTGCTTGGGCCAAATGCTTGATGCCATCTGGCCCTCCACATGGGCTCCCTACCCAAACCACAAAGAGTCAGTGTATATGGTGAATTGTGCCTGAAAGGGCAACAACATCTGTCCTGATATAATGTTCTCCTGAATGGTCCATCAAAGGAGGTGCCAGCAATCCACTGGGAGGACTGGCACTAGTGCTTGGTAGCCTTGGTTCTTCGACCATCTGTCCCACCAGGCATGCTGATAGGGGATGACAGTGAAGGTGACCAAGGGGACCTCGGAGTCTGTCCAGGACAGCGAGCCTAACAGGGCTTGTCACTGCTGGGCTGAGTGAACTTCATGAGTCAGGAACACCTTGAACATATGCTGAAGTCTGATCCACCTGTCATTCAAGTTGCGACATATGAAGGTAACCAGGCTGAGCTGGATGCCAAGAAAAACAAAGACCTGCTCTGAAATTCTGGACTTTGAGATACTCACAATCAGGCTCAAGCATTTGCAAGGTTCCTAAATGGTCTATGTGTGTTGCTGTGAATCCAGGTGCCATAGCGCCAAGATCATCCAGTTGTCCAGTTACAAATAAATGTGTATGGTATCCTGGTGAAAGGTGGGGCAACTGCTTGCATGAACTAGGTGAACACCAAATGTGCTGTGGCAAGGCAAAATGGCAGTGGCCTGAACTGGTAGATCTGGCCTGAAAATGGGAACCACAGATACTTCCGTGAAGTCTTCACAATTGACACATGGAAGAACATGTCCTTGAGATCCAATGACATCGCCCATTCCTGGGGCCACAGGGCCACTGCCACCAACTGGAGGGGGTCTCCATCCTGAAGGACAGGACCTCCAATTATGTGATCAGTGTCAACAGGTCTATGACCAAGTGCCAAACTCCATACCATTTGGAGACAAGGAAGAATAGGTTGTAGAACCTTGGCACACCAGGATCCTCCACCCCCTATATGGTGCCATTGCTCTGAAGTTTCTGCACTACTTCTAGGAATGCTGGTTCCTGCATAGGGAGCCCTAACCACTTGCATTTGTGGCACAATGAAAGCCTGTCTTTGCTGAAGGGCAGCAAATAGCCATGTCTCAGGGTATTCAAGGTGAGCAAATCATCTGCAATGGACTCCCATTGAGTGAATAAGGTGGAAAGACAACTACTGACAGGAAGCTCTGGTGCTTCCAGAGTGATGGTGGAGGGCAGCCCTGAGACTGGAGGCAAGGTCTGGAAGGCAAGAATCAGGAGCCCAGAGGCTTTCCCGGCTTCTTCACTTTGGGTAACTGCTAACTCTTCTCTGATGGCTTCCTGCTCTTCCTGGGACCTTGCGGCACCGAAAGGGTGGTGAAGGTCTGGGGGTCAGTGGGTGTGGTCTTACAGCCAGGCTTTTGGAGGATCATGGCCAAGGAGGAAAGTGACTGAACAGCGTCAGTTAACGCCTTGCTCCATGTTTGTTCTCTGGGACAGGCTCCAAGGTCTTGTGTCCAGCAAACAACTTCTGTCATCTCTCCTCTAAACAAGGTGCTGGAGAAGAAGGGCCCCATTTGCAATCTGCAGAAGATCTGGTCAGGCAACTGCTGACCCAGATGTAAGCGTCCCTATGTAACAAATGAAGGTTCACCTCAAGCATACAGGCCGACCTGACTTGTTGATTAATCATTCACAACAATAAAGATGCAAATAATGGCCAATCCAGTCCCACACTGCCTCCGTGATTTAGGTAGAGCACTAGAGGTCCTCCAGAAGAGACCTCAAGGCCACCAAGGAGACATCCGAATAAGATGCCATGAGGGCCAGGGAGCTCGGGAAGTTGTTCAGGGCTTTGAAGATCTGGGACATCTGGACTTTTGACCCGAGATCTCGGGCAATAGATCAGGCATCTAGGATGCCTAGACAACAACCTGTAGAGTTCCATCCTGGCTTCACCGATTTTGCAGTGATTGGACTCTGGGCATTCAGAATGAGGGGACAGAGGTCTTGGAAGATCCAACTTGCTCTTAGCCTGCCCCTTTGGAGGGGTCCCCGAAGTGATGGACTGAGAGGGGGAGATCAGTGCCCTGGGCATGTCAGCCTGCATGTGTGTGTTCCTAGCCACAGACTCCAAGGCAAGGACAAGCCTTGGGTCATTGGCTACTGGAGAGCTGGTCATCACCAAAGGTTTAGCAGGGTGCTTGTGGTCACTACAAAGTGATCCCTTGCCTTCCTGCTTGCAACTATCTAGCCTTCTCTACTTACTCCTCTGGAGGTTTTAGGTGTGTAGAGACAGCAGCCACCTGAGAGTGAGAGTAAGCTTGGTGGGTTTGTCTTTGCTTCTCTAGTGGAGTCATGGGGGAAGACTTGACAGAGTCAGAGTCCAAAGCCGGTCCCTTGCCTGCAAGAACTTTCCACCTGCATCTAGCCTTTTTGCTCTTAGAGGCCTGCTTGTAGAACAGACACACTCTCCAGAATCAACACAGAACCACCATGTTTTTTAGCCAGAGCAAACACGACCCAGTTGCTCGTGACAACCAAAGCAGTAATCATGGTCATCCCAGGCTGCCATAAAGTGGTTCTGTGAATCCATCTTCTGGCCTTTTTCCAACAAGGGAGAAGTAGAAGTAGTCACTGGATCAACACCTACAGCTTGCTGCCAAGCAGTGATTGCATGGGCACTGTCTTCCCTCTCTCTGTGATCTGATCATTGAGATGCCATGTTGAAATCTCAGTTTAGAGCCAAAACGACAAGCTCTACTTCCATATTTTTACAGGTATCTGCAGATAAAATATAAGCTATCCTATCCTCTGAACAGTCCTGGACTGCTCAGAAAAGACTTTCTGCAAAAGGGAACATGCATAAAGCAGTGTTTGTGAACAAAAGTTCACAGAGCTTCCAACTATATATTCGACCTCTATGTTTGCACGCCCATGTAGTAAGGAAGTACAAGGGCACAATGCGTACCAGGGGTCACTATGGGTCCATGAGGAACCAAAAGATGGTGCCACTAGGACCGTCAGGTTTTGGGGATCAATTGAATGAGTAAACCAACTCAATTGTGTTGGCCAATTTGGCCAGACATGGAAATCTTGGCAATGGTGGTTCAGAGGTAATGGTATGTAACTAACAATATTTTTTAATATGGCCATATGTTTTTATGTGCAGAGAGATGGACCAGAGAGGCACAGAAGAGGAGGAATTAATATCTAGAAACAGTGCAGACAGACGTAAGAGGAGATCACTACGAACAATTATAGTGGAACCAGTACTTCTTCTATATGCTACTGTAGGTTATCCTGCGTCGATGTTGATGGAACAGTTCGCCTTTGCCAAGGTGGCAGAAGACCTGGGGGCCAACTATACAAATTTGTCCACAAACAATAGAGACAATGATTGCAGTGTTAATCAAAGTGATGTCACATACATACGAAGACAGACCATTCAAGCTGGTACTGCACAGTTTAATATGTATCTGCATTTGGTCGAGGTCTTACCTGTAATTTTCATGACAATGTTCTGGGGAGCTTACAGCGATCGTGCAGGCAGAAAGGTGTGCATGATTTTGCCTTGCCTCGGCTCTATCATAGAAGCCTTGATTTACATGGCAGTTATCTATTTCGATTTGTCGATTTATACACTTTTGCTGTCTAGAATAGTCACGGGAACTCTAGGATCAATGTCTTTGCTGTTGATGGCCACAACAGCATATATTGCTGATGTTGTACCGCCGGAAAGACGGGCGTTCAGAATGACGGTATTAGAAGTCACCAGCGGGATAACAGGAGCCTTTTCCTTCATAGGCATAGGGTATTTGATTAAGGCAGACGGATTCTTGTGGCCCTTTTTCGTGGTCATTGGAGGAAAATCATTGGTAATTTTATACACAATTTTTCTTGTTCCAGAGACCGTTAATAGAAACAAGGCAAAAGTACCCTTTTCATTTAACTTCTTTTCAAAAACGATAGCAATATTTACCAAGGAAGACAACAGTGGCAGACGGCTTAAAGTGATACTATTAACTATAATTATTTTGGTTACATATTCCTTAAATGCTAAACACGTGACAACAATATTTCTGATGAACACACCTTTCTGCTGGGGTTCCATTATGATCGGATACTTTGAGGCAGCTCTCATGGGATTTGGCTCAGTTGCAAGCCTGGTTGCATGCAAGTTGTTAGGAATGTGTATCACAGAAGCTTCAATGGGAACACTTGGTTTCCTGTCAAGAACCGGGGAAGCTCTATACATGGGATACTCCTATACGACAGTAATGATGTTTTTTGGTGAGTAATTTTTGTAGTTTTCTGATTGAACTTTTCTACTAAAACAAATTAAAATTTTCTACACCATGGAATAAATGTTTGATATATATATATATATATATATATATATATATATATATATATATATATATATATATATATATATATACATATATACATATATATATATATATGTATATATGTATATATATATATATATATATATATATATATATATATATATATATATATATAGAATGTGTTCCTTTGCAGTTCCTCTTGTTGGATTTCTTGGAAAACTTAGCCTTTCAATGGCTAAAGCAATAATATCAAGGGCTGTCGGGCCAGACGAGCAAGGTAAACACAAACCTCATTATCTGAAAAGTTTGAAAATTTTACATGGTCACGCAAAAATTTAGACGTTGCACAAATATACCAAAAATGTATTTTTGACCATCCCCACCCCCACCCGCACTAAAAACAGTACACAAAACAAACATTGCCGAATTTTGAAACTCTTGCCCTGATCATAATATAGGGACACAAAATTACGAGGATTCAACATATACATGTGCTGAATAAAAATAGTTATTTTAATGACGTTCAACCGTTGTATCTTTGGTGGAAATAACAGACAGCACAGCACAACTGTTTCACCTGCAAAATTACATGTGATGTACTCCAAGTGAACGCTGACGGTGCTGAGTCTTGGACTTAGTCAACAGTTTTCACAGACACGCTTTGTGCATGTGGGCTCAAAGCACGCGGACAAAAGCTGGTAACTGTTACGATCGAACCCAAAATTGCGTAACCATATTTCTACTACCTGTAATAGGTATTCATATTTGACTATACTATGTGCAGACCTGCCCCTGTTCCCTCAATTGTTGGGCAACGAAACTATGCCTCCACCATGATGAGGGCACTTGTACTAGTTATGTTACTTAACCATCAAGAAATAACGCTTTTTCGAACGAAGAAATGAAATGTTGTAAAAATGTTTAGCATCTTATATGTTGTACAACTGAGTAAATGACTTCCATGAAGCTTTTTGCTTTCTCAATTTGTAACTTTTATCAAAGAAGCTCTTTTGGTATCACATAATACTATTACATAAATTTGCCCTCCTTCCAGTCAAGTCCGTTGCTGCAGTCTAGGTGGCAGCACAGGGTCCCAGCAGAAAACGTGCATTCTATTGGATCTCGTTGTTCTGTACACCAAACATGCGTCGAGGAAAGCATTGACTTAGTCAGTAATATACTCTGAAGGAACTAGAAAATGTGCAATGCTACAGAAGCTATGAATTTAAAATCCATAATGTAATTGTCAACGAACATGTGCCAAGTTATAACTTTGACAGAACTCACTTTCAAAACACCTGCTGTGGGTTCATGAAATCACCCACCGACAACATGTGAATCTTGGTGCTTGTTATAAGAGCTATTAATGGTTTGACGAAAACCCTTACCTGTCCTATAAAACCTTAAAGGGTTAGCTACGGGACCCTTGAATGGGGTTTTCTGAACACCTTTCAAGATCTCTGCAAGAGTTTAAGTGACTGTTCCCTGAACGAACTTCTGCACCTGATTCATTAAAAAGCTGAACTTCAAATATCCCACAAGGCAAAAGTTCCACAGCCTTTCTAAACTTTTCATTCTTGAAACATACCATTTAATCGGTGGCGCACATCACAGAGTTTACTTGTGTATACGTTTTAACGACATGCACATGCAACAGCTGTTTTATCAATACCATGAGAGTGAATTCACTCGTACCAACGTTCATATACTTGAATAAAAGTGTGAAACAAAGTTGACATGATGTCACTATACCTTCTGGGAATTGCTACAAATTGCTCGATTTCGGTTTATCTTTCATTTTTGAAATTGTGTTTGCAATGTACATTGCGTTTATGACTGAAACTATAAAGCAATAGTAAAGTGCAGGTTAAAGGAAGGATAAACCTACAAAGAATATGTATCAAAACCCTAAGACAATACGTCCTATTGGATCTACTAGTTGTTTACATCAAATGAACGTGTGGCTGTAAGCCTTTAACAGTTCTGCCAGGATAAGTTTTCGCTGATGGCACGTACACATATCGGGGCATTGACGCAGACATAAGCCAAAGTATATGCTCTTTCCCAACTTACCAAATGTAAATAAGTAGAACTAAGTCAACTGAATAAGAATGTCTACGTAAAATGCGATTTCTTTTCAAATATATGCATAGGCGCTTCTATATTTTAAAACAAGCAACACTTTCCCTGCACAAGAAAAGTGTATTATTTCCACTGACTCCCGTTCAGTTGTGCATATGTGTGTGTCTGAAAATATCCACATTTATGAACGATCCATCAATTATCCCTAAGAAAATATATGTATTTTAAATCTTGGTTCTTGATAGCTCTGTTAGTTGTCATTAAGTTCATACAAAATTTTTATTTTGGCCACAACAGACATCAGTTCTCTCACAGTGAATTTTCACAATTAAGAAAGGAATCTCGATCCGTACATTTTGAAAAAAAGTGCATTAGATGATCTGCAATGTTGAACTCTCTGTTCCACACCCAGGTGCAGGATTATTTTTCCAAAAAATTAAAATGATCTTGATAACTCAATATTTAACTTTTTGCTGGTTGTAAGTCCACTCAAAATGATCAATTCCAAGAGATAACAGTCAAGAATAGACATGGCTTAAGGATAGCTGTTAAATTTAGAGAAAGAACCCTGGCTCTGATTTTGTAAAGAATGGCCTACAGCTTGACTTATCAGTGTTTTGCACTTAGGTGCAGCATTGGCAGCATTGACTATGGTTGAAAATGTGTCGAAAATCATAAGTACTGTGACTGCCAACCAGATATATGAGGCTACATTATACATTCATCACGGTTTCGTTTTCTTCATAAATGGCGTTGCTAACGGAATTGGCGCAATCATTTTCATGTAAGTATGCACTGAATAAGCAGTTCTGCGACCAAGTATCTTCGATATATACTTTATTTCTGTCTGCATTACATGAACCATTTTCTGCTCAACAAATTAAGACCAAAAGTAAGGGGAACGCTCAACGAGTTTTAATTCAACAAAATATGCTTGAACATTTTTTCCACGGGGTTCTTTGTTCGAATTTATCTTGAGCTTAAGTCGGACTCCAAAACAGTTAACCTTCGTCCGTCTTTTCAGGTGTCTGTCGAAACATTATCAGGGGCCATATAAAGCATTTAGAACCTACTGCATGGTTTTCTTCAATTGCCTTACCGCAAATAGAGCTCGCTTGATTGATGTACTAATTAACATTAGTCCTTGGTTTTTAATTGCATTTCTGACCTCCACTTACGTAGGTTTTAATTTTTGTGCAACCAGAGCGTAAAAAAAACCATTAACAAATTCTTCTTATCTAAACTTGTTAGTAATTATGTTTGGTTTGACAGGTATTTTTATTCATATTGAATCTCAGCATATATAAGCAAATCGTCACTTATTTAGCTAATGCATCATTAGACACGTTCATAGATTTTTTTTTCAATATTATCTGGGTTGTCTTTGCTGAATATTTAGCTTAGACAAAGAGCCGCTACTCATAGAGACAGGTGCAGGTATAGGCTCCGAAAGATGTTCTGAGTAGTAACCCGCTGAAGACCCTTTAATCTATTTAGCCTGAACAGCCTAAGTAATAATTTTAGGGAAGAACGTGTGCAATATGGACAATAGTATTTCCCAATTTATATAGGTTAGACAGTGACAGGTTAGTTTAAGGAATGTGAAGAGTGCGGACTGCAGAATATGGTAAATACTACCAGGAAGTGGTTCTGGGCGAAACGACACAAATACAAATACAAAGCTAACCATTTCACGTGAATGTCTAGGTCTAAAACCTACCCTCTGTAAATTGCTTTAGTTTCGCTGCACGCGTATTTTCTTTTATTTCGCTGATAGCACAAAACTGTGACAATATAAACACAGTGAAATAGTATTTTAACATTTTTGAACAGGAATTATGTCCAAAATTAGGAAATTGAACTGTTGTGGAAATAAAGCAAAGTACAGGGAACATAAATTGATTTCTGTGCAAGTCATCGCATAAGCAGAATTTACAGAAACTTTATGGGTCACACTGAGAAAGATTTACTATGTGGCAAGACCTGACCAGACCTGCTTTTAACTATTGAGTCATTAACCTAAATAAATGATCCCCAAAGCTTAATTCCTGCCTGAAGTACATTTGCGATCCATGGACCATGTCCTGTCACAAAACTGTAGAGGAGTTTGC
The DNA here is from genome assembly GCA_964020975.1 of Hermodice carunculata. Lineage (NCBI taxonomy): Eukaryota > Metazoa > Annelida > Polychaeta > Eunicida > Amphinomidae > Hermodice > Hermodice carunculata. The sequence continues at coordinate 5,306,988 of OZ026624.1, read as the reverse complement.
CGTATCCATTTGCAGTTTTTTCAATAACTATATTCTGCAGTTTTACGGGCTATAAATGATATATGATACAATTAGACATTCTAAGATTTTTCAACCCATCTCTGACATACATATTATATGTATATATATGTATATATATATATATATATATAGAGAGAGAGAGAGAGAGAGAGAGAGAGAGAGAGAGAGAGAGAGAGAGAGAGAGAGAGAGAGAGAGAGATGATATAAGGAACTTTATTTTCTATTGTCTTTAAAACCATTTCAGGAGCCTTGCTTGGATAATATACAGAAAGAGGATCAAAACAGACTACAGTGAACAGGGAGGGAACATTTCGAGCCAAAATGGAGAAGCAACCATAAACTGAGAGCAAATCGCACTTCATGACAGAGCAGAACAATACACCTACAGAATATCCCAGCTGAGTTGGAGACACATGCAACAAGAAGGCGTATTCTTTTATCTCTCGACCTGAGTTAGGCGGAAGAGGTATTGTCCGTCCCTTCGCCGTCTGTCCGTACATCACTCCCTTCTAACTCTTTAACGGAAGCAGCTGACCATGCTGTGTACGCCGCAGCTAAAGATACCAGGCATAGAGCCTATTTTACAGGGCAACTTTCACCCCCCTCCCCCATTTCTGCTTGCCCGCTTTGGCTACAGGGGTCCATATTGACCAGACTTCAAACAACACCTGGCAACTTAACCTAATTGCCATTACGTAACCAATGTGATAACACTTCCGTCAATAGATTAGTGTCCCTTGAACAAAATCTTTCCATCAATGTTTTTAAAGCTTAAATGGAACTGTGGTAATCATGTCAGTTATGAGAATAGGCTATGTTAAATTGACACACTGATCATAAAAATCGGCTGTCAGAAAGTGAACTTGTGCCTCTAAATTGTACCAGGAATTACAGTGGGGAAAGGCAGCACTTTTGATAATTAAAGTATCAAGCAAAAGTGAAGGAAAAATCTGACTTTGAGTGTGTACACAGTAATTACCTGCTGGCTTTACAGAATATTGGACTTCTGGCAGGGAATACAGACGTTTGGGGGTAAAATATTGTGTCATAATCTTATAAATCTTGCGTTCCTGGCACACATCATACATTTTAATTTCACATGAGCCAAAGGTCCCTTTGTGTTCCAGACAGCCCATTGAGTTTCACAGATTAATAAACATGTTCTATGATCTGTGTCCTATTTTGGGAATAAAACAAAAAACCAAAAAGGCGTAAATCCCATATCAAGCATGATATTCTCATTTGCAACTAAATTGCGAAACTTACCAGAATATAACCACTTTACGTAACTTTATTTTGTAAACTTACAATCATATTGACACAGAGGCAATTTACCTAGTCCTTCAGAATTTCTCATACATATGTGTTATGTGTTACATTTAGAAAAAAATAATTGGTACGCACAGAACAGAAATCAAATAAATCTGTCGGGTGTTTGTCCCTAAATGTTAGCTTCCTTTGAGAATACAAGGCCATATAGCCCAACAGGTATGTGATAAGATTGTGCCTTTAATGATCAAAACCTAAAACTTGGCAAGAAGTTTTAACATACCCTATGAAAACTTTTTGGATATAGGGACATTGCACATTTGACCTTTGACCGCCATGGTGGCCATTTTGGAAAATGGCTGCCATCAGGCACCACTTTTTCAGATTTTAAATAAAATTGGATATGTTAATGAAATGAAAATTAAATAAATATGATTTATTTATTGTTGATAGAAAAGCACATGACAAACAAAGCTGGATATGAATGATTAGTATCTTTAATGCATCATTTTGTTCCTTTAAAAGCTTGTTAAGATGCTACTTCACATGGGTATTTGATGAAAATGCTGCAACTTTTGTAATCATTTTTTATCACATTATCAAGTTATTCCTGTCTACCTTGTCCACCACATTGGCATAGTGCTGTGCACTTAAGTCCAGCATCCAGACATTTGCAGCGCCCTTCACATTCCTTTTTACAAGTACACTGAAGGAGTTCTCGACAAACATCAGAGGCCTTAGGCAGGGTTGTCCACCTTGGTTCCCATGTTCCAGTGTAACTTTTTAGCCATCCCCAATCACTGGGTGATGGAAGTTGTGGTACACAAGTAAACATCTGACCCCAACAATGCACAGCCTGGTACACTGCCCTGTGTACATGCTGCTGAAGAGCTGCCTTTGTTGGAGGTATCTGATCAATTTGTCACTCTTTCTGAGTAAACAGCACTTTTCTAGCCTTATCAACATTGACCTCACTGCTAGTACGATCATACAGCAGCACACAAAGTGTTCCAATGCCCCAAACCAATCATCTCTTGAGTTAGTTGTGGTCATAATGGCACACAATGCTTGGGTGACATCTACTGTCTTCCAGGTGTTCCGACAGGTCCTCTTTCCTCTACCACCAATTGAGGAGACTGTGTCACAGCCAGAGAATGCATGGGACAAAGGTAAGGATAGACATCTGTCAGGAGCAAGAGCATTACACATCTCATGAGCAGCCAGGTAAGGGAAATGTTTTCTCGTACCAAAAGCAACCTATAATTATGGCACGTTGAGCTTCCGAGTTGCTGCTATTGCAAGGACTAAAAACATCAGTGTTGACAGTGCGTATTTGGATCTTGGTATATCCTGGTGGTGTGTACTGATTACTTGGCACTGTGTTTCAAGCAACATTGCCTGGTTTACAAGAAAGGAAAACCTCTCTGTCTTGTTATCATCAAGTCGTAGGAATCCCTGCCAATTTTTAGCAATCCCACTTGAGGGTTCAACATGTCTCGGTTTATCTTTTCCCCTTTTACTATGAGTGTGTGACTTCAGACTATTTGGCAAACGCACGTCCCAGATGACATCAAGTCTGGAAGCTTGTTGCAGCTGTGATGCAAGATATGGGAGAAAAACCATACTAGCATATTCAGAGAAATTCTTGGCAGCACCAGGTCTTATCATATTTACTACAGCTGCCCCATCAAGTATGATAACCTCTGCTTTGGGACCATTCACATTTATGTCTGATGTGACAAGATCCTCGAGGCATTCCACAAAATTAGACTTTGCTCCAGTCAAGCAGCAGGCACTGGGCTGTTACCTATTGATATTTTTTGTATGCTTGGGCCTTTCAGAACCGTACCAACTAATGCAAGTAGTGATGCTGGCACTGATTTCTCCTGGCACTGACTATCAAATGAGTTCCTAAACACAGATTTCATTTTGAACATGTCTTTGCAATATATTAGCAGCTTAAGCCAGATAAACAGCATCACCATCCGCATCTTGCTCACATGCTTTTCGTATGCTTTTCCAATATCTTGAAGACAAGTACTACTTCATGGCTTTGTTTGTGAGCTTCCATGTTTGGAAAATACCCAATTATACGGGTTTTCAACTGTGTGGAATGCATCTGCCCAGTTACATTGGTGCCAAGTTGCTCGAGCCTGTTGCTGTACAAATTACAGAGATCTGTCTTCTTGAACACGGGAACAAATTCACTGCTTGTGCGACTGTCCTCAATATACTGGACTAGTTCAGCCAATGCCAAAGCGTGATTTTCTCTATCAGTGTCCAACTCCCCTGAAAATGTCAAATCTCTTGCCTTATCATACAGTTAGACTAAACACTGAGAGTGATATTTAGCCTCTTGAGCAGCTAGGTCTCTGCACTAAGTTTGGCCAACAATGATTTGTCCTCTAGCTTGGGAGCACACTTGCAAACAAGCCTGTCAAGTTCAAAAGTGGAAACTTCTTGTAAAGGTGTATTATCTGCTGGCTTTTCACAGAAAAAAACACTGGGCTGTAGCAGAGCTCCTGTGTTTCACACAATGTCATGTATACTTTTTGGGAAGATCTGTGTTCTCCTCACAAGCTGTCTTCCTCTTTGGTGCTCTCTGTAGCTCTGTCTTGTTATACTGCAACCTTCAAGAGTCACTTGCTATGTGATTTTACATACCATCACCATCATCCAGGCAAGACAGTTCAAGGTTTTTAGGTAAACATCCAATCTGTTGGAACCCAATGAAATTTGATGCCATTGTTTGATATCCATCCCCCGTTGATCCATGTTTTGACTTGGCTGGACATTTGAGTTTCTCAGAAGTGTCCTGTTAACAAATTATACATTTCTCCCAGTCTGTCTTGAGACTCAGACCTTTTGTTCCAGAAGTACAAGGCTTCGGGGATCCATTACCTTCTATACTTTGGCCATTGTCACTCAATATTATTCATCACTAAAATAGGCTCTGAGTTACAATCATTACCACTACCAGTACTATGACCACATCCTCAATACAGCCACTAATAAGCAAAATGCTGTGCTACTATGGGCTAATAGGTGCAGCTATAGGAATCAAGATGTATCTCCCACTTCTTTCAGAGTCTAAAAGCAAAAAGGGAAGTTGGACAGACTGTGCATTCTTTTGAATGCTTATTTTAATGTGCAGTTGTTATCCTTAAGATGTCATCCATTAAATTTATGAACCTTGAAAGAAAACGATAAAGAAGACAAGAGAAAGAAAACGGACACATAAGACAAAAAAAAAAAAAAAAAAAAAAAAAGTTTGATTCAGATTCAAAGATATCAGAAATCATATTTGAAAAAGCCATTTGGAAATTTTAACATGATAGATCAAAAAGTATAAATTTAGCATTTTCTTCTTTTAAAATAATTGAGAAAACACCTCAGGTCAAATTACACTATCAATTTAGAGAATTGTTCTACGAATGACAAAGTGTTTAGCATCATAAATGCAAAAAGATTGCAAAATACAGTTAGTGGCCATCTTGAAATTCAATCTGGTCATACCATTTATCCACATATTTGGTATAATAATATTTCTACATCGTTTTTTATTCATTTCATGGGCAATAAGTAGATTTATTATGCAAAAATTGTATTTGTCAAAATAACGGATGTTCACTGGGTCTGTGTTGGTCATTTTGGAAAATGGCTGTCATGGCAACCCAGAGGTTGAAAGCGATGTCCCTTTATCTAAATATATTCTCTAAGCTATATTCGAAAAATGTGCCAAGTTTCTTGCTTTTATCATCAAAGGCACAATCCTTTCAAAATTTTTCACCAAGCTGCAGTGCTAATATGATTGTGTCTATTTATACATACGATCAAGTATTTGATGACATGATTTGATTGATTTGATCATATTTACAAATAATTGATAGTATGAACAGACACATTTACTCTTATGAATAAACATGATATATATATATATATATATATATATATATATATATATATATATATATATATATATATATATATATATATATATATATATATATATATCTTTTACATGAATTGCAAAGCAGGCCCCGCCTATGTTAATCACTCTCCATGGTACAGCAGGTGGTGTATACTTTCCACCGACTTGTTTGGTAAAGGAAACCGCAGGACCAGGACAAAAACCACTGAGTGATAGGAACTCCTTTTACATAAATTGCGAAGCAGGCTGAGCCCATATTAATCCCTCTCCATGGCACAGATGGTGGCGTATACTTTCCTTACTACTTGTTTGGTGGAGGAAACTGAAGGACTGGGAGAAACCCACTGTGCACAGTCAGAGTGGTAGGAACTGTTTAGACTTGCTTCCCCGGCCGTGAATCGAATCCAGGCCACAGAGGTGAAAGGCAAGCGTTTTGTAGCTCCGCCAACCATACACCCTCAATTTGAATAAACATAGGAATATAAGTATCTCAAAATACTCACTTAAAAAAGAAACGGCGTTCCATCTGTATGTATGTATGTATGTATGTATGTATGTATGTATGTATGTATGTATGTATGTATGTATGTAATCCAAGACTCCCCCCCCCGCACAGGTGGAAAACTGTGCCCAGTGATTTTCTCACCACCAATGCCTAAAGATATCCACCTTTGCTGAGGGAAGATTACTTGATTGTATAGTTTTAACATAGGCACTAGCCACAGAGCAAGGTTTACATGGTAAAATATCATGAATATCTCAGCTGAAGAAATTTAAGAAGGGATAAAAATGGCCTCTAAACAATTGATGAAACCTTTCATAAACTGTTAAACTTACCAACAGGTTAAGACCATTTTAGGGCAGTAAAGCTTGCCTTATCACTTTCTGTCATAATTGAAATGATGGCATTTTGCCCTTTAAACACCGCACTTGTATGAATGGTTATATCCCACATAGACATATGCTGTGGCATCATAAGCATGTGCTGCTACAATCTACTTAGGTTAAAGGTTTAACAAACTACTCAGGTGATTAATCCCACAGGTGTCAGAAACCAATTTGACCCCTATGCACGTGTGGTTGTCTGTACACAGATACTGTAAGAGGTCTTATTAATTTTGCCTTGTAAAGTTTCTAACATTTTCAAATTGAAAATGCCTGGTACATGACCAATATCAACAGGCATACTAATCAGAAAGTTTTACAATTTATGTTAATATTGCTATAATTGACCTCATATTCTCTCTGAAAATTGGTACTTTTAATGTGCATTGCCTATGCCCACAAGCGTCAACCCCGCGTTGCCCTCTCCAGTCAGCTGGAAGTGAGAAAATTCTATGCTTTGCTGGTTCTGTGGAAGGAATCGATTCGAATTCTTGATCTCAAAATTTCCCTTCTATCTCTAAATATAAAAAATTTGAATAATTGATGCCAGTTATTGTCTATGATTTTAAATATCAAAAATTCGAATCATTGGTATATTAAAAAAAAACACATGGCATTGCTTCATATTGACCACTTGACAGAAGATTAGTGCTGATTGGCCAGTAGGATTTTCCATTGAGCTGCTGTGTGCCCAGGTGCGCACGATGGCGGCAACAGGTTCTAACGTCAGCGACACACAAACTGTAACAAGAACTCAAATTATTGATTTGTAGAAATAATTTGAAATAACAATTCGAATTTTTGATACCAAGAAACTATTTCTTGACATCAAGAAATGATTTCTTCTATAAATCCACATCTAAATGTAAAAAAATCTATTTCTTGATATCAAGAATCCATGTTACATCAATAATTCGAATTATTGATATCAAGAAATAGAGATGAATTCTTGATTCGAATTCGAATTACCGACACCAGTAAAGTGATTTATTGACATTAAGTAAGATGTCAACAAGCGTCTACAAATTGTAAAACGAAAAGATATCTATCAACGGTTTTAAATGTCTAAATTTATTTTTAGATATCTAAATTTTATTTTTAGATATCGAAATTTTATTCATAGATATTTATAATTTAGATATCTATAAATGTTTTAGAAATCGATAATTCCGCCATCTCTTAGACATCTAGAACTCTCCTTTTTTTTTGGATATCTTTAAATATCTTTTTTGCAACACAAAACTAGATTCTCGCTAAATTGCCGTCATGTATATCGATATCTATGAAGATGGCCGTCGTTTTGTAACGATAAATAGTGTTATAAAACCAGATCTTCATGTGAGTTGTGGTGGGAGTGGGGTGATGTGAGCCTTGAAGTCGTCCTAGATGCTATTGCTCGGAATATACGAGCAATTAGGTACTTATTTTGGCTACGGAACCAATTCTATCTGCTATATTAGTGCAATGTGCGCCAAGTTTTGATGTTAAGAATTACTACACATAATATTATTCTTTGGTCATTTGTTAATATATAATCAGCTTCTTTTTGCCATATATTCATATTTTGGTCTCGTGCCAGTTTGAGAAATTCGGTGTTCACTTCAGTTAGTTCGGGGAGTGAAGTCATACTCCTTTATGACACAGTCAATTTTATATATATATATATATATATATATATATATATATATATATATATATATATATATATATATATATATATATATATATATATATATATATATACACATACATGCATACATATATATACATATATCTTTAAAACGATGGTTTACAATTATGGTTGATATTCTATCACCTACCCAAGTCAATTTCCTGGCAGCCCACTCGGTTGTGTGCCATTATATGGCCCAAAGCTACCTGTATTTTATGCTATTTTAAATGGATGCTGTTTTTGCGTATATGAGCATAGGTTTTTGTATTATGGTATCTATCTTGAATGAATTTTGAGTACATATGTATTTCACCAGGTAACCTACTGGTGCATATGCTGTTTATGCGGTAGCTTATGGTAAATTGGTCACTTATTTTTACTATGTTATAATTCATCATGCTTGCTTTAATCATCTGTGGTATAGGTACATATTAACTATGGTTCACATACACAATGTTATGCATTGTATACTTACGACCTTTTTAGGGTGAAAGTGCCCGGTCCAACTTTTCAAATGTTTCTGCATCACTTGAGCACAGCTGTCCCAGAATACAAATTTATTACGTTTATTTCTTACTTTGAGATCCATTTATTATACTTTATATTCTAAGTTTGGCTTGCCGGTACTTTCTTAAGGCTGCTTTCAACATATATATGTAATTCTATTATATCTAGGAAACGTTCAAATATGGATGTTTACCTGCTTATAATTGCCCCCTCCCTGATCTTATTAGCAGGCCATATCCATCAAAATCCTGGACCTAATAATGACTACCATATTAATCTATGTCATATTAATATTCGAAGCTTGTCACAAGACAAGTTAAGGTGTATTCGTGCAGATATTGCCCAGAATTTTGATATTATAGCTCTCTCTGAAACCTTTCTGTCTGATAATATCCCAGATGATGATCTTGTCCTGCCCGGTTTCCATACTAATATTTACTATCATGCGAAGAGACCGAACAAACGGGATGGGAGGTGGTGTAGGTGTGTACGTCTCACATCAACTCTTAGTTACAGGACGTCACGACCTTGAAAGCGCTGACCTTGAATTATTATGGGCTGAAATTAAGCTATATAACAATACAGTCTTATTTGGAGTTATTTACAGGCCCCCTGATTCCCCGGTGTTATTCTGGGACAATTTACAGTCCAATCTTGACCATGCAAAGACTGTTTCCATAACATGGTTATAACAGGTGATCTTAATGCTGATTTTACAACAGCACCCGGCAGAAAACTTGATTTTTTTTGTTCAACGAATTTCTTGGTGCCCCATATTCAAGAACCCACTCGCATAACTAGTAATACGTCGAGTTGCCTTGATCAAATTATTTCAAACATCCCCATATATATTTACCAACCTTGTGTATTTACCATCATTTGCTAATTGTGATCACAGTATAGTGTCGGCTAATACTTTATTTCGGCGGAAAAAAGAAACCCACTTACAAAAGGTTGATATGGGAATATGAGAAGACAGATTTCGATAGCTTTCGTGACCATTTAAGGGGGATACAGTGGGGCAATTTCTTTCTTTCAAACGACGTAAACCAGTGTTGTATTTCGTGGACCGAAGGTTTTCTATCTGCCGCCAAAGAGTGCATTCCAAATAAAGAAGTCCTCATTCGCCATGATGATCTTCCGTGGTATTCCTCTTCACTACGCCGTGAAAAAGGTAAGGTCATGCGGTCATACTACAAAGCTAAAAACTGTACTGATGCAGTGCAGAGCCACAAGCTATGGGTCACCTATAATCAAATTCGAAACCAGTACAGGAGAATTTACGTAAAGCTGAGCAACAGCACAATGGTAAACTGAGCAGCTCTTTAAACATCTTAAAAAGAAAACTAAGGCATGTGGAAGACTGTTAAATACTTTTTAATTAGAAATCAGCGTCAGAAAATACCCTCTTTAGTTTGTGAAGGTAGACACATTACCGACAATACATCCAAGGCCGAAGCATTTAACTCCTTCTTTCTAAGTCAGTCTAATCTAGATTCTTCTTCAGTCAGCACTCCTACACACCCTCACCATCCCTTACATACTCTTGGAAATTTAAATATCTGTGAAAACGAAGTGCTAGAAACACTTAAGAGCCTCGATACAACCAAAGCAACTGGACCAGATGGAATAAGCGTCAGACTTTTGGAGGAAGCAGCTCCGATAATTTATAAACATCTCACGAAACTAATAAACCTCTCTTTAGGCCAAAATCAGTTCCCATCAATTTGGAAAGAAGCCCACATTACAGCGTTGCATAAAAAAGCGAAGAATTTTTTTGTAATAATTACCGGCCGATATCCCTCCTAAGCTGTACCGGAAAAGTGATGGAAAGGGTAGTGTTCAAACATGTGTTTAATATTTTCCGAGACAATATGGTTATGCTTGTCTCTCTTAAAAGACATACTCCTGACCATCCACTGCTTGTTTTTCAAGGTCATCAGCTAGAAAATGTATCCAAACACAAACATAATTATAGGTGTTACCCTGAAACCCGCTTTAAAATGGAATCAGCATATTTAAGAAATTGCCGCCAAAGCTTCCAAACAGATAAACATAATGAAGTCTCTCCAGTTTCGTCTTGATCGCGTCACATTAGAAAATACTTACTTCTCATTTAGCCGTCCCATTTTAGAATATGGCAGTGTGTTCTGGGACGGCTGTGCTCAGGCTGACGAAAACCTCCTGCGTAGTTACAGGAGCTATGCGAACTACTCTCAGTGCCAAGTTATATGCAGAAACGGGTTGGGAAACTCTCTCCAAGCGGAGAGAGATCTCGAATCTTTCTATGATGCATAAGATAGTCCATAAGTTAACTCCTAGCTATTTGTATACCGCTCTCCCCAATGTTCCAGCACCCGATACCGCTACGATACCAGGAGCCAATCTGACACCAACAGACGTTCTCACTTACCTTTAATTCCAACCAGATTGATATTGTTAAAATTTTTTTTCCTTCTACTATCAAATCGTAGAATCTTCAGCTCGAAGTGCGAAATTTACCGACTTTGTGCCAGTTCAAAAGGAGAATTTCTAATCCATCAAAATGCTCATTGAAATATCCCGAACTTCTTAACGTAAGCAAGAGATATCTATCTGTTTTACATTCCAGACTACGCATGGGCCACAGCCAATTAAATGAACATCTGTTCCAAATAAGTGTAAAAGAGTCACCAGCATGTTCGTGTGGTGCTGCCGCCGTAAGTGCATGGCATTACCTCCTTATTTTCCCTCGATATGTTATTATACGCAACAATCTCCATACGTCTGTTAATTCAGTTCATGCATCCTTCTGTTTAAATAAAATTTTGTTCGGTGACTGTCGTCGCAGTCTCGAAGATAATATTTTTATATTTCTCTCTGTGCAAGAGTTTATACAAGAAAGTAAACGTCACGAAGCTGAATCCCTGATATGATACATATGTTGGCAGCTTCTACAAGCCCCTCTGCCTGTGTTCCGTTCTGGTGTAGTCCATCCTCTCCTCGTTTTGCCCCTACGTCGCCACACCTGGAGTGCCTTTTGCACTTGACGTGTGGTGGCGCTGCTGGTGTGCGTTACGCCTGTCCTGTGCTTGTGTCTTCTCTTGCAAGAGGGATTCATATAGGGCTTTGCCCTTCGTCCCAGTTGTTTTCTTCTGTGGATAAAATATTTGTTTAAACCAAGTTTTGGCGCCGAGAGCAAGAAGGGAGCACTGATTATTTTCAGGATATTCAAATTCTGCCATTTTTAAAGATATCTATAAATTCAATGTTAGATATCTTAAATTCGGATTAAATGTTAAAATGACTTGTCATAATGTTATTTGCTACATATTCATGGACTTGTGTATTGTGCGACGACAGGAAAGAACATGGTTTTCAACTTGCAAAACTTGTGCATTGGGTCCCATGTGGCGTTGTAATAAAGAAAAGCAAATATTAAGCATAAAGGCTAGTGGTAATTTAACAATCCCATTATAAATCTGTTACGTACCCTTCCTTTGTATCATTTATTTTCATGGCGGGGGGGGGGGAGTACTCCCATGTAGGATTGTACTAGGTATGTGCCGCAGGAAAGGCCCTGTTTTCGTTACTCCCAGGATTAGAAAAGCCCCCCCCCCCCAAAAAACAAAAAAACAAAAAAACACACAGCTGGATTAGGATAGGGGTAACAATTATTTGAGTGAGTGAACTTAATGTCTTATAAAAATTTTCAAACAAATAGATACATCTTGGATAGGGGTAACAATTATTTGAGTGAGTGAACTTAATGTCTTACAAAATTTTTCAAACAAATAGATACATCTTGGATATAGGCTAGAGGTAAGGGATATAATTAGTAAGTTCTTTTGGGGGAGGGGATTTTTGTGGGAAGTAAGAATATGCTAAAACTTGTTTAAAATTGGAATGTTGGTCTCCAGAAAGCACCAGGATGCACCAATCTGCACTCCTTTCAACACATTAGAGGATTAAGGTGCTAGGATGGTTTCAGGCGCGTTGTAGACTCTGCCGACTTTGACCCCTTCCAGCTCACATAAGTTGATCGTTTCACCCATAAAACTATATATTTTTTTATATTGGTATGGATGTCTACATTTGTAAAAACAAAACATCGAATCAATTTAGAGATATTTTCAGACATTAGGGATTAGATACATTTGATTGGATCGTGCGTGTCACGTGACTAAATTGACCAATGGCAGGCCTCGAAACTTCCCTCGACTAAAACACTGACGAATTTCACGCTACGTTTTAGGGATATCCCAGGAATTCTTGATTTTTAACCGATTGGAGAGCTTGTTACACAAAGAGACAAGCTCCTGAGCTTTCCAGGGGTATAAAATAACATGGCGGTCGAAGAGAAACATAGAGGCCGCAAACGGACAAAGTTACTTTGGTTTTTGTGTAAATTTCGGACTTTGTCTTTATCATTCAAATTGCGACAAAAAGGGCGGTTGTAAGATTTTTATCAGTGTGAGAGGGAAATAATCTTATTAAACACAAAATGTAAATAACCAGTCGCAAGTATTGAAGTTTGTCTACAATAAAATGTACACCCTTGCAGGTAAATAGACAATACGGGCGGACGGTGAGCTGATTGTGTTGGCTTGCGGTGCAGTGTATACAATCGCAAACGATGGCAAATGATGTTCAGAGCATGTTCGAATGTACTCGCTTACAACGTGCTAAGGGTGCTGCAAGGACTTATGAAACGTCAAATCAACTGATTCATTTGAATTTAAGTTGAAATATGTTCCTCAGGTTTCAAAGCTGGCATATAGTTTGCGTGAGTATGCGCAATATTAAAAGTAGAAAGCGGCCGGACCGCGTAATACACATTCACGGGTTTATTGTCCCCCAGCTGTCTGCCTATCACAAAAAGTATCAGATCACTATCAAATAATCCCATTGCCGCTAAGATGATGGGCCTGGCGTAAAAGCCAGAGTGACCTATCCTTTCGCGTAGCCTCCTCGGTTAGCCAAAAATGGCTGAAATTACATAGTTAGTAAGTAAGTAAGTAAGTAAGTAAGTAAGTAAGTAAATATTTTATTTGAGTCTTACCTGCATAAAATCAACATTCATATAAATAAAAAATCATTACCATGCACTCGCAGCCACTCCATTAGGAGTTATGAGAGACTGTATATCTTATCAGTGTCTTGGTATTTTAACACTCCAAGAGGTTCAGTAAAGATATATGTCGCTGTATTATCCCTGATTAAATTGCAATCGTGGGGGGGGGGGGGCTAGAAATACACAAGGGGATATCTTATGTTTACATATATACCCCAGTGAACATCATCAAATAGATGGCTCACAATAGCTTGGAAAACATTAAATTCATTAGCAAACACCGTAATAATGCCCATTGTTCACTGACGCAAGGTGTTCAATCGTGTTGAGTTTTGACAAGCTTTGAAGTCGGAACGATGAAGCCTTGTCAAGTTGACCAGCTGCTGTGACGCAGTTTACTCTCCATTTAGATAAATCACATGGTGCAAAAATACCTCAACTTAGGTTGATCTCAATGCTCTTGTTCATAACTTTAATGGATTATACAGGGTCTGTGCAGGATGGATTTTCAACACATTCTGGTCATCATGGGTTGTAGCGTCGAACAGCATAGAGCGGCCATTGGTCTTTTTAACACACATTATGTTTATCATTAATTGTAAACATATTTATTTTCTCTGGATTGCCTAATAGTATACAAAGACTAATCTGGAGGCTCTCCAGTACATAAAAGGACGCACAGGAATATATATAATACACACTGGACGGGAACAGAAGACTAAATCCACGGCTTGTACAATACAATTGATGGCAGATAATGGAGACTTATAATTAGATCATATACTAAATTAGTAGATAAAACGTCTAGATTCTGATAAGAATGTCTGAACAGCCTCAATGATGAATACATTATCAGTGTCTGGCAAGTCTTCACTGCCTTTCAAGAGAATATTTAGTAAAATGTCACTACAGCACTGAACTCTTAAAGTCGGATTTACACCTGGAGCGAGTAAGTCACACACAGTGTTCAGTAGACGGACCCTTTGCACAGTGAACTTGGGGCAGAACAAAAGGTAATGTTTCGTATCTTCAGTAGTATGAGAGCATGCACACGTTGAGGCTGGAAGGATATTGACATGATGTAGATGGGCATTTAAAACAGAGAAGTTAAGACGTAGCTGCGTGTGGCATATGTTTACGAAACGACTTCCATGTTTAGAGTATGTAGGCTTTTTGTCAACACTTCACTTAAGAGTAATAGATTTAATTTAGATTTAAACTGCGGCAGGGAATTGGTGAGACGAGCATCAACGGGGAGGTTATATCATAATTTGATATCAGACGGGAGAAATGAATCGCCGAAGCGATTGGTGGTGAACCTAATTTGGCGTAATTCAGTACGATTTCTCAAAAGGCGCCCAGTAGTGAATGCAACGTCACGAGGAACGAGATCATGTAGGTATTGTGGAGTCAACCTATTGTACATTTTAAAGAAAAGAATAAGTTTAAAGTATTTCCTCCGATTTGCCAGAGTTTGCCATTCAAGCTCTTCGAGAAGCAAGACACGTGGAGTGTATCTGGTTGCGCCAAGGCAGATCCTGGCTGCCTCATACTACACAGCTTCTATAGATTGTGACAGGTTTTCAGTGCAATTGTCAAACAGGACACACCCATATTCGAGGATAGGACGAATCATTGTACTATACAACCGTATGAGTGTCTGGCGGGAGAGTTTATATTTGAGTCTGCGTAAAAGAGCAAGCCGTTGACTGGCTTTATTAACAATACGTGTTATATGCTGGTGCCATGACAAATTACTTGAGAGTGTAACTCCAAGGTGAATATGTAGAGTGGCCTCAGGTATCGGTGTGTTTCCAAGAAGTAGGGGAGGATGATCTGGCTTATGTCGTTTAGCTGAGGTCATTGAGATGGATTTTATGGCATTAAATGTCATCCGCCTGAGCTTGCCCCAACGATGAATTTGTGCAAGATTATGATTAAGGCTTTCAGCTGTGGCCATTGGTTCGTGGACAATTTCAAGAATACTGGTATCATCCGCGAATAAACGGATGTCACAGGTGATGTTGACAGTGATGTCGTTAATGTAAACGAGGAAAAGTAGGGGACCAAGGATCGAACCTTGGGGCACTCCAGCCTCTACAGGGAGCCAAGTTGAGGTCTGTCCTCCAATAGTAACACGTTGAAGTCGGTTTGAGAGATAGCTTTCTATAAATAATAACACAGGATCTTCAAACCCCAATTGTTTTAGTTTAAAAAGTAGACCAGCGTGTCAGACTCTGTCAAAGGCCTTGGATATGTCCAGGAAAACCATACGGGCCTCATGGCCCAACTCAAGGCCACTGTAAATAGTATGAAGAATGCTAACAAGTTGATTTATGGTGGAATCATTTTTCTTAAAGCCAGAGTTTTTAGCAGAAAGTAAATTGTTAGAGGTTAGATACTCATAGAAAACGTTATAAACTAGACGCTCAAGTACTTTAGAGACATTACAGAGGAGTGAAATAGGCCTATAATTTTCCTTTGACTGTTTGTTACTTTTCTTAAAAACGGGGCACACGTTTGACCTCTTCCAGGGATCTGGAAAATATGAGTTGGATAAGCAGAGATTGAACAGATCAGTGAGAGAACGTGAGATTGAGGGGGGACAGTATTTGGTTTAAACGTATTTTATTTCTGAAGAAATACAATTAGGAAGCAGGGCGTGACCCTATATTAATCCTTCTTGCAGAGAAATTACAGAAACAGGGCGAACGGCACAATACAACTGAGTATCATCGCTAATCGAGTCAGTAAATGGAAGGAATCGATGAGCGGTGTAGCGGAGGATACATAGAAGAGATAGACACCACTAAAACGAGCACAGACAGAGGGGCATATAGATTACCACCGCCGGGATTGCATAAAATATCAATAGATTTGCAAGTAAAAAAACTAGGTTACTGCTCCACTTTGAAAACGTTTGTTTTTTTCAATAAATTCTTGTACTGCTAGAAAAATGCTGATATTGTCTTCAAGATTACAAACATCGCTGCCAAACAAAATTGTATTTATACAGAGTGGTGCCAGAGCGCTAACTGATGTATGAAGGATATCTCGAGCAGCAGCATAACGGGGACACGTGAGAAAGTAATGCCAGATGCTTTCTGAAGCTGCTCCGCATGAGCAAATAGCAGATTCTTTTATACCTATTTTAAACAGATGTTCGTTTAATTGGCTGCGGTCCATACGTAAGCGGGAGTGTATAATAGATAAATGTCTCTTACCACTATTAAGTAATGCTGGATATCTGACGGGATATGATCTGGGAGTGTAAATTTTCCTTTTAAACTGAGCTAGAGTCGATTAGTTTCTAGTTTCCGACGGAAGTAGATTCCATAATTTGATAGCGGAAGGAAAAAATAATTTTTCAAAGAAAACGGTTCTGGAAATCAAAGGAAGGTAACTCAGAGCGCGATCTTAAATTAGAACTTGACCTGGTACGGCGAGGGTTGTCCACCGGAGTTGGGACATTTGGGAGAGCAGTATAAAGATAGCTGGGATTTAATTTATGAACAATTTTGTACATCATGATCCGCTTGGACCTTTCCCTTCGATCAGATAATTTTTCCCATCCTGTTTCTTCATACAGCTTCTCACTAGGCGTAGTTTTCATTGCTCCCGTCACAATACGGGCCGCAGCCAATTGTAAATCTTCCAAGAGTTTTTTATCGGCTTGTGCACAACCATCCTAGACTTCACTGCCATATTCCATGATAGGTCTGATAAAGGACATATAAATCACTTCTAATGTTTCACAATCTATACGATACTGCAAACTTTTCATGATATTTAACTGTTTAGATGCTTTAGTCACAATTTCCTTAATATGGGAATTCCATTTTAGATTTGATTTTAAAGTAAGCCCCAAGTGTTTGTGTTCGGGTACATTCTCAAGTTGGTGACCCTGGAAGATGAGAGGAGGGTGATCGCGTGCGTGCTTAAAGGAAACAAGCATTGCATCGGTTTTCTGTGCGTTAAAGGAGACATGCCAGTCTTTGGACCATTCGTCCAAAGAAGAAAGATCATTATTCATGATCGCTGCACCATGGGCTGGATCGTCAATGGTAAGAAAGAGCGAAGTGTCATCAGCAAAAAGTTTGATATTTGAATTCACAACATTCACAATATCATTGATATAGATTAAGAATAATAAGGGGCCTAAAACGGAACCTTGGGGCAAACCGGCAGTAATGGTACCCCAACTAGAGGATTGTCCGTTAAGGACGACTCTTTGTTTACGATTGTGAAGATAGTCTTGGAACCAGCTCAAAAGATTATCAGTTACACCACTTTTCTCCAATTTATATAAAAGACCTTCATGCCAAACTTTGTCGAAAGCTTTGCTTATATCAAGGAATACAATTCGCACTTCTTTTTCTTCGTCAGTGGCTACACATAATTCGTGGTAAAGTGAAGTAATTGGTTGACTGTCGGGTCACCAGGCATAAAACCAGATTGATTGACCGAAATGATCATGTTATCGCGAAAAAAGTTGAAAACATGTTTAAAAACTACCCTTTCAAATATTTGTGCAACTTAATAAGGACACAGGACGATAATTATTACATAAGTTATCATCTCCTTTTTTGTGGAGTGGTGTGACATGTGCTTTTTTCCAAATGGATGGGAACTGCTTTAGATTTAGGGACATGTTAAACAATTTCGTAAGTGGTTTGTAAATTATCGGGGCGGCTTCTTTCAGGAGTCTGGGACTTATTCCATAAGGACCAGTAGCTTTTGTTGTATCAAGGCATTTAAGTATATCAAGTACTTCATTTTCACAAATTTCCAAATTTCCGATAGTATTAGTGGGGTGATCGGGAGAAGTAAGGTTACGGGCTGCTGATGTATCAATGTTGTTTTGTCTTAAGAAAAAGGCATTAAATTCTTGAGCTTTGGAAGCATTATCGGTTATATGTTTACCATCGCAAAGCAAGGATGGTATAGTTTGGCGATGATTTTTACTTAAAAAGTATTTAACAGTCCTCCACCAAGCTTTATTTTTCTTTTAGGGACTTTAAAGGGAATTACTTAATTTGCTATTATGTTGCTCTTCGGCAGTATGGAGATGCTCCTGATATTGGTTACGAAGCCGATTATATGAAGCCCATAGTTCCTGGGTATGAGGTCCGTGATTACTATCTTTTGCTTTCGAAAAAGCTCGCATAACTTTGCGCTTTTCGCAGCGCAAGGCTGAAGTGTACCACGGTAAATCGTCAGCCCGGATTATAACTTCTTTGTTGGGTATACAAGCTTTAGCGGCTTGTAGAAAGCCTTCCGTCCAAGATAGACAGCACTCATTTATATCATTGGATAAAAAGTAATTATCCCAAGATATCCGACTTAAGTGGTCACGAAAATCATTACAATTTGCCTTTTCGTATTCCCAAATTAATCTTTAATAAGCAGTTTCAATTTTCCGTCGGAATAAAATATTGGCAGACATCACGCAGTGATCGCGATTAGCAATCGGTGGCAAAACGTGTGGTTCTAAAATATAGTTTGGAATATTAGAGATTATTTGATCGAGACAGCTTGATGTATTATGAGTTATACGCGTAGGTTCATGTATATGGGGGACAAGAAAATTTGTTGTACAAAAATGATCAAGTTTCCTACCTGGTGCTGTAGTAAAATCAGCATTCAGGTCGCCTGTTATAATAATGTTATCAATACCTACAGTCTTGAGGTGATCAAGATTGGTTTGCAAATTGTCCCAGAATGACACGGGCGAACCCGGTGGTCTGTAGACGACCCCCAATAAAAAGGAATTATTATGTAATTTAATTTCTGCCCACAAAAGTTGTAAGTCGGGACTTTCCAGATCCTGACGCCTAGATGCTAGAAGCTGTCGAGAAATATGCAGTCCAACACCTCCACCCAGGCTGCTAGGGCGATCCCTACGCATAAGTGAGTGGAAACCAGGCAATACAAAATTACTGTCGGATGAATTCTGAGATAAGAACGTTTCAGACAGGGCTATAATATCGTGCTGGTGGGCAATGTCCGCACAGATACACCGCATTTTATCCTGAGTCAGACTGCGAACATTAATATGACAGAGAGTTATATCTCGAAAATCAGTAGCAGGCCCAGGATTGAGTTGTATATGCCCTGCCAGTAAGATTAAAAGTGGGGAAATTATGAGCAAATAATCATCAAGTTTAAAATACTTCCTAGATAGAACAGAGTTTTCTATATAAGTTACAAGTAATCTTTGACGGTAATAACAACAGTAATAGTTGCAAAAGTAGCTTGCAATCCAAACATAAGATATGATATATAGTAAGTGAATCTCAAAGGAAGTTAGCTGTAAACAGTGTTTACATTCTGGGATGGTTGCGCACCAAATAGAATACAAATAAAGGGACGAAAAATGTTTAAGTAATTGGGACACAACTGTTCTCATCAATAAGCGTGGAAAAGCACTGTACGTGTGATTCATAATGATAATATGCTTGAGCTACATAGAGTTGAAACACATGTGAAAAATTATCAAAAAGTAGACATACATTACAAATTTGTTATAAACAAGTACATACATAGTATGAGGGCCAAATATTGTATGTGGTTATATGGCAATTAAGAACAACCACGACAAAACATGTTCCTATACACATGTACGCAAACCCTACGCCTATGCAAAGTATTGTAAAATACCAAAAAATGTAGGGAATCAAGTAACAATAAACAGTACAAACGAATATCATTAGCAATTATTGCATCATGGAAATAGTTAATGATGCGATCTCGAAAGAATATTTTAAAAAAGAATATAGACAACCATTAATTAAGACTTGCAGCAATTTCAGGTATTCTACACATATCCTGTAAGTCCATGTAAAGTTGTCTCCTTGCATTATATCAAACGTAGTTCTAGACGCCACAAAGTGGGGCCATACACTAAGTATACACAAATAATGTACTATCTGTGCGCTAAAGAATGATAAAAAGATCATAGTAAGCTTCACAGCTCTTGCCATCACTGTACTTTTGAACTTAGTATAATCATTCACAACATTCATGAGGAAACAACCAGAGAAAGTAAATTTTGGACAGTGCATAAGATCGCAAATTACATTCGGGAAGTATTTCAAAGTACAAAGTATAGTTTTCATGGTTGCGATCATAAAAATTATCTTCAGACTACACATGACGTAAAGAAACTCAGGTAGGCTGGGCACAGAAAGGATTGTTGTATCAATCGTAGTTAACACTTTGTAAAGAACATGAAAGCAGACTTTAAAAAAGTACTGAATCATATATCTACATCCTAGGCGTAGATTTATGACATTTTGTTTGCCTAGCATCATCTGTGATGTTGTAATATATATTGGTTAATGCTCCCAGTAACACAAACATACGTAAAGTAAACTAGACCTGCCCCGGCAATCAAAAGGTACATGTAGAAGAACATAAAACAGATGAAGTGTAGAACAGTGACCATTAGTTGGTTGGAACAGAGTTGGTCACTGAAAAACAACATGTAACTAGGATGACTCCTGCACATGCAAGTAAACTGTCAGGAAAATATGTGCATAAAATAAGACAATCTTTATATATGTAGCTAGGTCAGATTACCTAGCAAATCAATATGAAAAAAGAAAAATAACTGTTAAAATGGAAAAAATCAGTCGAGAAACAATAACTTGGTGAATTTACAAAATACATTTGTTGAAGACCGCTGGCAGCCAATCAAATTTTGAAATAGGACAGGCAAAGTACTAAACACAAAAGACACGTGCACACTTTGCTTGCTTCCGTAAAGTGAGTAAGTTACAAACAAGAATAGCGAGCGAAAGCAATGTACGTGAATTAATGCAAAAAAAAACCCCACAATGTTGAAAGTACAGTGAGGAACAATTCCCAGGCCATGGCAAGCCGGAGTGCGGTGGTTAATCCGTCAAGGTGTGTAGTTTTGAAGAGACATACGTCCGTGGGCAATGGAACTACGCATAATGTGACGTACAGCACTTAACAAGTTTAACAGAAATACAAAGCACAGTATTTAAGAAGGGTGTTGCCTATACCATCAGGACCACAAGCAGAACTGGTTTTCAGAGATTTTAAAATCTTTTCCACGTCATTTACTTGCAGTTGAAACATAGACAGACGGGCCTCAGTTCGGAAGGCAAGGTCGGGCAAGGGCAAAGGATTGTCATCATGCGGAGTCTTACACTGATCAGCAAAATACTTGTTGAAGGTCACTGACTTCTCTATATCGGAAGAAATATTCCTTCCATCGTCAATAAGAGTTGGAATGTTTTGATAAAGTTTGTGACCGAGAATAGATTTGCTAAGGTACCACCACCTTTTAGGGTTTATCTCTCTTGAGTCTAGTTCAGATCGGAGTTTGGTAAAGTAAAGACGAATGGAGTTTTTGATAGCGTTGACTGCAAAATTACGTTTCCGTTTGTAACTGAAAGAGGCGTTCAATATTTTGAGTAGTCAGGAGCGTGAGAGGCCGAGGCTTTTGTGTGTGGCATTTACATCTGTTCCACGCGCGATTGCGCTGCCTTATTAGCCTCTTGATACTACAGTTGATCCAGGGCTTGTCCCTGGGTCGAATAGTGACCACGCAGAACGGAATAAACTGTTTACACGTGTCAATAAATAGGTCTGACCAGTATGACACAGAGTCACTTATGGAGTCAAAAACTGTGAAACCAGTTTCCCAGGGAGCATGATAGAGAACATTGTTCAAGATGACAAAATGAGCCCATGTTTCGGATAATACGCAAAACGATTTCTTTGCTTGTCCCCCAGTCAGCAATCAGATCACAAGCTCCTATTGTATTTTGGTGATTTTACTTGTATACATTACCTTCTGTGGATTTGGGGTTGTATTGTATTGTAAACATATTTATTTCGAAAAAATAAAAAACTGAATTGCCCAATAGCCATTGAGTGGCTAATCGAGGGGGTCTTCAGACATATTCACACACAGAGTGCTACGCACCAGACGCACGGGACAATACAATATTGTTTGCAGGTACATTCACACAGATGGTTACAGAAAACAGGGGTAACAATACACCTGTTTGCAGCTAAGTTCGCATAGATGATTACAGAAGACGAGGATAACATTAAATCAATAATACCAAGTATGCCGTCCCTGTCGATGGCGGGCCCTTGGTAATACACAGATATCAGTCAACGAATTGTCTGCTCTGGATAAAATAGAATTGTACTGTGGCAAAAATATCAGCGTTTGATTCGTCCGTAAGATCAACACTACCAAATAGCATGATTTCCATGAATCTATTGCTATCTAGGTCGAGTAATGAGTTTGAATGAGCACCAGGAGCTAGCACATTAGTAACAGATCTCAGCAGTTGCAGTCTGGGTAAATCATACAGTGGACAAAACAGAAGAAAGTGACTTGTATCCTCTTTTAAGAAGTTACACGCGCAAGCTGCAGAGGGCAAAATATTGAACTCATATAAGTGAAAATGAAGTTTTGATCGTCCTATGCGTAGCTGTGTATGAACAATGTTAGCAAAACGATCCCCGAATGTGAAATATTTTGGAATTTTGTGGCGGAAAAACAGAAGTCTTGAAGATTAAAAGAGTGGGAGATATTTTAACTTCGTCTGGCAGTTCATTCCATAGGGATATAGTAGATGGCAGAAACAAATTAGAGTAACGGTCAGTCCTACACTTGATTAGTCTAAGTTGAAGGGAGTTTCGGAGCGGGCGGCCTGCTTGGGTGAGAACGTAATTGGGGATAAGGTCATACAGGTAGGGAGGCGTGAGTTTATTCAGCATCTTATACAGAAGTGTTAGTTTGTAGAATTTCCTGCGCGTGTGCAACGACTCCAACGGTTCACGACATATCTTCTACGTGGTCTACAAAAACTTTGCCTTATCCACAGATGCTCATCCCAACCCAGGTCCTAGCGACCCCTATAATTATTGTCAATCAATTAAAGTTATGTCATTGCAACGTCTGCAGCATTAAAAGTGATGGGAAATTAGATGAAATACAAAGTCTCGCTCAAACTGAAAACTTTAATATAATTACTATTTCTGAAACTTGGCTAGAGGAGAGTTATCCGGATCAACTCCTCCATATTGATAATTTTCAACCTCCCTTCCGAAGAGACCGCCCAACAGGTAGAGGTGGTGGCCTCTTGACCTATATACATACATGCCTGCCAAGTACTCGGCGTCTCGATCTTGATAGTCCAAATTGTGAAAGTATCTGAATGGAACTTTCGATCCAACGTGGGCCAGTTCTGATAGGTAATTACTATCGACCACCTGGTCAACCCGCAGAGATCCGCCATACTTTTCTCGAGTCGTTATTTAATTCCATCACATCCGCCATTGAAAGCAATCCACATTTTTTAATATTCACTGGCGACTTTAATGATAGGTGTATTGATTGGAACTCCACTCATCAAGATAGTGAACTGGGTATGTCTCTTTTCAACCTCGTTGCTGAATTTTAATCTTTTCCAGCTGATAGATGAACCCACTAGAATAAACGAGTACTCAACCAGTCTGTTGGATCTTTTAATTACTGACTCACCTGGACTTATCTTGGACAGTGGAGTCTTAGCCCCCATTTCAAATAACCCTTGTGCGAGAATCCAAGAACAATGGCTTAATTGGCCTGTTAATAGCTGAATACACAAGTCATGTCCCAATGATCTTGCCAGATGTCTTGCAAGGGTGTGGGTATTTTACAAAGAAATCAACGAGGAATATGTATATTTTCCCTAAATACTGGCTACAGATACCGGGGATACACTTTGTATGAAAAATGCTGAAAAGAAAGTTTTTCAGTCACACTTAGTGCTTTACATACTTAAAATATGAAAAGCCCAGTCAATGGTGGAATACATACTTTATTCAAATTTATCAAAGTTTGCAGGACTTTTTAATTGTTCTTCATGTTCACTCATGCATTTCACTCACATACACTATTCTGACCACTCGGTTATGTTCTGTTCCTTTTCACTTCCCTACCATAGAGATTGCTCGTTCAAAAGAGGTGTATGGAATTTCAAAAAAGCTGATTTTCAAGGACTTAATTATACTTTATCCTCTGCTCCCTGGAACACTGCCTTTAACGTTTTTTATTCTATTGATGATGTAATATTTTACATGTCCGACCTTTTGTTAACCACTGTCAAAGAGTTTATCCCGTATAATGAAGTCACCATTCGGCCAAAAGATAAACCTTGGATAACAACTAACATTAAAAAAACTTATGTGTAAGCGTAATCGAGCATGGAAACGATTTAAAAAGTTAACTAAAACCCCTCGCCCTTTTACTCTGGCTGTCTGTATCAAAATTGACAGGTTTTACTAGTTTCACAAAAAGCGACGCAATAAGGTAGTTAGTGCATGCAATAAATGCTTCGATTAACGCCTATTTTTCGAAACTACGTACACAATTGGATGAGAAAAATATCAATCCTAAACAATAGTGGAACTTGTCTAAAGCTTTACCTGGTTGTAAAATCCATGAAGATATTCCTCCTATTATTGATGAAAATAAGATTATTTCTAGCATTACCGAAAAGTGCGAGGTATTTAATACTTACTTCGCTAGTCAGTGTGTCACTCATGCCGATAATGATGCACCATCCCTTCCTGACTTTACCTATCGCACAGAGACACGCATGGGTGATCTCACGCTCGATGAAGAAAGTGTCAGGAGAGTATTATTATCGTTAAAACCAACTTCGGCTTTAGGCCCCGACAATATAGGTAATACTCTCCTTAAAAATACTGCCGACTCCATCACCAAGCCCTTGACTAAAATTTTCAACATGTCTCTCGGTGTTTCCCAATTTCCCGATTCCTGGAAACGCTCCAATATCTGTCCTGAGTTCAAATACTAAAATAAACAAATTAAGGGTATATATCAGGTTACGCGTGAGTCTTACAAATGACTTAATAAAAGTCTGAAAATACGTTAAAAGTACCATAAACTATATATTTCCTGAAAGCAAATAAATCTGGGAATAAGTTGATAGCATTTTCATTTTTACAAGTTCTTCTGTGTTGACACAACAATCAGGTAAAGTGATCATAAAAAAATCACACAATTATTAAATCTACTTTTTTATTTTGAGCTTGAGCATGTGCATTTCTGTTGCAAAAGCTAGCAGACATGATTTTCTACACAAACGTGTCTCATTTTTGTCATTGTTTGCGCTATTGTGGAGATACTCCCGTTTAAAGTTGAAAAGATGACATTCCATTCTTACATCAAAGGTTTTGACGTTTGGCTCGCTGTGGAGGGAAAACCACTCAAGATAGAAAAAATCTGAGACACGTTTTTAAAGATTACATTCTTGTGAACAGTTTGCCACAAACCCCAGGTCTTTATGAGCAAAACTGACGAAGTTGATTTCACAAGAAGTTGAGAAACAAAGGCCAGGAATGATGCCGAGAAAAACGCTTTCAAAGCAAATGCCGACTTCAATAGGACTTACGCTATTCTTTGGGCCTTTGATCGCAATGACACCTTGGTATTCCTTTACACACTCCTACCTGTTGAGTAAATGGACAAGTTTGGAGCATCAAACTTCAAAGAATGCTTTATTTTAGAGGTTTTACATCCAAAAATGTTATAATCATGCTCATCTGTCACTTTGGATTCCATGTTGGGGTTTCTCAAGTTTAACCTGATTGGCCGACAAATGACTGACAGGTGGTTACGGGGCAACCGGGTTCTACGATGTTTGCCGTCTTGCGTGGGGCCCAGTAATGGCAGTATAGGTGTCAGTAAATCGGAACTTCAGTCTCAGTTCAGAAAGTTTCTATCAAGTTCACAGGATCGTTGCTTACATTTGTGCGATTAGAAAGTGCTATTGCAAAGATGCCGAGAAAGAAAAAACCTAGGGGCAGACCGATGCCCGCGTCAGTTGCAAGTGAACTCAAAGCGTCTGATCTAGGATCATACTACAATCAGCTCCCTCCAGTGGAGACGACCCTGCAACCCGACGTGAGCCTCACGGAGACCCCGGGCGAGTCTGGCATTGCATGGTCAGGGTCGAACGAAGTCGCGGCCAAGGTCACGGATACTGATTCGGTGAACACCACTACATCCACAAGCCAACCTGGTCTGGACAAACGCTTCTGCAGTGCTAGTTCCCAGAAACTCGGAGACTTTGTGGTCCATGAGGCTAGATCTACAGATTGTTGTGAACAAGGAGATGTGAATGAACAGGCAGAGGGATACCGATTATGGGACTGTTCTCAGTTGCAGGCTTGTATTGATGCCGCTGCTGTGTGTGCAACTTGTAAAGTTGGAACTCTGAAACTGAGCGAAAGAACAAGTATTGGAGCAACAAGAGGATGGAAGTCTGAGTTTATATGGATATGTTCAAACGAGAGTTGTACACAAAGCGATAATGCGGTTTGCCTGCCCAGCTGATCGTAGTCTGCTTGTGCGGAGCGTGCGCAGAAGCGCTCACACCTGCTGTATGTAAATGAGGCTCCTGTTGGATTCCTGCAGGGTGGAGCTTAGAAGCTTAGCTTGTCCCCAGAAGAAGCCACACCAAACAGTGAGAACCAGGCCCAATACTTTTGCCAAAATTCACAATTTTCCTTTACACAACCTGAAATCTCATTCCGGCATACAAAACTTAAAGGAAAAGTGCATAACATGTGTGAAAATAGCAAAAATGATGGTTTAACCCATTGTAACCTGATATATATCCTTAAGAGTAACTATCGTCCAATTTCCCTGCTGTGCAACGTGTCTAAAGTTTTCGAGCGACTGGTCTTTAATTTTCTTTATGAATATCTAATAGGTAATAACATACTTACTGATAAGAACTCTGGGTTTAAAGCTAATGATTCAACTATCAACCAATTAGTCAGTATTCTCCATAATATCTATAATGGGCTTGAGAACTGCAAGGATGCCAGAATGGTGTTCTTAGATATCTCGAAGGCCTACGACAAAGTGTGGCATGTAGGCCTCCTCTTCAAACTACGTCAGCTGGGGTTATCAGAAGGTCTGCTTAGGTCGATCGACAGTTACCTCTCAAAACGCGTTCAATGTGTTATCATTCATGGGCAAACCTCCTCCTGGGTATCTGTTCAGGCCGGCGTGCCTCAGGGATCAATATTAGGTCCATTATTATTCCTTGTTTGCATAAATGGTATTGCAGATGATTTGACCTGTGATGTCCGCATTTTCGCTGACGACACTAGTATACTTGAAATAGTTCAAAACCCCACTGAATCAGCACGCCATTTGAACGCTAATCTTTCAATTATTTACCACTGGGGTAAATTGTGGCGCTTGATCTTTAATGCCATAAAATCCATTTCAGTTATTTTCTCGGCCAAAATTAATAAACCCCATTACCTCCCTGCCCTCCTAGGTGGTACCGCCATACCAGAGGAAGATACGCATACCCACCTTGGAATTACTTTAGGTAACAACCTTTCTTGGCGTGCTCATATCACGCGTATCACACACAAAGCTAGCCAGCGCATCGGCCTCCTTCGAAGATTCAAATTCAAGTTATCCCAAAAAACACTGGAAAGATTATATTTCTCAATGGTTAGGCCAATACTTGAATATGGTTGTGTATATGTGACAATTGTGGGCAAGGCCTGTGTGACTTAATTGAGTCAATTCAGTTTGAGGCAGCCAAAATATGTACTGGTGCCTTAAGACACACGTCACATGCTAATCTCTTACAGGAACTTGGTTGGCTGACATTGGCCAGCAGACGTAAATACTTCAAACTGACTCTTTTTTACAAAATGTATCATAAACTAACTCCGACATATCTCTCCAGCCTTGTTCCTCCGCACTGGGAGGTGGTATGCTCCATCATAGGTCATCCAGTAAGGTGCGCCCCATCAAATGCAGAACCGTACGTTTCGAAAAATCTTTCCTCCCTGATGCTATCAAACAATGGAACAATCTTCCTTCTGATGCCAGAGACTCCCTATCCCTTCAGATCTTTTACTCCAAGCTCAAGACCTATCTGCTTGCAGTTGATGTAGTTCCCATTTTCTATACTCACGGCCAGCGATTGGCCAGTATCTGCCATACTCGGTTAATACTGGGCTTTTCCAAACCCAATTCCTACCTCTATAGAGTCAATATCATCCAGAGACCCACATGTGACTGCTCCCATCCTACTGAGGATTTCAAACATTTCTGTCTCTATTGTCCAAGATACGCCAAGGAAAGAATGAAGCTTTTCTGTATTACTGTTCCACTGCTAGCCCCTGGTGTACATCCAAATTTAAATTTACATATTGCAAGTGATAGACTAGCCAATATCTTTTTATTTGGGTGTAAGAAGCTTCGGACGAATGTAACGCTTTAATCTTCAAAGCTGTGCAAAACTTCATTATTGAATCGAGACGTTTCGCCCGGTAATTGAACATTTTCTCTTTCAAGTGTGTTCATGCAAATTGCTCATCATAGTGTTTCACTCACATGAATAAGTGTTTGGGTACCTTTAATCGGTGAATACTTGCGTAAAGAAGTACATGTACATTAGCTGTGTGTGTGTGTGTGTGTATGTGTTTTTTTTTTTGTTTTTTTTAGGTCTTTGAAAGATGTTACCGTAACTGCTCTCCCGGGCTGACTTACCATAGGGGGTGGACATTGACAACGCGGCGAGGGTACACTCCAGCTGCTGGGCGCAATGGCGGCTCCACAGTGGCAGTGTGTGTATGTCGCCATCGTGCTTCGGCCGCGCCCAGCAGCATGCATTATGCATCCATCACCGTTGCCATCTGTGAAAGGCCAATCCCTGTGGGTTGGCCTGCTAGGGTGGGCGGGCCTTAGTCAGGTTGATGCCCTCGCCTTCAGTCGCCTCCGATGGCATGTTCATTTTGTTAATAGAATATTGTCAACACACACATGTACCAAGTTATCTCTTGTGTTCATACATGCACATAGCCTGTTTTGTCTAAGTGCATAGTTTTCTACCTTATAATGTTTCGTCCTGTGTGTCTTGTACATGTATATTGTACGTCTCCGTGTCTGGAGAACCCCTCGATTAGTAACACTGTTGGGCAATCCAGTTTGAAATAAATATGTTTAAACTAAACTAAACAGTACATTCGAACATGCTTTGAACACCATGGTTTGCGAGTGTATTCGACAGCACGGCAAGCCAACATTCATCAGCTCACCGTTCGCACGTATTGTCTATTTACCTGCGAGCGTGTAATTTTAATTTAAACATATTGATGGACAAAAGATGAAGAAATGAAAAATATCTTCAGTGGTGAAAGAGCAGGAGCAAATAGGACTTGGAATAACATTTACCTTACAAAGGTCAGAGTTAAGCCTAGAGAAGCCCAGTCGCAGCTGGGTCTGACAGATATTCAAGAAGGCAGGGACATCGTCCACGGCTAGTAAGGTTGCCTTGTCAGTGTTTTAGTGGAGGGAAGTTTCTAGGCCTGTCGTGGGTACATTTAGTCATGTGACACGCACCATCCAATCAAATGCGTCTAATGACGAGTGCACGTACAAATAACTGGACCTAGGACCTAGTTTCTTTTACGTTGCAGTTTCACAAAAGACTTGAATAGGGCAAATTGTGAACACAGAGTAAGGCACGAGTGAAAAGTTGTGACGGAAAGCAAAAAAGAAAAATACTTAGATTCGTCACCACACAGTAACGAACACAATAACGACCCTGTTGTTATCGTTCTGAGTGATCGCTACATGTCGAGATGACACATTAATATTGGAACAATGAACTACAGTTTATAGTTTCATTAAACAGTTCAAATGTAACAAGTCTGTAACACAGAACCAGATACGAGTGAATTCCATGACGCATGACAGAAAAAAAAACGGGATGTTACGGTTAATCATGCCCGTGATCATGCAGACGCTTGTATTCTGCCACCCATGTTGTTTCGAAAAACTGTAAACGCACTAAAGTGACAAACTTTTTGGTGGTCACTTTCAGTGAAACTTGATACAAAAAAGCCCACGCACGTTCAATCCTGCATGTTGCTTGTTGCGCAAATAATTCAACAATATTGCCTTGTGCAGCCTCCTCGGGCTAACACTACATCGCACGCTGACAGTATACAGCCTGGCCGGATGGAACGATCTCAAAGTATAAAGCCTGCCACACAGGTAAACATTGCAAAACAAACTTTCAAGCCACACGTGGACCCACTTGCCGGCTGCCATTTTGAAACAGTGTGTTGTCAGGGCCATGGTCAGGTGACCGTGTAATTTTTACGTGTTCCCTTTGATCTTTAAAAGCAGCATAGGAAACCACAGCGCTAAAACCAACATTGTGCCTAGCTTTACAACATTTGAGATGAAAAACTTGATTTTTATACCACAAAACAACAACGTATCTCTGCAAGAATACATCCAAGTTGAAGGTTCTTATTCACTCCACTCGTACTGAAAAGTTCGACCGG
Organism: Hermodice carunculata; assembly: GCA_964020975.1. Classification (NCBI taxonomy): domain Eukaryota; kingdom Metazoa; phylum Annelida; class Polychaeta; order Eunicida; family Amphinomidae; genus Hermodice; species Hermodice carunculata. The sequence continues at coordinate 5,276,259 of OZ026624.1, read as the reverse complement.
AGGGAATGAGTTATTTTCGCACGATGGTCCGTTCTTTGTAAAAATCAGAGCAATGACCTTTGAAAACGATTTTCTCGGAAGTCAATTTTCACAAGATCAGTCAAATTTTAAGATGACGTCAATCAAACACGAATAGATAAAACATCTCAAATTAAACGGGCAAAGCAAGATACATGTCTAACTTAGGAACCGTTTTTTTCCTCTTTCAACTCTTCCTTCTGTGACTTTTGGAGCTCAAAAAATGAAGAAACTGTATAACATCATGGTACCGACTTCAAAATTCTATAAAATTTTATAAAATCAATTTCCTCCAGACAAAAATTCGGTTCCTAGAGAGTGGCCTATATTATCGTTTCAGATAGTTTGCAGATGTTAAAATTGAATATTGTGCGAACGAGCCGAAATAAACTTGTGAATCTATACCCACACACAAAATAGCGTAAAACGTCTGAAAAAATCTCTAAATTGATTCGATGTTCTGTTTTTACAAATCTAGGCATCCATAAGATTATGAAAATGTATAGCTTTATGGGTAAAACGATCAATTTATATGAGCTGGAGGGGGTCAAAGTCGGCAGAGTCTGCAACGCGCCTGAAACCATCCTGGCACTTTAAGCGGCAGTAGTTCCTTCGGTGTATTTTTTCGACTGACATGTGCATAGAATCAAGCTTGTCGCCATTTTTCCCCTCCGGTCATGTGACTTCGTCGTTATCAGGGGCCGGTCAGCAAGGCTGATGGCTGTTCAAACATTGTGGACCATTACCATACCAAATTAAACAGAACATACACGTGCAGTGGTCCGCTGAAACTTGTCATAGTTTTCATCGATTTTCTCATATAAATATTGATTTTTTTAAAATAAATATTTGGTGACCACATAGTTTAGGTGTTCATCTTTCAGATAGAGAACAAAAGTCATTTTGTGATTTTTTTCGGCACAGCTGCCATAGACCAAACCATCCTGGCACCTTAAACATTTCTGAAGGTGAAGTACTGGACATACTCAAAAGTCTTGATACACCTAAAGCAACTGGTCCAGATGGGATTAGTACCAGACTTTTGAAAGAAGCAGCTCCCATTATTTATCGACCACTCACTAAACTATTCAATTTATCTCTATATCAGAAACAGTTCCCGTCTATTTGGAAAGAAGCTCACGTGACCCCTTTCCACATACGGCGACGAGAACCTGTGTAATAACTATCGTCCTATATCTCTTTTAAGCTGTACAGGGAAAGTAATGGAAAAAATATTTTTAAACATGTGTTCAATTTTTTTTCGGGACAACATGTTCATTTCAGCAAACCAGTCAGGATTTATTCCTGGTGACTCAACAGTCAACCAGTTACTCTCCCTATACCATGAGCTATGTTTAGCCATTGATCAGCAAAAAGAAGGAAGAATTGTTTTCCTAGATATAAGCAAGGCCTTTGATAAAGTCTGGCACAAAGGTCTTATTCATAAACTGGAAAAAAACGGCATCGTTGACAATCTCCTGACATGGTTTGACGATTACCTCTATAATCGGAAGCAACGCGTCGTTTTAAATGGTCAATCCTCTAGCTGGGGAACTATAAGCGCTAGTGTGCATCAAGGATCTGTATTAGGCCCTTTACTCTTTTTGATTTATATTAATGATATAGTCAACGTTGTAAATTCAGAAGTCAAACTCTTTCCGGATGATACGTCCCTTTATCTTACTATCGAAGATCCTGTTCATGCTGCTACTGTCATGAACGATGATCTGGCCTCCCTGGATGAATGGTCTAGGGAATGGCTTATATCCTTTAATGCTCTTAAAAAAGACACCATGCTCGTCTTTCTAAAAAGAAATCCCCCTGATCACCCTCCATTGATTTTTCAAGGTCACCAATTAGATAATGTTTCAGAACACAAGCATCTGGGTCTTTCGTTAAGATCAGATCTAAAATGAATGAGTATGTTAAACAAGTTGCAACTAAAGCCTGTAAAGAAGTAAACATTCTGAAAACTCTACAGTATCGCCTGGACCGGGACACATTAGAAACGATTTATTCCTCCTTTATTCGACCGATTTTAGAGTACGGAAATGTGGTCTGGGATGGCTGCACGCAGGATGATGCAAACTTTTGGAAGACATTCAACTGACTGCGGCCCGCATCGTGACAAGAGCAATGAAAACCACCCCTATAGAAAAGCTATACGAAGAAACTGGCTGGGAGACCCTATCCAAACGAAGAGAAAGATCCAAACAAATCATGATGTATAAAATAGTTCATAAGTTAACCCCTAGCTATTTGTACTCTCTTCTCCCCAATATTCCACCGTAATACTAGGGCACAACTCGATCAAAGCAGACGCTCAGACTTACCCTCTTTCAACTGTAGAACAGTCTTATTCGAAAACTCCTTTTTTTTTCTTCTGCTATCACATTGTGGAACCTTCTCCCATCGGAAACTAGAATCTTCCAACTTTGTTCCAATTTAAGAAGAAAATTTCAACTCCCAGACAGTTTTCTGTTATATTTCCCGAACTTCTTAATGTAGGCAAAAGATATCTGTCTATTTTACTTTCTCGATTGCGTATGGGCCGCAGCCAATTGAACGAACATCTTTTTAAGATTGGTGTAAAAGGTTCATGTGGCACCACCACCGACAGTATCTGGCACTACTTTCTCACCTGTCCAAAATACATTGTCGCTCGAGATGCATTACATACAACCATTGGTCATTTGGCTCCATTTTCTATAAACACAATTTTGTTTGACAGTGCTTCTCGCAGTCTCGAGGACAATATTATATTTTTATCTGTTCAAGAGTTTACTGAAAAAAGTAAACGATTCCAAGGTGAAATTGTAACTTAATCATTCATATCGATAATTCGAAACTGCAAATTAATCATATATACTGGCAATATTGACAACTTCATGAGCCCCGCTAACTGTGTTTGTTCTGGTGGCGTCTATCCTTCCGTTTGTTTTTCTCCCACCATGCTGCTCATCAAGTCCCCTTGGACTTGATGAACGGTGGTTCATTGGAGCTGTGCTGTCAATTCAGTCCTGTGCTTTCGTCTTTTCTCCACAAGAGGGATTAATATAGGGCTTTGCCCTTCTTCCCAATTGTTTTTCTTTTGGAAATAAAATACGTTTAAACCAAACCAAGAAAGGGTACCTTTTTACCTCTGGTGTAGGATTAAGAAAGGGTATTGTATAAAAATGTCCGAGGCACTAACAAAAACCATGATGTTGAGTATATGCTCCCTCCCCCCCCCCCCCCGCCGGGGCATGGTATATTGGTTTTCTTATAATTACATACACATTGTGTTTTGCTCGTTGGTTGATTGAAATATTGATGCTGCCGATAGTATCCAACATGGTGCAGTGAGAAAAACTGATCAATCGGAATGCTTGCACTTCGACATTTACTAGAATATCCAACCAGGAACTGTTTTCCAAATGCAAAATTATCTCCTGGCCCACATGCACTACAGGGTATCTGCGGCTACCATGAACAGTTACTACATTTGCCGTCGAAAATGAATATGTATAGAAATGTGAAGGGGTGCACATATATCAAACGGCACATGCAAATATGAAGGCCAGATAATCTTTCTATTTCATATAAATAATACGTTTTTTACTTTGTCATAGAGAAGTTACACATTTCCAGCTCGTATGTCACAGATTGGTTTAAGAGACACGTGCAGTTATTTCTTTACTCGCATATTTTTCACAGGTTGCGAAAATTAATCTTTCACTATCGTCAACGCGTCAAGGGCCAGTTTGAGCCGGGCCCTCCGCGACTTTGACGTTGAAAACACTTCGCACACTAACGGACACAAATGAATGTGCGTCTGCAGTTTGCTCGAGGACGGACCAACAACAAAAACGTTCTGTTTGCAGGCAAGTCAACAGATGTTTCAATAAAACCACAAATGTATGTTCCAAAGATCCCCGGAGACTTCGAAGACAAACCACGATGAGTACGGACAAAAAGCTCAATTTAACACGAGTCATTACTGTCACCGCAGAAGTAAACTACCACAGACCTGCAAAATGTTAAGCGTCGGATGGGTGGCTATTCGGTCCTTAAAGTATCGTAAATGGCAATTTGTAGTTCATTTGTTTGTTTACTTTAGGCCTCTATGTACATATGCACGCCATAATTTAAGCATGCCTAATACTTGCAAGTCACTTTGTTGCCCATGTTTTTCCCTTTTTTTTCTCTCTCTCTTTGTGTGTGTGTGTGTGTGTGTGTGTGTGTGTGTGTGTGTGTGTGTGTGTGTGTGTGTGTGTGTGTGTGTGTGTGTGCATATATTTGCACCATCAGAACTTTATAATCGGCATATTATAGTCACTACTGGCCTGATCACTTCCAGTAACAAAGTATTTCAGCGCACCGTCAGATATGTTCTTACACGTTACCAATAGAGAAAACCTGCCATCTGTGACTCGGACAATGATTATTAGTTTGAGTTTCTATCCACTGATCTTCGATGCCTGGTCCATTTCGACTGGTAAAATATTTTTCCGTTTCAAGGATATCCACTTGATAATTGACTCCATCTTTATGACACTCGTATGATCATCATTTTATACACGTTTGCACAACTCACATTTCAACAATTTGGTCATGTCGAGTTACCAGTCTGGTTATTTTGTTTCCATAAACACAAGTACACGTGCTCTTCATATGAGCATGTGGGTATTCTTGTCATGTTGATTCCTGCGTCGTAATTTTTGCATTTCACGTTTGTTTTTGCTTTTCCAGCAAAACAAGTAGTATAATTATATGGACCAATTTATTGTCAGAAAAATGCAATAAAATCCGTATTATATTCAACCATTTCAGGAAAAAAAATATGTACCTTACTGCCTTTCCATGTGATGGTTGGCTGTCCCGGTAGCGTCTCCATTTGTCTCCTTAGTGATGGATTGCACTCTAGTGGCGAGAGGAACCATTACCTCCTGTGCTTCCTGTATTATAGCACAAAAGGCACAAAATAAGTGCAAGCAACAGTCTTGTCCAGTTCCACCTTCAATGCTCTTTAAGTCTCGGATTTTTTTCCGTACAAGGGTTCTAGCGACCAGATCTACTATCGGCACGAATCCAAGGCAGCAGCATAACAGACAACTGTCACCAACTGCTTCGGCGTTTTTACCAAATACGTAGCAAGGCAAAACGTAGGTGCATATACACAAGGAACAGTCGTTGAAACAGCCGCATAATCCATGCTTCCACTGCGCCATGACTCTGGGTCCAAAACAGAGACAGGGGAAGAGGGTGTGTCGCTGGCGCAAACTTAAAACAAAAATGCCTCAGCCAGGATCTAACAGCAGTTTGCATTAGAACATAAACCGCACAAGAGCAAAGAGGCGTCTCATAGCAACCTGAGGGTATAAACAAAATTAGCCAAACTTTTTAAGTTATTTGTTTTTGGCATGGTCTCCAGAAGCAAGTAATAATGCTATTATCTGAACCCAAAGATTAGAGTATTATCCTAATGACGATTTGTTACAGAAAGACCTGTGGAATAATTATTTTAGTTGTTGGCCGGTGACACCAGGGATGACTTAAATGTGTGCAAAATTTTTATAATACATAAAGCCAAGGATGTGTAGAACCATGTGGTCTACGTAAAGGCCTATTGTAACTGGGTTGTTCCGGCGCTTTCATATGTATATGACCGATCACTCGTTAATAAATGTTTGTTGATGGAGACAAACAAAAACTTATTGTTCGTTGCTATAGACAAAGGTGCTTGCGAAGTTAATGTGTTGATTGGAACCCGCATTGTTACGGTCTTATGATAGACTGCTCTTGGAACCTGGCTAATTGTGTATTCCTGTGTAATTTTAATGGCCCGTCTACACTATACTGCATTTTCTGCCACTTTTAATATTAGGGACGCGTGGACGTGTTTAAACGTCCATGTTAAGAAACAGTCCAGGTTAGTATTCTTGTAAAGTTTCAATGTACATGTAATATTCATTTCTTTCTTTCTTTCTCTTTTTTCTGCTTTAACCTGTATTATGTAAAATTCTTCAATACCATTGACCTTTTAGCCTTTCAAGCACCATGGTCTATTATTTCAAATATTACGACCTGCAACATTTCAGTGATAAGCACAGTACACAATGCAAGATTCAATGCGGCATACACACATAATTATGTGTGTACGCATGTACATACACAGAGATGTTTATAATTTGCATATTTTTGTCATTGGCTACCTATTGCAACTTTTAATGCCACATGTATAATATTATATATATAGGGGCACTTTAAAACGCAAGTCTTTCGCATTATGATGACAGGAACTGTTTCAGGAAATAAAAACGTATAAGTATTGTTTCTTCTACAGCAGTGTTAATTTGACTTTTTAAAGAGGAAAGGGTGGTAACATCAGAAATTCCCCATATGCTGACAACCAACGTTTTGTTACACTGTTGAGCAAATTAACCTAGTTACAAAAATGCATTCAGCAATTACGTGTAAAATATATTGCATTATCAATTATAGCCTAATGAAAGGTCAAGTTGTCAACCGTAAATGTTCTAGATAGTTTACTTTGCAGAGTATCGACGGTTCAAGTCAAAGGATATGCATCGGGCAGACTTCAATGAATGTAATACACGTAGAGTTTCTTCCAGTATTTACATCAAATGCCATGGTCCCCCCCCCCCCAAATAAATAAATAAAACAAAAATCAGATAAATAAGACTATGGTACGGAATGTATATTGCTAAATTGGTAGTCAATAGACTACAACATGCAGTTGCCACATTTTAAAGCTGACTCACGGAACATAAGGGAATCACACCATACCTGACATCATTTTTATTGTGTCGTGGTTGGACAAATATAAAAGTTCAATACTAATTATGCCATATAGTTCATCATAGCCAATATCGGCAACCATTCCAAATAAAAACGTTTCACGCATATTACATGCAATTTTACTGGAGCACTGAAAAGAAACAAATATGGCATGCATTTTATGAGACTAGTCCCTTCAGATTGTTAAAAATAACAGTGTACATACGGTATTTTTAAAAGTTTAGAAGGCAGACTAACCAGCAATAATTAAACCATGTGCCAAATTTACTTGAAATGGTATAAAAATACTACACTTTTTTAATGAAAATATATGGTGCTTGGAGGGAGGGAATTACATGATTCAACGATAACGGAGATCTTGGTATCGTATCACAAATTCTCTTCTGTGAGTAGGTCACCACGAAACGCTCTTTTACACCACCAGCCGCAAATGGTTTCACGGCTACGCTGCACATAAACTGAAACAGTTCGATTCGCACGAAGACAAGTAATTACTGAGAATGGGAACACAAGAATGAGCTTTATTATCCAACATAATAAAATGTGATTGATTTAATTGTTAACTTGGATCTCGATGTGGGGCGATAGTTTTCCACTAAATTTGTTTCCGTGGTTGTTGTAAACGTGAACTTATTTCAAACCCGGTGAATAAGTTTGGCACCGATCTGTGCATCAGAAATAAACACAAAAGGCCTGGATAACTTAAACATGTGGTATATCAAATTCTATATATGCACAAATGTATTTTACACAGTGGAAGTCACATAATCATAATTAATGTAACGCAGTTGGCCTGAGCAAGCATGAGAACATTAGAGCATTAGAGCACCTCTGTGTGACGGTTTAGGATGAGACCCTACCTTAGTTTCTGAAATCATTTACACCTTCTTATAAATAATAATAATAATAATAATAATAATAATAATAATAATAATAATAATAATAATAATAATAATAATAATAATAATAATAATAACAATAATTTATTTTCTGAAACTACCCATGGGCAGGGTAGAACGCACAGTGCGTCAGACACATTTAAAATAGCATATCATACATTTTCTTACATTGTGAACTCAAAACAGAAGCTCAGGAGATAAAATATATATATATGCATATAAATTGTGGCCGCTGTCCGGCAACACGGGGCAGCGGGCAAACTGTGCAATACTGCAGATCTGCATATTGTGAAAAACCGCAAATCTGCATGTCAAGTTTTGGCAAGGACCAATGTGAGATGTCTGTTCATAAATATCAGACGATCAAGAGTTTCTCTGCGGATACGTAATGCCTTTTTTTTTCTTAAATTGCCTGCAAGTCCCGTCCAGTAGATCATACTCTATCACAATTGGATAATGTTACACCGAAAAGTAGTGCTTAGTTATTACACAATGGAGATTGTGCTAAGTCTTCCCATAATTAAGTTTTGCCGGTTCCTAAAAGACAATCATGTAAAGTTTGCCACATTTTGATTGTCAACCCAGTAAACTTTTGACATGTACACATGAGATGAGACAGATCCTCACACATTCCATCAGACACTTGCCAATTTCGCAGTGTTTTCCAGACTTAGACATCCTGTCCGTGCCATGAATTTTAACCTTATACCTGTAAAGTAATTAACATATAATAAATATTTTTTCTGCATGGGTTTTGAATTTCATTAATCATTACTGTGTTAAAGAGGCCTTCTCATCAATTTCGTTTAAAAAATCACCTTCATATTTTCAGTGATAGATTTAAACAATGAATATATCCAGCTACCATTAATTCTACGGTTTACATTATCTAAGCCTACTCCTGATACGGTCTTATTGATCTCCGACATACATGGCAAGCATGAGCCTGAGCCCGCATGGACGTTTTCTTCTGGATCTCACAGTGCACGGCTGCTCAATCTATCATTAAATAGATACTGGGACATTGTACTTAAGGTAGTGGTAGTATTTTACCCTCTCTTTGTCAAGAGTCGTTGCGAGTGCTAACCACCCCAGCCCCCCCCCCCCCAGCCCCCACCCCCCACCCCCGCGCGCCAGCGTTGCTGTAATGGAGGGAGTCACTCTTACTTGTAGAATGGCAGGTGCAAGGGAGTACTGCATGGATCTTGTAAACGTTTCGCTTTCCTGTGAATTACACAAGCAGACTGCAGCGTCATGTGCGGTGAGGGCTTTATTAACTGTTTCCAAAGACTGCCCCCGAATGGAACTCGGTTGATATTTTCATGAGAGGATAATATGCTGTGTACATAGTCTAATAGACGATTCGATTTGGGCTTTAGGTGTTGTTTTACATGGGGAGTATCTCGTAACGATTGTGTGAACATGATTCCTAAGTTTGATATAACACATTACTGAATATATCTGCATTATTTTCGAATACCTTCATTGTCAGATTACATTGATAAAAGTTTTACGCAATTTTCTTCAACAGTTTTGGAGAAGTCGAAAATAGTTGTAACCCACACAAAAACTCATTAAAAAGTGGGGAGATCGCAGCACCACCTGGTGGCCATAATATAAACTGCGTGACTCCAAGCCAGGAGATGGCCTGCTTGCTCCGTAGTGACATTTCTTTGTCTTTATTTTACTCGATAGCTTTCCCCGGTGCACACAAATGATACCATGTTCCCAGTGCCTCTCAGATCAGCCACTTAATCTTGCTGGTTAGCAAAGAGTGGTTTGGTTAGTGTCACCAAAAAGTGTTTCCGTGAAATTAAGCTGACCCTGACCATCATCACAGGAACATGGCGCCTGACGACGAGAGTCGTCTCATAATCTGAGCCATATGCATCTGCCTTTGCAATTTAAATTTTGTGGGGAGTTAGACCGTGAAATAAAAGCGCACTCCTATAAGTAAACTTACATTTAACGTTAGGCTTCAGACCGTTCAATATAAACGCGACGCTAAATGTAAACCTAAAACGAACTAGAACAGGCTGATTTTCCAACAGAAAATCTAATATGTCTCCGTGCGCCCTAACCAGTTGTCACCCACAATGATTTCAAGGAAATGCCTAAGTGACCTTGAAAAATAGGTCAAGGTGCAATCCCAAACAAGGTCTTATTACGATAATTCCACAAAATTTCAACCTGCTAAGTTCCTTTTGCATTCTCTTGACATAAATACAAAAGACTTTCATTCTTTTCCGACTTGCCCTATAATTCTACTGTTAATATCCAAAGATTATTAGAAAGTTTGGCCACAATAATTTACAGTTTTAAGACTTGTCTGTTTTGCTACTGAACTTTATCTTTTGGCATCTTTCTGTTTTATTATTCACTATCAGACATTTTAGGCTTACATGTTTTCTGTTAGGTAAACCCCCAGGGGCTACAGGTAGCAAGAAGCGGCCTACGACAGTTACATGTTTGCCTAATTGTACTTCAAATCCTGTTAAGAAAAATTTATTGATAGCATGTTTTTGGCATAAATGCTAATGACTTTCATTCTTTTCTGATATGCCTAAATGCACATTTACATGTTTGCCTAATTGTACTTAAAATCCTGTTAAGAAAAATTGTTTTGATAGCATGTTTTTGACATAAATGCTAATGACTTTCATTCATTAAAAAATACTCAAAATTGACAGTATTTTCTCAAATGTCACAAACCTGACACATTAAGTTGACACATTGACTCAGGGTTGGCAGTTAAATAGAGCTTAATTGTTTGAGGAGTAGGTGTCATCATGGAGTTTGTTTTACATCTCTGGTGCAGGATGTAGATTGTTGTAGTCCTTGTTAGGATTTCCCTTGGTTTACACAGGTGGTCTAGCTGCAACTGTTTATTTTACAATCAGTGGGACTGAATATAATGCCCCAGCTTGTTTCCACTTCAGCTAAACATTGGCGGATGGTTTAACTAGGATAAGCTGTCCAGCTAGAAAGGGTACATATTGGTTCAGGGGTATGTCAAATTGTTCTTATCTGAACCTGTACTATGCAAATTTTGTAATTATGGTTTGTTTGACAGGTATTCTTTGATATGAAGCTCTGCATTTGTAAGCAAAACTTCACGTATTTAGCTAATTCATCAATTGCCACGTTCATATTTATTCATTATCATGTGGGTTGTCTTTGCTGAATATTTTAGCTTAGACAAGGAGCCGCTACTCAGAGAGACATGTACCGGTAAAAGGCTCCAAAACATGTTGAGTAGTTAGCCGCTGAAGAACCTTTGATTTATTTGGGCTAATACAGCCTATGTCAAAATTTTACAGAGGAACGTGTGCAATATGGACAATAGTACTTCTATGTATATAAGTTAGACAGGGACAGGTAAGCTTATGGAGAGTAAAGAGTTCGGACTGCGGAATAAGGTAATGACTACTAGGAAGTGGTTTTGGACAAAAAGACGCAAATACAATTGCATTTTCTAATAATTTCAAGGAAATGCCCGTGTGACCTTGAAAAATAGATCAAGGTTATCCTTCTATAATCTTAAATTAGATCTTATATTGGTACATAATCACATTACATTCCAGCCTCCTGAGTCAAATCCTTTTGGAGTTATCACTTACGCGGTGATTTTCAAGAAAATGCCCAGGTGATCTTGAAAAATAGCTCAAAGGTCCCCCATCTGTAATGTCAACCTAACTTTTATATTGGTAGATAACCACACAAAATTTCAACCTCCCCCAAGTCAAATCCTTCTAGACTTATCACGTCTGCAGTTATTTTGGATAGAATGGCTGTTTGACCTTGAAAAATAGGTCAAGGTCACTCATCTACAATTTTTACCTGGTTCTTATACTTGTACAAAATTTCAACCTCAAATTCTTTTGGAGTTATTGCGTTTGCAATGAAATACCCCCGTGACCTTGAAAAAAGGTCAAGGTCCTCCTATCTACAATCTCAACCTGGTTCTCCTACACAAAAAAAATAATCACACAATTTGAAGCTGCTACCTCAAGTTTTCCTTGCCTTATCCCTTCCGCAACTTCAATGAAGTGTTTGCGACCTTGAAAAATAGGTTAAGACCCAATAATCACAAGCATGGTCTTATAAAAGTCTTACATAGAAACACAATCACACAAAATTTCAACCTCCTGAATCAAATCCTTCTCAAGAGCGTCTGCAATGATTTTGATAAGGTGGTCATGTGACCTGGCAATTAACTCAAAGTCATCCACCTACAATCCCAACCTAGTTTATATTATTGCACATAATCATGCAACATTTCAACCTCCCAAGTCGAATCCTTGCCCAGTTAACGCCTTCGCGTCGATTTTAGATGAAATGCCCACGTACGTTGAAAATAGGTCAAGGTCACCAATTTGTGATCCCAAGAAAGGTCTTAGATAAAAACATACTAACAAAACACTTCCCAAGTAAAATCTTTGCAAAGTTATGCGTTCCCGTCGATTTTAGATGAAATGCCCACGTGACCTTGAAAAATAGGTTAAGGTCACCAAATTGCAATCCCAAGCAAGGTCTTATATGGGAACACATTCACAAAAAATTTCAACTTCCCAAGTCAAATCTTGAGTTATCACGTTCGCAAAAATGTGTTGAAGAAAAAGAGGATGACGATGCGGAAGAAACGGACGCAAAAACAATATATATGTCCCCTCCCTTGCACGGGGAGACATAATAATGCTAAATGAAAATATCTGCTTTTACATGTAATGATCATTTATGGGCCAGATTTTGTTATGTGTCTTTACTTGGGTCGGTAAAATGATGAATTTAATTTTTCAAACTTGCGAATTGATATACATGTTACTTATTACTGTTGGTTTTATAAAGTTGTATCCAAAGTGTGGTAATTATACTTTTTTCCATTGTACATTTAACATTGTTGAATATAGCTATTCAATTTTATGCGTGTTCTCCTCTACAGCTTTATCGTTATTCCAAACCCGATGGACTAAGAGATAGATTTTCTAACATTTCTAAAATCGTTTTTAATGTATAGTTCGGACATACCCGAAAACTATGAACCAGGTCTTTGACATAACTAGCATTACCATGGTGAACAATATATGTAAGTTTCATAAATGGTGAACATTCGCTTTTTATTGGAGCTTTCATACTAAAAAACGGTCTCATGTAACTTGCTGAAAACCGTCAATACCCTTGATCGATAGCATATTATATTCAAAGTTATTATTTTGTTTGCCAAACTTGATATAAAGATCTGGCTGACTGCCAAAACATAAACATCTTGTGTGTCTTAAAGAATCAGGACTACAAAGTAAATGAGAACATTTTCCATGCTGTCTGGAAATCAATGTTACGGCAGACCAGCCTTGTATTTTCCATGCTATTGTTTCTCCATTAAGCAACTACTTGATTTATGCAACCATTTTTTGGCCTTGTTCGGGATGCAATCTCTCATAAATGAGGCTATTATATATATTTTATTCAAAATCTCGCGCTTCATCTCAACCTTTGCCGTGACTATTCCCCTTTTCGAATACACTGCAAGTGTGGCATAATGGCAAACAATGTCTCTCATTTGAACTAATCTCTCGTCTCTCATCTATGGCCATTTAAATCTGCCGAATTTGCACGACGTTTGTGCATTGCATGAAATTTATGTTCACTTCACCATAGATGTTCTCATTTCCAATTACGTCTCCTACTTAATCGTAGCCATCGTAAGAAGCAACCACACGGGATTTATCTGATACGCCATTACAGGATAGCGGAAAGGGAGAATCCAATGGAATGTGGCTTCCAGAAGCTAGTTCAATTAAGGCGATCACCGTGATGACCAGAGGGAGAACGGTGATCATCCACTAAACAGTTGTTTCATGAAGCTTGTTCATTTCGGCTAAAAATAACTTTTGCCGAAGAATTTATATATGGTAAGTTCTCAAGTGTCATTTTCAAATTTTAGCAAACAGTTTTTAAAGGAATATGTTTGATTAAACAATGTTATAACATAAAGGCAAGTCAGCGACCCAATAATTATTTTTAAGAGTTAGCTGGGCCAGAAAATGATCTAAACTTTATGATTGTCAGTTTCTTTCCATACACGATGATACATCGATCTGGAGTTGATAAGGAAGATTGCAAACTGGGGAATGAAAAATCTTACAATACATAAAAATAATAATAAATGAATAAAAAGTGTATTGTCCACCTGGAAACCAGATTTACATGAACTGGTCTAGTAAGCTGTTGGTATTTATGAAAGGCAATAGAAATGAAAGCATCATCTTTCTGATGATTCATACTAAATGTTTAATACCCAATGAATTTCCTGTTACTTATAAACCTGAGGCCAGCGGCCAAAATAATAACCAATCACCTGGTTTCGGGGCACCAACTCTATTACCACAAATGTTAGCCTCGCGTAAGTCACCGCCCTTGAACCATTACCTATGTATGTTACGCCACGTGCAATTACACCACACAAGTTCACCCATCTAGCTTGGAATAATAAAGCTGTACGACAGTACAGCAATCAGAAACAAGAGCACTGTGACAGTCCTGTCCTCAGTTGACCTTACATTCACAGACCGAAGTGGTCTTGTGAATTTTGAAATGATATCAAGGTCACCTTTGTTTAAGACCATTTTGACTGTTGCTAACATGAACATACCCGCATACTGATTTTTCTGTATTTCAATAATTGGTGAAAAAAATACAAAATAATAGCACCATTTGGTGAAAGTGTTTTGTGGAGATTAAGTCCAAGTACATTTCCAACAAGTCTGAAGATGATCCAACTTAGCATTTAGAAGAAAAAGGTATAGAAAACCAAAAACGCACACAAATTCTTTAAGAGGCGGAAAACAATCACAGCGCCACCTGTTAAACAAATTAAGTCTAGCGATCGCCAGAAGTGCCCGAATGCAATTTCAGAGCAGCTGGCTTGGCAGTTTGGGAGAAGAATTTTTTTTAAAGATTTTACCGAAAAATGAACCAGGAAATTATAAAAACTTCAAAATTCTTGGAGCGTGACCATTTGAACCAATTGATATCGACCCATCCAAGATACTTCACCACCAAGTTTGAAGTGAATCTGGTCGACAGTTTTGGAAAAGAAGGGACAAATGTGACTCACCATTATCATCCCCATTGACTTGCATTGTAATCTCTGGTAGCATATGCATTAACTCTTTCAGTGTCAACTGCGAATAAAGTCGAACTACTTAAAACGAACTTCTCTAAAATATATTAAGGATACAAGAGTCATGTTTCTTGTAAAAGAGTAAAGTACCAGAATGCTTATTGTAACATTGAGTATAATAGCCCAGGTCACCAGCTTTCCTTGGTCCGCATTGGGCGCATTGCATTAAAAGCACGCCGACGATGCTGCTGACTCAGTCCAAAATGAGGCACTGAAAGAGTTAACCGACATGTACCCAAATTGAAAAATTCATAAAAAATCAGAGATGTGGAACATCATTATCAGCTGGTGACCACATTAGTTTGACCCTTCCAGAGGCTACATTTCCATCGAGTTTCAGAGGAATCTGAAAGACGGTTTTAGAGAAGAAGTTGAAAAAAAGCTTTAAAACACAAACATTTGTCAAAAAATAGAATTAAATTGCAGCACCAGCAGGTATACACATTAAGGTCTAGGGGTTCCCAGAAGTGTTCCTAAATAATATTAAAACCTGGCTTAGCGGTGTTAGAAGATTTTTTTTATTTTGCCAAAAAGAAAAAAAAAGATAAAAAAACAGAAAAGAAAAAAATCTAAAAACTACTAAAAATCACTAGAGTGCGACCATTTGAACAAATTGGTAAAGACCCACCCAAGGTACACCCCAATCAACTTTGAAGTGAATCTGTTTGATAGTTTTGGAGAAAAAGTCACAAACGGGACTTATCGTTGCAATCCCCATTGATGTGCATTGTAATCAATGGGAATGTTTACATTACCTGTTAAGTACCTAAGCTGAAAAAATTGATAAATATCAGAAATGCGGAATATCATCATCTAGTAAACAATCTCCACCAAGTTTCAAAAATCTAAGAGACGGTTTCGGAGAAGAAGTCTGAAATGGCATTAACACACAAAAATCCATGTGGAAAAAAAATTGCAGTGCTATCCACGGTAAAAAAAAATCATATAAAATTTCGAAACAATTGGCTTAGCGGTTTCATAGAAGAAAATTTTCTAACATTTTGCCCAAAAATGACCCCCTCCCCCCCCCCCCCTAAAAAAATCATTGACCGTGAACATTTGAACAAACGTGTATGGAAGCCCACCCAAGGTACATCCCCACCAAGTTTGAAGAGGATTTGGACTGGGATTTCGGAGAAATAAAATATAGGTACCGTGGAACCTGTCTTAAGGGACCACCTATGGGACCCTCGAAAAGTGGTCCCTTATGACAGGTGGGCCTTTGAGACAGGTAAATTGAATTAAATTATGGTCTTCTCAAGGCTTGAACAGCCACCCCACGCCTTCCTTGCATACTTTCCGGCGCACAACCACGTGGATCCACAATTACTTGGTACATGCAATTGAATCCTTCAACCGATATGGTGCCCCATGATAGCAAATGTCTTCTTCCATTCTTGAACTGAGTATCACCGTTGATGAAAAAATATTGAATGAACAGAATACTATGGCGTGTTAACTGTGGGACCAGTTAAACGGCTTATTCAGACTTTGTCCAACTTGCATTGAGCATTCAAGCACTATGAACTAATATGCGTACACTAGTCTGCATGTGGGTGCTACTGCATTATTGCAACCAACACCAGGGAACAGAACAAAAGTATCATAATAAAATTTGTTGTGCACCAACAGATGTAGAGCTAGAAACACTTCACGACTGAAGTCGCGCAGCTGATAAAAAGCTACAATCGTCGTTTCGCTTTTTTAAACACTATATGTGCGGTTAATGGTAAAATCTGATCATTTTATGGACTTAAAGATTAGACTTCTGCTTTCCCTGAACTTGGGATTGACCCAGAGCGAAGGCGGGTTTGTAGCTAGGATCAGTGAGAGCAGGTCTGTCTATTGTAAAAGGTTTTATGTCATATTCCGTGTACCCTTCTATGGCAATCTCCGAGAGAAGTCGTCCCAGAACGGACGCGAATCTGAAATCAAACAAGTCTAGCCTGAAGAAAGATCTTACGGCATCAATTAAACGGTTATCAATGGCAAACACACGTGCAAGAGTCGTCTCCAAAACAACAGCTAACATGAAACTGATCGTGGCAGTGCCTAAAGTTTTATAACACTTTATTTTTACAGGCATTTGCTGCAACAAATAGTAACTTCCAGAATAAATTTAACAAGGCAGCACAGGAATGTTAATATTTTTCTGCAGTGCAATTATATATAAAGGAATCAAGACGCTTCATTTACTGTTTATAGTTACACTTGCTGTATAGTATCTTATTATTTTGTTAACAAACAGCATCTTGTGATGCCCTGTGCGTCGTGTACATATCAAGTGCGTCATTTATGCACTGGAGATCCTCTCGATTAGTTGCTATGTAACTATAAGGTTATCCAGTTTTTGAAATAAATATGTTAACAATACAATACAAAACAAATTGATTGCAACGTGCTAAATAAATTGCAAACCATTTCAAATAATTTTAATTACCATTCTTGTGTCGATGAAAGCTTTTCACATCAATACCTCTTTAACATCGCCTACATGTGATCAGAATATACAAGCCATCATTTTTAATTGTACAAAATTAATCTATTGATAAGGTAACAATCCTCAGCTTTGATATGTTTAATTGAAAACTATCACTTCCATAAACAAATAAATGGGGGAGGAAGAAGCTGAATCATAAATCTATCAAAACTGAAATTGCATTTTACAGAATCAGTGTAATCTGGGAGATACTTTTAAAAAGTAAAATATGTGCTTAAATCTTGAATCATGTATTCATTTCATGCATGCTAATGTTTAAAGTTCTTAAAACCGGAGATTCACATCTTTTTATGCTGAGGAAGCTGAATTTTGAAAGTTTCTTCTTACATCATTTGTCTTATATTTGCCTTTTCGTGTGTTTTATCAATTTTTTATATCATATTAAATATTGCCACAAGAAAACAGAGAGGGGCAAGATTGTACCTAAAATATATCTATTCGCTTGCCATCACACCTCACCATTATCGTTCTTATTTCACCTCAATGAAAATAGGCCCTAACATGTGAACGGTGTTACCATTATGTACTGGTTTATATAATAAACATATATACTGTATAATTGTTTAGATATGGAAGTGCATTATTTCAAAATTTGAAATCGACAATCAGGTTTCCATTATCACATCAACCATTATGATAACATTCCAATAATTCATGCCAATTGGTTGTACAAATTCGTGTAAATCCATCTAATGTACTCCCCTCAGTTATCGAGAATACCATTCGATAAAAGCCATAATATGACTTGTCTTAAGTTTAGTTTAAACATATTTATTTATACTGGATTACCCTATAGTACATGAAATGACTAATATAATGGGTTCTCCAGACATGGAGAAAACGCACAATATATATACAGTAGATACAGGACATTACAAACTATGTTACCAGATCATTTGTAAATATGTAAAATATGAATGTCGTAATATACAAGTAAATCGGGGTAGTAATACCCAGTACAGAATATATGGTAGAGATTGCGACACAAGGCATATAACTATTCACTCACTGTTGACAGGGGAAATAGGAAAACAAAACCAACAACAGTAATTGGAGCAGGTATATAAAAAGATAAGTACATACATGATTACGTCACCAAGAGGTTATACATTATAATATTGACAAAAAAAAAGCTTTTTCTGTTTAACCAGTAGGTCGCATTAAAGTTAAAAAACAAAACGTCTGCTTTCTGCTATATAATTTTGAACTGCATCGAATATTTGTATGTTCAGGATATCTGGCAATTCCCTGCTGCCAAAAAGGAAAATACGAAGCAGTCTTTCGTTAGCGATATGGATTATCAAGTTAGGATGAACACCCGGAGCAATGAGCGGTATAGTAGTATCGAGAAGTTTTTTGTCTAAAGGGAAGCTATTTAGGACAAAAGAAGAAGAAATGAGAGATATCTTCAGTGAGGAAAGAGCAGGAGCAATTAGGACTTGGAATAACACTTACCTTACAGAGGTCAGAGACGTAAAGCCGCCTACACCTTCGACGCTTAAAATGACCAGGAGTATTACATATCTTACGCTGACCTCGATTTTGTTGCGAAGTACAGTTTTAGTTTTTTTTTCTCACTCACTGTCTGATGGGGAGAGGTTAAGCAAGAAATAATTCTTACTTGAAGCCATGTCCCGCTCCGCAACAATGACCTTCTCACACCCTCGTATTCTCGTATTGATGTTTAAGCAATAAATAACTGTAAATTCTTACTTGAAGCCATGTCCTGCTCCGCAACAGACAATGACATCGTCCCACCCTCGTGTTCTCAAGGTATCGATGACTAGGTCACGGTCTGGTGTCATTGTGTACAGGCAAGTTTTGGTTTCAAGTATCGGACCAATAGCCTGGCAACACGTCACATCAGCCTCCATAAACTTATATTAATGGTCATCAATAGTACAAAATAACGCAGTGGCAGCATTTATTTTCAGCTCTAGCTTTACACCTCGTGAACAATAAGTGGAGTCCGAAAAAATATTCGAACATTTTTTCACAAGTTATAACAATATTTGGATGAAAAAATATAAATAAAAAAGATATACCACTTAGAAAATTTACTAAACATTTTAAAGTTGGATCAGCATTTAATATTTATTTTTAACGTTGAGGCAGTACCTCAACTTTGCCTCAAATACCTGGCTGCCGGGCGTCATATTTCAAAGTATATTGATTTTAATTATTGCTCCCAGTGCGTCGGCAAAACCCAGTGCTTCACAGACGCTTACTGTGTGAGGTGATAATTATATTATCACATACTTTCCTTCATATTGCTTTATTCTTAATTCGTGCGGATTTCAAAACATTCATGCAGAAAATATTGGGTGCGGAATTTTCAATTATCAATATGGCAGCCAACTTATACGGGATTATACCAATTCGATACTTTCAAGTAGTACTTCGTGTTCAGGGATTTTATATATAGGCATATATATATATATATATATATATATATATATATATATATATATATATATATATATATATATATATATATATATATATATAAGTCATTCCAAAATAAATTGTCCATTCCATTCGGACAATTTTGCCCCATCATTATATCTCCAGTTCTACTCATGGTAGAAGCACCAAATTTGGACAGTGTGTAAAGATGGGTTCTTGTAGTACATTGGCACAATTTTATCAATATAACTACACTCATAATTGAGTTATGGCATTATGAATATTAATAAATTCTCAGGAATTTAGGCAATTTCCTGGGGTTTTAGGCAATATCCTGGGAATTTAGACAATTTCCTGGGAATATAAGCCGAGTTCCTGGGAACATAAGGCCGGTCCTGGGAATGTAACGAAGTCCCAGGAACATAGTGGTAAATTCCAAGGAGCATAGTGGCAAGTTCCTGGGAACATAGTGGCAAGTTCCCAGGAACATATCAAAACGTCCTGGGAATGTAATTATAAATTCCTAGGAATATAACTTAAGTCCCAGGAATTGAGACTAAAGTTCCTGGGAGCCTTACTCAGAGTCCCAGGAATTTTAAAATAACAGGTAACGTATGAGGAGTACATGCGTACATGCAGTAAGTATAACTTTAATGTTTCTTCACACCAAATTCATTTCCCGCAAATTTTCCTTTGCTAGATTTTGCGCAAAATTAGACTATCTGTCTAAGCTAAACCAATATTATCGAACACTGTCTTGAAAACAAGAAGAGAAAAAAAAAAGAAAGAAAACAAACCTCGCCAAATTGAAACCTGTAATTAGTGCCTGGGTTATTATCAATACCCCCCCCCCCTCCCCTGGCCATACTCATGGATTCTTTTGGAGTTCTGAAAGCTATACAGAGGAACCTTTGGGAGGCCTACATAGTCTGTACAGCCATCCTAGGACAGCCATGCATGACCAAAGTGAAACTGAAAAATTATATGAAAATGAAACAAAGGTCCCGCTTTACTATCCTAGATTGTAGGCCTAGGTCTATACAGAGCGTATGTTCCCTGCCCTCTCTCGCCCCCCCCCCCCCGCCTCCACCTCAAACTCTCATCAAAATGCAGCCTCAAAAAAGGGTAAGTGGGTCCTAAACTCCAGGATCAAAGGAAAAATGTTTCATACATGTAGGCCTAGGTCGAAGTCTATTTGGCCGAGCTATGTTTTTTCCCAGGCGGTAACAAAGGTGGGTGGCCATACATACTGATTCAAAATTTGTTAAACATTGGTAACAAGGCCTATGCATACATCTTTTGATGTATACACGATGTACCAGTTCTCTATAAGCTGAGCCGTGCGGTGTGTGAAATGCAGCACAATACGTCACTGACCACAGATAGGAAAATGATGGCTTTAAATCAGAAACTTCTTGTTCTAATCTGTACTTCCATGGTAAAACTGGAAAAAAAGTTGTCTTTTCTTGACGAACGGAGGTAATCTGCGCAAGCCATGTCACTTCAGCCCTACCGACGATCTTGTAAAAACCGTGTACCTCTTTAAAGAAACTGAAAATTCCTCATTGATATTGATCAAGTTTGGAGCGGGTCAGTGGGGCAAACTTTTTTTTTTTTGTATAAGTATTAAAAACATGAATTCAGTTTATGAAAAATCTAAAAAGCTAGGGTCTCTGCTATTATTAAAATGTGTGCGTTCTCTCAAAGGTCTGCTTTTTGCTTAGCATAAAGAACCCAAATATGAGTTTACCCTCGCAACAGAGACGCAGGGAAGGGAGCTATAGACATCGTTGCACCAAATTTCACAGTTCAGAGACCGGCAACTCATCACATATAAAGAAAGATTAGCAGGTGATAATAACAGTGTTTATGCCCACCCAATCAACAGTAGGCCTAATTTGTATTTTGTTCAAAACATTATGGTCGAATAAAGGATTTCTGAGTCTGAAAAGGACCAAATCGAGTATAGGTAGGGTAAGTGTAGATAAAGTGGGACATCAGGTAAAGTGGGACTTAAACGTAGATTCAACTCCAGTCGTTTAAATAACCGCTCCCTACTCACAAACCAATATGTACATGAATTGTCGGTTGCTATATTTTTCCCTTTTCGCAAAAGTTCTCCAGCGTCGTCTGCTGCCAGTGTTATAGCACTCGTCAAAAACAACTACTCGAAGCAAGGTAAGCCTTTTAGAGAGTGACATAGTAAAGCAGGTAATTTTTTGCTAAGATCCTGGTTCAAAATTTATAAACAGGTTAAGAGTTCTCTTTGTGTAAACGTTTTTATTCAATGATAAAGTTTCATTTTTCATGCTTATCATTTCCAGTGTGGGGGCGCTACTTGCACATGTCACGTGATTTTGTGTGTCCCACCCTACTCGAAAATTGTCATATAAAGTGGGACAGGCTATTTCAGGTAAAGCGGGACACATATTAGGCCTATAATTTGAACGATTTAAATATATGAAAAACTATAATTCTAACCACACATTAAAATTACGTTGGTTGAAAAAATAAAATAAAAATAAAGTAATGATAAAATTATAATTAAGGGTTGGATTGGGGTATCATATATATAATTGAGCTACTTATTAGACCCTAAACACAGTTTTTTCTCACTTTTTAGGGCGGTATGCCATCTGTTAAAGGCAGAAAGTTGAACAGATGGTCCGAGGACCGCATGAAAGGTGCAATAGAAGAATTCAAAGAAGGAAAGTTAGGCCTCAGACACATTGCCAGAGCCTGGTGTGTTCCAAAGAGCACCCTGCAGAAAAGAGTCAAGGGACTAGTGAGGGGTCATAAGTACCAGCTCGGGAAAAAAACAACATTCACCTATGTTCAGGAGGCAGAATTGGCAGATCTAATCAAGATTTTGGCTGTGAGAGGGTTTCCCCTAAGGCGACAAAATGTTCAGTCGCTTGCCTACCAGTATGCACAGAATAACAATATTACTGGCTTCAACAGTTCAAAACACATGGCAGGGTACTACTGGTTTAAAGGATTTATGCGGCGACATCCCGAAATAAGACTACGGAAACCGGAACCACTATCGCTTGCCCGTGCTGCTGGCCTAAACAAGGAAGTGGTGCAAGATTGGTTTCAAATGTATGAAAGTCTGCTTACAAAACTGGGTATCAAGGAAGTTCCATCGCATATATGGAATGTGGATGAAAGCGGGCTACAGGATTATTTTGAGAGTGGAAAAGTGTTAGGCGTGAAAGGTCTGCCATGCTACCAAATCCAACCGGGTGAAAAGGGTCAAACCACAACTATTCTTGCATGTTTTAATGCTGTCGGTAACTACATGCCACCCATGGTTATCTTCAAAGCAAAAAGAGTCAAGGCAGAATGGAGTGTAGGTTCCCCCATCGGAACCCTTATCAGAGCTTCTGAAAATGGGTGGATAAATTCAGAATTATTCTTTGAATGGTCACAAGCATTTGTAACCAACATACCTAAAGCCACAGGTAATCTGGATTTGCCACATGTACTGTTATTAGATGGACATGGGTCCCATGTATATAACTTAGAGTTCTTGGAACTCATGAAGGCCAACAATGTGGAAGTGTGCTGTTTCCCAAGCCACACAACACACTACTTACAGCCAGCAGACAAGTGCTTTTTCAAAAGCTTAAAAGCTCGCTGGAATACTGGTGGCTTCGAATTTATGCGTATAACATCAGGACGTTGACCAGGAAAAGCTGATTTTTTTCATCTTTTTACTCCTGCCTGGAAAGGCGCAACACAAGTTGCTATAGCCCAGTCTGGTTTCCGTGCCTCTGGGATGTTCCCTGTGGATAGCCAAGTAATACCACAGGAAGCCTTTGCACCTAGTCTTACTACAGAAAGAGCAGAACCAGGCAGCAGCGGCAGCGACACTGTTCCAGTAAATCTTGAAAATGAGCAAAGCCTTGCAAATGATGCCAGCCTTGCAGAGGTCCCAGGCCCATCAGTGTCAATAGGCAATGTAGACCCTACAGAGGTCCCCGACCCACAACCAACAGGCTCTGTACACCAAGCAGATGTCCCAGACACACAGCTGGCTACGTCAATGAGCAATATACGCCCAGGAGGGGTTCCAGACCCAGAGCCGTCAACGTTAACGGCCAATGTATGTCCCCTTGAGGTGCAAGAACCTACTGATGGCGATGCTGACACTACAGGCAAAGGCACGTCATCTGTTACCTGGAAATCATTATGCCCAATTCCCAAACGTGAACGAAGTACCAGAAAACGCAAGAAGCTGCCATCTAATGTCCTTACAAGTAAAGTGCATATAGATTTTGTGAAAGAAAAGCAATGTAAAAAAGGGGCTAAAGCCACGAAATCTACAAATGCTTCACAAACATCAACTAATCGCAATACATCATTAACAGCAGTGAGTGTGTGCACTGGCTGCGGTTTCAAATGGTGTGATCCTACTGATCCAAAGCGATTTGATGACTGGCTGGAATGTAAAACATGTAAAAATTGGTATCACGAATCGTGTGCTGAAACAGATGGAATACTGGATGACCTTTACTTTACATGTAATAGCTGCTGTTAATGCCACTTTACAAAATTACATATATTGAATCAGCCAATGTGTGTATTGCACATATATACTTTCTAGTGAAACCAAATATCCTCATTTTTGAGGTATAGTGGTCAACTTTTGAGAGGGATCACTCTGAATGATAATATTATTCAGAGTAATCTATTATTATTCAGACGGTGATTCCTATCAAAAGTTCACCACTGTTATAATCATACCTAGATTGTGCAAGTCAACTTTGTGTTAACTACTGGTTAATTTTCACAAAATCTATGTGCACTTTACTCACTTTTTAAAAGTACTTTTTCATCAAGTTACTGAACATTAGCTTTGCATAACAGGAAAAAAAATCATGTTTCACAATTTGTTCAACATGATATGTCAAGGTTTTCTGTGTGTACGTTTCGCAGATTACATAACATGTTTAATATTAGGTGGTTTTGTAAGCTTGCATGCATGTGTTACACGTGTGCATGTAAGTGGCAGTTCAATCGTCCTCTTTGAAGGGCTGTCAGTTAGTGTTCACTAGTTGTATGTCTACATCGATTCATGTGAACATATTTAGCATGTAAAGTTGAAAGTATTGATAAGATTTCAAATAAAACTGATTATACAGGCTAGTTGCGTAGCTTTCAATTTTTCATGCTGGAAAACAACTTTAATGTCCCACTTTGTATGGAATATACTTTATAAAGCCTTTGCATGACTTAAGTTAGTTGTGTATTACCCTTTCATGTGATACTGAATGCTGTTCATAATTTGATGAACTGAAGATAGTAGTCTTATCTATGTTTTGGTACACTTTGCACTTCAAACCTCAACAAAACGTCCAATCTTTACTGAAAAAAGGGTCATGTGTCCCACTTTGACTGAACAAATGTCCCTCTTTATATAAAATGTAATATAAAGTGGGACACTAGATTTAAGATTTTATTTTTGAAATTTCAACAAATATATAAGATGTTAATAATTTATTTTTCATGCACCACATAGAATAACAGTTGGTGGACATTAACGTCAGCAAGATGTTTTATTGAACTCATGTATATCACAAAGCCAGGTAATTTTCCCAAAAGTGTCCCACTTTACCTCAACTCGCATCTACATCAACTATATACCCTTGGTAGATCTATTAATTTAATAATTTCATAATAATAGGCTAAACCCTATAATAATGTTTAGTCAAATTCTTTGGAAATTCATTCTGATTAAAAGTCCACTGGATCTTCAGATCAAACAATAACCTGATTGAGGAAACACTATCCGGTAGGCCTATTCGTGATCTATGAATCATGGATAGGGCTGGCTGCATTGTTGATGCAGACAGCCAGGTACCTTTACTTTTGGCCAATCAGAACACACGTAGCAGCGTCGCCACGGCTACAGTCACTAGAGCAGACATGTTGCCGTCCACTGATCAAATCCATGGACCATGCAAGATGAGCGAGGCAGAGAAAACTGTAACAGTTAGGCCAAGGAGGGCCGAGTCGGCCGCTGATAACGATCTCAGTAATTACTCAACCGATCAAGTAAGGTCAAAGCAAAACACCAATTAATTGGATTATTACTTTTTATTCCAAACAAAGTTGTTTGAAACCCAGAGACTTCCCTCCTCTCGAGTCTCTGTCCTCCATGGTTGGATCAAGGAGCCTATATTTTATTAGCCTCATTGGTTAGACACGGGAATCCATTCCAAATCACGAAACACCCCTGTACTAGGCAAAAGTGAGAGGTCATTTGGAAACAAGTGGCCTACATGTAGATTAGATGAGCAAAATAATGGTGAAATTATGACATTGCCCCGATTCTTTCCCGGGCACTTGAAAAGGGGTGGGGGCGGGAGGTAAGGGGCTCCCCGTACTAGCGTACTGGGCATTTTTATTTGCTTTACGCACAAGCTGGAATCCATTTTAATTTATGTACTTCGTAGCAACCATTATTTGTACATATTCTCATTTTCTGTACCTTGTACTAGGGCAAAATTATTTGTATCAGCGCCAGACCCCCCCCCCCCCCCCACACACACATGAAAACGTGTAGTGATTTTTCCAATTTAAGCAACTTTGCAACTCGCAGCTGACTGCTTTTTTTTTTTTTTTTGTTGCTTTTTTTTGTTTTGTTTTTTGGGTTTTTTTTTTTGTTTGTTTTTGTTTTTGTTTTGTTTTGTTTTGTTTTTATAGTCTTGTTTGCCAGGTCATTTGGCCAATCACAATGAATCAGTTGAGCAGGAGGTCAGTCACCATGGCAAGTTTCGTGGTTTTTGGAAAATAGTGTTTGAGAGAAACTCCAGACAAATATGGTGAGAGAGAGAGAGAGAGAGAGAGAGAGAGAGAGAGAGAGAGAGAGAGAGAGAGAGAGAGAGAGAGAGAGAGAGAGAGAGCTAGAGAGAGAGGAAAGGCAAAATTCTATGATTTAGTCATAGTGAACACGTTGAAGTTCTAGAACTGTAATTATGATCTTGATTGAAAAAAAAAATGTCATAGATGTAATGAAAGAGTGATGATAGACCGATATCCTCACTCATTAAGTACATCTATGAACTCTTAAAGGGAGTTTGAATGGATATATTGCAAAGTTCCTTCTGGTGTGGTTTAAACATATTTTATTCGGAGAATTACAATTGGGAAGGAAGGCGTAGCCCTATATAAATCCCTCTTGTGGATACCTTCTGGTATGCATAGAGGCAGAGCAGCATGTCAATAAGTGTGTGTGTTGGGGGGGGGTAAGGGTATTACCTTGCTAGCGCCGGCATGCAGGGGGTAATGTGTTTCCCATGCCAGTGAACTGAAGGCCCTCTTTTGTCTGTATTTCTGATCATCATATATGTTCATACTGGTCATTATGTTGGAATATTCTATTTTTCTGTACTTTGCTATGGCAAAATTATTTCCTGTGCTGGTGTACTGTCACATCCCCCTCCCTCCTCCCTTTTCCTGGGTACAGTCTATCCAGTTTATCTGAGTGATCTTTACTACAAGTTGAGCCACTGCATAAACAGGCCAACCATTGTTAATTGCATGGAGGTGTAAATGGTAAATTGGGTCATTGGTTCTGTTGTTGTATTGTATTGACAGAGCTAGTCAAAAGCTGCCTCAACCTGGTAATGGGGGGGTCAATGCAGCTGGTAGGGGATGGTAAAAAAATCCAAGATCACATGTTTTTTTCTGGTTTGATGTACATGCTGCACATGCATGTTTTGCCCTTAAACTGACTCTTAAGCCTGTTAACTCAGGGTGTTCAAATGAGCTGGCACCCAACACATTTTTCCCTCTACTTCCAGGGCCGGTGCTGGCTACTCAGTCTTGTACTCTACACAAGATGTGATCATGGACATATAAATGAGATCGTTTATATGTCCATGATATGATGCAGTGATTTATATTGCTCACCTGGGATAAGTTTGGGGTGCCCACAACTTTGTAGCTAGTGCCAGGCACTTTAAAACATTTTGAACACCCTGCAAACCCCCTCCCAAGTTCAACTGGGACAAAGACTGTGCAAGTCCTTGTCTCAAAGATACAATTCACATGCAATTTAAGAACATTGTTGTGTGACCACATTTCTGATGGCACAACAGTCTAATTTCTTTGTAGATTTACCTGCAATTTAAGACCACCTGTTACATGTATATGTGACCACTTTTGGTTGCCTGATAGGGTGGTCTAAACAGCAGGTACTATGTACTGTAATATTATTCAGCAGGCAACTTTTTATATGGGTGCCTGCTGATCTGACTCTGAGGTCATTTTTGTGGCTGGTGGCCTGTAAGTGCCCCTTAGTTTTGAAGCTATTCAAGATTTAAGTTTTACACATTCACCTAATTTGCATAAATTAAAATCCTAGAACTTTGGTCTGTGATTCATTGGATGTGGCTTTGCCACAAACATATAATTTGAAGTTGGAATGACATTAGTATGTACATGTGTAATAGTGGAGAAGATATTCAACTTTAAAATTTTCCATAGTCCTAATTAGCATAATTTAAAATTCTACATCTTTCATGTCCTGTCCATAATTTTGGCAACTGTCACTGACCTACAAATGCACTTTGGAATTCTGATTCTATCTGCCATAGTTTGAAAGATATGGAGCTTTTATAATTTTAATTGCCCTGAATTTGCATAATTATATAAACAGCATGACTATTCCAAAAGATATACACAATTTCACCAATAGGCCAGTCACCATGCCAGTTTGGTGATTTTCAGATTAATAGTGTCTGAGAAAAACTTCAGACAAATTTGGTTGTAAAGCAAGGAATAGACAGGATATGGGAGTGAGAGAAAGAAAGAAAGAAAGAAAGAAAGAAAGAAAGAAAGAAAGAAAGAAAGAAAGAAAGAAAGAAAGAAAGAAAGAGTAATTGGAAAAACAAACTTCCATGATTTAACCAAACTGAACATATTAAGCTCTAGAACTGTTATTGTGGTCATGATTGAAAAAAAAAAGATGTCATAGATGTAATGAAAGAGTGATGATAGACAGATACACTCGCTCATTAAGTACATCTATGAACCCTGAAAGGGAGTTTGAATGGATGTATTGCAAAGTTCCTTCTTGCATGCATAGAGGTAATCTTGTGTGCTGGCTGCTGAGAGGCAGAGCAGCATGTCATTTAGTGTGTGTGTGTTTGGGGGGGGGGGTAAGGGTATTTCCTTACTAGCACCATGCTGGCACTCTAGGGTGATGTGTTTCCCATGCCAGCAAACTGGAGGCCCTCTTCTTTCTGTATCACTTATCATCATATATGCTCATACTGACCATTATGTTGGAATATTCCTATTTTCTGTACTTTAATGTGGCAAAATTATTTCCTGTACTGGGACCCACCCCCCTCCTCCCTTTTCCTGGGTACAGTATCTTCAGCATATCTGAGTCCCACTTGTGATCTTTTACTACAAGTTTGGCCACTGCACAAATAGGCCAACTACTGTTAATTGCATGGAGGTGTAAGTGGTAAATTGGGTCAGTGGTTGTGGGGTTGTATTGTGTTGACACTGGGAATCAAAAGCTGCCTCAGCCTGTTAATGGGGGGCCAATGAAGCTAGTAGGGGATGGTATATTATTCATAATCATAGACTAAATTGAAAACCATGTGGAATGAGGAGTGGCTGGAGTCATCAAAACAACCCTATGTAGATAACTGTCTCAATTATCAGCACTTATTTTGTAACTGATACATCCTGGTCAGAGACCAAGATTTTCAACACTTTATTGACAAACAAAATCTGAGACTACATATTTTTCTGGTTTGAACTTTGATTTACATGCTGCACATGAATGTATTGCCCTTAAACAGACACTTAATGTTGTTAACTCAGGGTGTTCAAAATAAGCTGGCACCCAGTACAATTTACCCTCTGCTTCCAGGGCCGGTGCTGGCTAATCAGTCCACCATGGACCTTTTCTTGTTGATGGGTCCACTTTTACATTCACCCATCTATCACTGGCCAATATGCCATCCCTCCCCTCATCCCACTTGGTACTGTGACCAGGTCCAGGGGCCATCAACAATGCTTTTTTGCCCCATTCACCTGTTTATCAGCATATTTGATTATCTCATTTTCCAGTGGATCTTATTTTTTAAACTGATCAGAGCTTTTAATTTGGCAGCCTGTGGAGTGGGCACACATGCACCCATGGGTGACACTTCAGAGCAGCTCCCTGCAAGGAGCAAAGTTGGTTATTTCAGTGATTACATCATACCAGAGTGAGTGGGTGGACACCAGCTGTTTTCAGCCATGGTCATTGTTGCTTTTACATCAAGAGGGAGTGTTTTACAGTACATGTCAATGCCATATAAATTGCCTGTTTAGCAGACGTAGGGTTTTTGTCTGATTTCATGACAGGGGGCCACCAGCCACACAAATGGCCTGACATACAGCTATTAAAGCAGGCAACCATACAAAAAGTTGTCTGCTGAATATTACTGTACCAGACCACCCCTTTTGCCAACCTAAAGTGGTCACATGCATCAGGTGGTCTTAAATTCCAGGTAAATTTGCAAACAAGTTAGACTGTTGTGCCATCAGAAATATGGGTACAAGTCAGTTGTTCCATCACCATAGTGGTCATAAATTGCAAGTTCTACTGTACCTCTGAGACCAGGACTTGCACAGTCTTGATCCCTGTTGAACTTGGGAGAGGGTGGGGTTGGGGGGCGACGGGTGTTCATTATGTTTTAAAGTGCATGACATTAGCCACAAAGTTGTGGACACCCAAAGTTAACCCAAGTGAGCAATATAAATCGCATTGCATATTATATTGAGCACAAAACTGAGTAATTAGCACTGCCCTGGAAGCAGAGGGTATAACGTAATATGGGGGGGGGTCTAATATTTGCTGGCTTATTTTGAACAACATGGTTTACCAGTCGTATGAGTCTGTTTAAGAGAATTATACATGCATATGCAGCATGTACATCAAACCCGAGAAATATGTGGTCTCAGATTTTGTTTGTCAATAAAATGTTAAAATTGAAACTCTTGAAACTTAAAATCTTGATCTCTGACCAGGATGTATTTGATGTATGCATTGTGGTCAGTTACAACATAAGTGCTGATAATTGAGACAGTAATTTGCATAGGGTTATTTTGATGACTCCATCCACCCCTCACTCCACATGGTTTTCATTTTAGTCCATGATCATGCACAGTATACCAGTACCATCTCCTACTAGCTGCATTGGCCCCCCATTACCAGGTTGAGGCAGCTTTTGACTAGCTCTGTCAACACCATACTACACCACAACCAATGACCCAATTTACCACTTGCACCTCCATGCAATTAACAGTGGTTGGCCTGTTTATGCAGTGGCCCAACTTGTAGTAAAAGATCACAAGTGGGACTCAAAAATACTGGATAGCCTGTACCTAGGGAAAGGGAGGAGGGGGTGGGTGGGTGTCCCTGTACACCAGTACAGGAAATAATCTTGCCATAACAAGGTACAGAAAATAGGAATATTCCAACATAATGGCCAGTATGAACATATATGATGATCTGAAACACTGAAAAAAGAGGGCCTCCAGTTTGCTGGTATGGGAACACCGTGTTACACATCACCCCAGAGTGCCAGCAAGGTGCCAGTAAGGAAATACCCATACCCCCCCTCCCACCCACACACACACACTAAATTACATGCTGCTCGGCCTCTTTCCAGCCTGCTTGCATGACTACCTCTATGCATACAAGAAGGAACTTTGCAATGCATATATATCCATTCAAACTCCCTTTCAGAGTTCATAGGCGTACTTAATGATAGAGGATGTCTGCCTACCATCACTCTTTCAGTACATCTATGACATTTTTTTTTCAATCATGATCATAATTACAGTTCTAGAACTTAATATGTTCAATTTGACTTAATCATAGAATTTAGTTTTTTCCCTTATTCTTTCTTCTCTCTCTCTTTCTTTCTTTCTTTCTTTCTTTCTTTCTTTCTTTCTTTCTTTCTTTCTTTCTTTCTTTCTTTCTTTCTTTCTTTCTTTCTTTCTTTCTTTCTTTCTTCCTTCCTTCCTTCCCAGGGCTAGAAATAGGGCTTATCTGCTTGTCCGTACTAAGTGAAACTTGTGACGGACAAGTAAAGTTGGCAATGCACTTGTCCAAAATTTACATACAGTTCAATTAGAATAAGATTCCACTTGGTTGGCGGACAAGTGAAAATTTTTCCTTATTTGTAGCACTGCTTCCTTCCTTCCTTCCTTCCTTCCTTCCTTCCTTCCTTCCTTCCTTCCTTCCTCTCTTCCTTCCCTCCCTCCCTCCCTCCCTCCTTCCTTTCTCTCTCTCTCTCTCTCTCTCTCTCTCTCTCTCTCTCTCTCTCTCTCTCTCTCTCTCTCTTTCTTTCTTTCTTTCTTTCTTTCTTTCTTTCCCAGTGAATTTGTCCAACATTTTTCTCTGGCACTATTGTAATAGAAACTCCAAAATTGGCATGATTGTACCTCCGTACAAGAAGTTGTTCCTTTTTATACGGGGAATGAAGATGTTTAAAATTATGCAAATGAAGGGCGTTTGAAATTTTAAATCTTGAATATCTTCACAAGTATGGATGGTGATGTCATTCCAACTCTTACCAGGGGGTTATTGACCATTGAGCATCTAATGAATTTAAAACAAAAGTTGTACCAATTTAAATTATGCTAATTAGCAGCATTTCAAACTTTAAATCTTGAATAGCTTCAAAAATATTATAGATAGAGATGTGATTTCAACTTGTACTAGGGGGTTATTGACCATTGCACATGTGATGAATCTAAAAAAAAAATGTGGAAATTTAAATTATGCTAATTAGCAGTATTTGAAATTTCAAAACTTGAATATCTTCAAAACTATTATAGATAGAGATGTCATTTCAACTTCCATCAGGGGGTTATCAACCATTGCACATGTAATGAATCTAAAACAAAAGTTGTAGCAATTTATATAATGCTAATCAGTGGTACTCAAAATTTTCAATTTTGATTATCTTCAACACTATGATAGAAAGAGATGTATTTCCAACTTGTACTATCGGGTTGTTGACCATTGCGCACCTAATTAATTAAAAACAAAAGTTGTAGCAATTTAAATTATGGTAAGTAGCACCATTAGAAATTTTAAATCTTGAATAACTTCAAATCTTTAATAGATGGAGATGCCATTGCAACTTCAATTCCTGAGTTATGGAAGACGTGTACATTGCCATACCAATATGCTTTGTAAACACACACACTGATTTGCTATGTAGCAAATCATCTTTTATAGTTTCAATTTTGTATCTGAAGGCCTAGTTGAAGGTCATACCATTTTACGATGTGACTATTGAGATGCGTCATAATCGTTATAAACATAGATTTGGCATACAGATTTATTACAGATGATTTTAATCCAATAGGCTTTGAAATTACCATTATTTTTCCATATGCATACTGTTAAGGTTGTTTTGTCTCAAATCTGTATGTTTTTTGTTTGTTAGTTTTTTTCCTTTTTTCCTCATTTTTCAGCCTAGAGTGCCATGCAGTAATTTGTGTGTGATGTATATTTTGAATTTTTACACTAGACTATTTCCACAATCATTTCTAATATAACCTGTATCAGCAATTTGCTCTCAATTCCTGGGACTTGAATAATGTTCCTAGGAGCTGACCTCTATGTTCCTGGGAATTGAGTAATATATTCCAGGGATTATAGTTATGTTCCCAGGAACTTGCCATTATATTCCCAGGAACTTGCCACTATGTCCCTGGGACTTCTGTTAAATTCCCAGGACTGGCATCATATGTTCCTAGGAACTCGCTTATATTCTCAGGAAATTGCCTAAATTCCCAGGATATTGCCTAAAATCCCAGGAAATTGCCTAAATTCCTGAGAATTTATTAATATTCATAATACCATAACTCAATTATGAGTTAAGTAGTATTGATAAAATTGTGCCAATTTACTACTAGAACCCATCTCCACACACTGTGGAAATTTGGTGCTTCTACCATGAGTCGAACTGGAGATATGATGATGGGGCAAAATTGTCCGAATGGAATGGACAATTTATTTTGGAATGACTTATATATATATATATATATATCGAATATTATTATTATGGAATATATCATAGGACTTTTCTTGTGCGAGCATAACCTAATCATGTGAATACACTACTTTGAAGTACGTATTTAAGAAAATCTCGTGTCCCGGAATATAGATCTCGAAACCCACTCTGAAGTCACCCTGGGGACACGAAAAGGAGGTATTCATATTCAACTATATTAACTGGAGACCTGTTCCAGTCCCCACAGTGGCTGGACAACGGAACTGTGGCTCCACCATGATGAGGGCACTTGTACCCGTTATCTTTTAAACCATCCTGAAATAACATGTTTTTTACCAAACAAGTGAATTTTTCTAAATATGTTTAGCGTCTTGTATGCTTTAAAACTACTGAATGACCTTTCTTAGGCCTTTTGCTTTCTGAAATCGTTACTTTCATAAAAGAAGCTCATTTTGCTGTGCTGAATACATCGATCTGTCCCCCTTCGTGTCAAATTCCTTTTTGCAGACAAGGTGGCAGCACAGGGTCTCAGCTTGTATGAACACCTCCTATTAAATAGTTCTAAAGGATTTGTAAAGTTGTTCAGCTAGGCTGGAGAGATTGATCAGTCAAAATGACGGCCCTGATAATAGAACAGACCTGCAAACTCCGCCAAGTATTTAATTGATTTAGAAACACGATTTATGGTACAAAGAAATGAATTTTTGCTACAAGAAATTCGGGTGAAATATTAAGACGGCTTGACATACGCATACGTAATAGCTATTGATCTGTGAATAGCTTAGGTGGAAAGAATTGACACATTAACTTGATGTTTCATACATTCCATTATGTTTAACGCAACAAAAAAATTGACGATAGAATACACATCTACAGCATACAAAATCATGACTGTTTACCTTCGGTAATATATTCTTCATGATATTAAGTGATTTTTGTAACCTCTTGGGATCTGGTTCATACGTTCTGGAGTCTGTCGTAACTTCAGGTCCTGCTGCATCTACACCTATCTTAACACCTGTGTTACCGTGGATTGGCATTCCATAATAATTGCCATCTCTACCAAAGTACGTCCATGCCAAAAACCTGTGTCATAGATAAAAGGCAATGTCTTATCATTTGATGATTTTACAGTTCCAAATGTGTCTTGAAGTGTGGGCCTATATGTAAACAATATCACACGCATGTCGACTCATCTTTATCACATCAGTAATGTGTGTGTCATTTGAAACGTACGTAAATCATTTTTTCTGAGAATATGGTGCAGCTACTTTCCAGATACATGCATATTTTCAAAATGGGATACAGTGGTGGTCAAAACTAAGCATAGTTATTATTTACGCATTAAATATGGGTGCCAAAACAGACTTTTTGTTTTCCCATACTCTATTTACTTGTTTGTTTGTTTATTCATTTAATTTGCGTGAAAATCTTTTCCTCCGAGTCAATTTTTTCCAGACAATATTGTTCGGAAAACTACCAAACTTAGCAAGGTGATTGACCCATTAGTGAAATGAATTCGCTGGGTTGGAAGAGTAAACATGTTAAAAGTATGCAAATTAGGGCCATTTAAAATTTCAAATGTTTTAACATCTTCAACCTATCAACGATAAAGGTACCAATCCAACCTTAACTCGTAGGGTTATGTTTTAGGCATATCCAATAAGCCACAACCAAAAGTCGTAGAATTTTAATTTCTGCAAATTAGGGCACTTGAATAGTTGAAATGTTAAATATCTTCAAAACACCTACAGGTAGACGACGCACCATTGCAATTTTAATTCATGGTTTGTACTACAGGTACGTCCCATGGACTACAAACAAAAGTTGTAGAAGTTTAATATTTGCAGATTAGGGCACGTAAAAAGTGTAAATGTTTCATATCTTTGAAACTATGAAAGGCAGATGTACCATTCCAATTTCGATTCTTAAGTTTGTGCAAAAGGCGCAGCAATAAGACCACAATCAAAAGTTGTAGAATTTTAATTTATGCAAAATGGGGACACTTGTAAAGTTTAGATGTTAAATATTTTCATAACGATGAAAGGTAGACGTACCATTCACACTTTCATAATCTCCATAGGTTTGTGGTGTAGGCACGTCCACTGGACCACAAACAAAAGTTACAGAATTTTAATATATACAAATTAGGGGCACTTGAAAAAATAAATGTTGAATATCTTTAAAAAGAAAAAAAACTATGACAGGTACAGGTGCAGTTCAACCTTTAATCCATTGATTTGTACTATGGGCACATTCAATGGACCATAAACAAAAGTTGAGGAATTTTAATTTATGCTAATGTGGGACACTTGAACAATTTAAACGAGGTAATGGTGTTCGTAATTTTTTCAATTCTTAGGTTTGTGTAGCATGTTTTCATATTTGTATTTTGAATGGCTGCTCAGAGCTTACTGTGCATTAAC
This sequence comes from Hermodice carunculata, assembly GCA_964020975.1. Taxonomy (NCBI): domain Eukaryota; kingdom Metazoa; phylum Annelida; class Polychaeta; order Eunicida; family Amphinomidae; genus Hermodice; species Hermodice carunculata. The sequence continues at coordinate 5,239,978 of OZ026624.1, read as the reverse complement.
AATGTACAATTATTGTTTTTAAATTTCAAGTGGAGTCATGCGCATGGATTCATCAATTTAAAGACAGCTGGTGACATTCTCTTTGCTGCAGGTGCAGCCTATGGACACAAGTCAAGATTTTAGGATTTTGATTTATGCAAGCTTTGACCGCACACAAGGATTTGCGTTTGAAGCAAATCTTTCTTTAGTTTGAATATTACGACCAAGCTGTTGGAGCGTTGGTTTTGTAAACCATTTGCGCATGCGTGACCGAACAAATGTAGACAAAATAAGTTCACACACATTGGTGCCAAAGGTTGCAGGTTCGAGTCCCGCTCGTTCCCGAACAAAAAAAATCATATTTTCGGCATTTCCTTAATCATTAATGCTGGTGGATTTAAGTCCCCGATCCTGGAAATAAATGCCGACTCAGTAAATATACTGCATAACCATGTTGATATGGCACTCGCAAATAACTACCTCCATTGAACCATCCTTTTTAAGAATGGGGATTTGGTCCAGTGGATATGTGCGTTTCCCGTTTCAGCCAGGCGACTGGTGCCAAAGGTTGCAGCTTCGAGTCCCGCTCGTTCCGAATATTAGACCTCAACCTACATTATCAGCCAATCAGGTGCCTCGATTTCTCCTGTTAAGACACAATCTTAATTCATGAAGACCTGACCGGTTGCAAACAGTAAAACGGCCCCCGATTGGCCGACAGCAGGCTACGATTGACAAGTCAAGCAAAACAACATAAGCACGTAGCAATTCATTTCACAACAATTTAATGACATCATTTGCAAGTTGAACAAAAATAACAATGTAACATTGGACGAGGTCTTCAAAGATGGCTTTTAATGTGCCACCGGCAATGTCATTAGCCATGAATCATGATTGTAACAAAACAAAACAGCCGCCTGGACTTCTTACGTGAATGTAAAGTTCAAATACTCAGTCCCATGAAGATGAACGAGCAAAAAAAAGAAGTTCAATCCGATGATAAAGCTCTATGGTCCGATGAACGAAAAAAAAGTCTCTTTATCTCTCACGCAATTTCAATACTTCTCCGTTAACATGCAGTAAAACAGTGTGGTAGCTTTCAGGCACCGAAATTAAATTCTCCGGTCGACGGGCGGCCCTTTGATGCTGGAAGATCATTGTGAGGGGAAACACCGTCCGTGAACATGGGCCTAGTCTGTCGCATTGTACAAGTGGCACTTGCACGTGCCTCATTTTCCTGCTTTCGTCTGGGTCGAGGCCTAAGCCCATGTCAAAAGATATGTCAAGCATATCTGCCACTGATTCCATTGCTTGACCGCTGTTTTCCTTCGCCATTTCTCAGGATGACCCTGCTGCCTAGAGGGATGATAAGAGCTTCTACCCTTTAAATCCAATCAGAAGACTGCTTCTATTTAGAAAAGTTGACGTGGACTCGCCCGCTTCGCTTCGCTCCGCTAGCTCCGCCCACGTCTTCAGGACTGAAGAACTGTCTTAATCGTATCCTTCCTTTACTTAAATATATATTTTCGGCATTTTATTAAATAACATCAATCATTTAACAATACGTAGAATACCAGATTTGGCAACAAGGTCTCTTTCTTCAACTTAAGTAGGCCTATTTTTTACTGATATCAGTCATTTATATAATGAGCCTGATCGCGAAATAGGTATACAGAATTCGTATACCTGTTTGGTGATCAAGTCCAAAACGAGGCTAAATCATGTATACCCCTGATGGTGCTCATGAATATTCATGAGCCTGATCGCCAAACAGGTACACAGAACTTGTATATCTGTTTGGTGATCAGGAAGGATATCATAGAGGCAATACGGGGAATTCTCTCGTACTTTCAGACCAATCAGCAAACGTAAATTTCATCTATTACAGGATAAATATATATATATATATATATATATATATATATATATATATATATATATATATATATATATATATATATATATATATATTTATATACATATACATATACGTATATATATATATATTTATATACATATACATATACGTATATATATATATACATATATATATATATATATATATATATATATATATATATATATATATATATATATATAATAAAAGCTCTCAACACCAGATTTTCGTAGCTTTCGACCTCACGGCCTTCCTCAGCGAAATTGATTTACTGGACAATAATAGACCTGTTCATACCGAGTTGTACCGAACGTTTATGTATTCCATTGTTAGCCTGGTTGTCCAATTGGCAAGTAGCCGAGTCGGACCCAAGCCGTCAGGTGTTCAAAACAGATGTCATGGCTAACGCTAGTGATTAGAGCATGGATTGTGTTGAACAGTGCAAATCTTTTACCTAAAATGTCACATCAGTGGTAAAACGTGCATTTATAGTTTGCTGCCGGTTTGATTTTTCGTTAAATCCAAGCACAGCCTGTGTTTTACTTTCTTATGCTTCCACGTGGAATCCGGCCAGCGTGGTCAAGCACAAAATGTAAACAAAGCAGGGTTCGCTGCCCGAAGTGAACAGAATAACTCTAGTCCTATGAACTGGTCTATTACATTACATATAGATAGCACGTTATTTGCCGTCAGTAATCACGCAATGCACGCTTAATGCACGTTCAAATTTTACGTCCCGTATACTTTAGGTCTAATGCCACCCCTGGCCATTTATCCTATTCCTGAAAACAAAAATTAAAAAATTAATATGTTTTTCAATATTAGTGCATTTGGCTTATAGATGTTCAATTTCTTCTTCCACAGTTTTTCTATTATTCGCCGAGAAGTTACATGTTTGTAGATTTTCTCAATTCCAATCACCCCGAAGTCATCAATTGAGTGTCCATTGCTATAGAAATGTTGGCACATGGGGTCATATTGCCTTCTTATTCGTCCAAAATTTAATAACATGCGTTGTAAAAAGTTCATTCTGTTTCCCCGACATACATGTACTTATTATATTTGACACAGAAGACAGCTTAAACTAAGTTTTCCGTCTTGCAAGTGATGTTACCTTTGACCGTGTATTCCTTGTTGTTCCCATCTTTAAAAGTGTTACTTTCCATTCTTTTGGAACATAATGCACAATCCTTACCACATTTATGTGCAAATTAAAAAAAAAAATCTATTATGGTTTTTTTTTTTTTTTTGGTGAACTAAAATGTCCTGAATATTATTATCTCGCTTATGTGAAATAAGGGGTGGCTCACGAAATATTGTTCTCATTCTTTCCGACCTGTGTAACGTTTTTTCATGTTTCTTTAAAATTCTGTTGATATTTGGATTCGCCCGTGAATATTGAATCACCAGTGGGACACGATCACATAATTCTGATTTCTTTTATGGCTTCTTGGATGAATAATCCAATAGTTGGTTTCTGCTGAAATTGTCCATTTTTCTGAATTGTTTGTTTCACATGTGATGTAACCCCAACGCTTCAAGTGTTTTCTAATTTCAATTTTTGTTTGTCACAATCTTTTGCACCACTGCATATCCTTTTGGCCCTTATTTTAAGTCCATATGCAATTGAATTCTTTACTGATGTTGGGTGATCAGAATTTGCATTCAAATACAGGTGCTTGTCACTCTCCTTTGAAAATACATCAGTTTTTATTTTATCGCCGTCTACTATCGTCATTACATTTAAAAACTCAATTCTTTGTTTTGATGAACGTAATTCTAAATTGATTCTTGGGTGAATTTAATTGGCAAAAGGATGAAATTTGACTAGATCTTCCTGCGAGTAGGTCCATATTCCCCATATATCATCTACATAATTATCTGAAATAAATCAATGGAAGTTTATCAGATCGTTGAAACAGCTCTTTCTCCCATTCACCTAAATGAGCGCTTGCATAGCACATACCTAATTTAGATCCAATAGCAGTACCTACTGTCTGAGTATAATGCACACCATTAAATTCAAAAGGGTTCTTTTCGAGTACAATATTCATCATTTCCAAAATACAAGCTGTTGTTATTGTTTGGTGTTTTCTCTTATCAAGTGCTTCTTTGATTGCTGTTCATGAATTAAAAGAACATGTTGCAAGTCTACCCAGCTTTGTTCAGGATACGACCGATTTTCTCGAGAAAATAAAACAAAAAGACGGTCAAATTCCAAAAGGTTAAATTCTCTTCTGCATGGACGTTAAAGCATTGTACCCAAGTAAGTTAAGATATGGTCTGAAACAATAGAAAAGTTCAGTTGAAGGTCCCCCGTGGAAGTTATGGTATGGTCTTAAACAATAAAAAAGTTCATTAAGGGGCATTAAACATTATCTTCCAAAGGAGGCAAGGATAGGTTTTGTCTAAGCTTATGTGCACCCTCACCTGATGTACTGCTGCAGTATCTTGGGCCCCAGTCCTCAGGAAAACCGCCTTGAAAAACTGCAGAGGAGGGCAATTCGCCTAATATTTTTTACCTAAATCCAAGAGATTCTACCCAGGACTACTTCAAATTACTGAACTGGCTACCATTGAAAGATTTTATCGACCTATAAGGACGGTGACTCTGGCATATAAATGCTTAAATGCTCTAAAATCTAGTTATCTGCCAAACTTACTAAATCCGCGATCCAAAACACAAGCCCGAATCACAAAGTCGTCATCAAAATTAATTTGACTGTGCCTCCACCCAAAATCAATAAATTCAAAAGTTGTTTTTATATCGAGCCCCATATCTGTGGAACAAACTAAACCTCGAAACCCAAACAACTAACACATTACAATCGTTCAAAAGGCTTTACCGGTCCCCTACAATACTCAACTATGGACAACGGCAATTTTACGACAGTCTACTGTCATTCTTCTCATCTTTTAATTGTTTTTTTTTTACCTATGCATTTTTATTTCTAACTTGCATATCTTTTATATTATTTAATTTGTATCATTACTGTATTTTATGTATTTATTCTATAGAGGGCACTGGGGAGATAAGCTGTGCTTACAGTGTCACCCTCGTTAAATCTATCTATCTATCTATCTATCTATCTATCTATCTATCTATCTATCTATCTATCTATCTATCTATCTATCTATCTATCTATCTATCTATCTATCTATCTATCTATCTATCTATCTATCTATCTATCTATCTATCTATCTATCTATCTATCTATCTATCTATCTATCTATCTATCTATCTATCTATCTATCTATCTATCTATCTATCTATCTATCTATCTATCTATCTATCTATCTATCTATCTATCTACCTACCTACCTACCTATCTATCTATCATGTGTGGGATAAGTAAGTAGAAAAATTGTTTTTGGACTATTGATGGCGGAATGCTTCGAACGATTTACCTTGACATCGGTATATTAAACCAGCTCGACAATTCAACCCTAGAGGGTTGTGACACCCGATCTGGAATACACAGACTGAAGTGGTCATTTGACAATCAAAAGAAGAGGATCATGAGGACCCTGTGCTCTGCTGACTGGAATCTGCTTTTATAGTATTGCAACACATGCACTGTAGTCTATATACCTATATTCATGAACTGTGGTACCAAAGTATGATATATAATAACAGAGGTCGAAAATAGCCTTAACACACAAAAGAGGAGAATCATGATGATCGTGTACATGTTCTGGACAAAGGGAGCTTCTTACGATCCCCTGCTCCCATTTTGTGGTGTGGTGGATGATTCATGTAATTCATGTGGCCTGTGACTGCATATGGTAACCACAGACTTTGGATCGATCATTATCAAGATATAAGCTTACATTTAATACAAAAAGCAGCTTAACAAACCTAAATCTGTAAGCCCATGTACCGTTTGAACACTATCAAGTCCGATATTTTAAGAGCAAAGTCCTATTCCGTACCATTCACTGAAAAAACTGCATGGTTCTAAATCATTATAGCAAATTAATTTGTAAAAGGAACATATATTCATAAAATTTAAAATTTAGTAGAAAGTTTTAGGCTTTAGTAGCCTTTATAAAATTGGGCCATTAACGGTTTCGGTGCCATTAATCCACGGACAAGTCATTCTGCTAACTGGCGGCACCATGTCTGCATTTCCAATACTATGCTGGGGAAAGTCCTGTATTGTGATTGAAAGTTTATGTGTGGCCCCTCTTTTGGTGTCAAGAAAACGGCGTTCAAAGGAAATGCTGCCTTCAGTGGGATCTGTATAGTAATCGACCTGATTATCTCCAGTAATCTTGCACATCCTGCCAACTAGAAAGAGCGCCGATATAGGCTACAGGTTTTGAAGCTAGCACTTACTTCTCTTTTGTGAAGTCTTTGATATGTGGTGTGGCAAAGTAAGTCACCTGTTCTTGTGTCACGGTAATGGGAAGTCGTGTTCCCAACACTCCAAGCACCTGATTGATCCATGCTCCTGCGGTAACTACAATTTTTTCGCACTTGAAGCAGCCTCGAGTGGTTTGAACCTATCATGCAAAATACAATGTAACCATTAGATTGCTCTTTGACTTGGATCAGTGCTCAAAATGTGATATTTCTTAGGCACGGACAGCTGTATGTTATAGACCAGTTATCATTCTCAACCCTGGTTTCCACCCTCACCTAAGGGAACGGAACGGAACGGAACGTAAGGGGCTTCCGCTCTGTAACGCTGTGTTACGAAAAAGCTGGTTTCCACCTTTTACGTTAAACATAATGTAAGGAGCTTCTGTTCCGTTGAGGGTTAACGGAATATAAGCCAAAGGGCTAAATTAAAAAGTTTTTTTAAACTGTATCTGTACCTGGCCTTCGTAATAACACATAGTCCTAACACTTTCTTATACTAGAGCAGGGTAGGCCTACATGTGGGCCTAGGATTTGTAAGAAGGCCTTCCGGTGACTGACATAAACTGCTCTTGTTAATTTTTTCGAGCTAGATGTAAGCATAAGGGCTAGATGTAAGCATAATTATCAGAAAGTGTAAAACATAAATTGGCCTACGTGGCCGTAGACCAAAGTTCTCTAAAAATCGTTCCAAAATTAGCAAAATGCTGTAGGAATATCAAAATTCCTAGTACTATGGAGAGCCCATGGTGATGATTACAAATGTCGGTCGACTTCTCGCGTAGAACGGCTTTATACTCCAAAATAGGCCTACGCTGCGCGGCATGGCGCGCCCTGGCGCAGCATGGTGTCGCGCGGCGCTGAGCTCATGATTTTTTTGTTTGCTTGACCTGGACTGGGAACCTCATACCGAAAGTTCCTATTGCGCAACCAAGACACGCATTCTAGTGGGGTTTCTTTTGTGGTATGTTCGACAGTATAACAACGGTTACATGTGGCGTTATGTACATCTGAATAGCCTATGGCTGTTTTTTTTTTAGAACGATTCCATCGTACAATTAACATTCGGCCAGCTCATTTATTATCTACAACGTTTGTAAATCTCTGACCAATGGAGGCCTACTTAGGATAAATACAATGTATATAATAAAGATAAAAGTTTTCTCCCACTCACTGTTTTACCCCTTTCATAAATTACATATTCACAAGTGCCTCCGGCTGTGCCCAGGTATTAGGTAACAAATTACACTGACGTGAAAAGAGGTAATGTGTAAAAGGGGAAAGAACATACATTTTCAACATGTTTCCACAAAGGTCCAAGTTACCAAGGCCTAGCAAAAAAAAAAAAAAAAATGCATGGTTCCTGAGAGACTCTACAAAAAAGGACCAATGCTAAAATTAATGGAACAAAAAAGTACCTTTGACTCGTCCTTTCCTAATAAATACTGGTCGACCCAGGCCAGTGATACAAACCGAGTCAGAGACCCAAGTGGCTCAAAAATGTCCGTGAATTTTTTCAGTGGCCCCAGTGTGACCTACACGGCCCAAACTCCAAAGGGCCGATCGAAGGCATGCTGGGGAGGGGGGGGGCATTACCGCCCCTCCCCCCGAAAAAAAAAATTGAATTTGAGCATGCAGAATGGTTTATCTGGGGAGTTTCGAGTATGTTGCGTTCACATGGTTGACGAAATCATAGTTTAGTCATTATTGTACTGGTTTGGCTATTTTCCCTCAGATTGTACAAAAATCTGATAAAAATTAGCAAAAATTAGTAAGAAATGAATTTAAAAAATATCGCCATGTTATCTACTTTCCATGGTGGGCCAATCATGAAAATGGTAGAAATGTAAGTATGAAATCGGGAAAAATATTCAGTTGCTTTGCACAGGTTTGTGGCTGTATAATTAAGATTGATCTTAATTTTTAATAAATTGATATATAAATAAATATAAGCACCAAAGGCGTAATTTTCATAACTCCAGGGACCTGCTATATATATAATTTGCAGGTCCCTGATAACACTAAGATACTTAAACTATAAATATATAAAGCGGTACCTCTCCCATCTCATGCATCAAGTATGATTTCACCTTATTTTTGAAAATGTTCTTTCATTTATTTGATATACCTTGGCAGGTTCTGCACGGGAATAGGTATAATCATGGTATAGTAGTACCTGCAATTACCGACCTGGCCAAATTCTGTAGCATTTTTAAGAACTGTGATGCAAAATTTTACCATAATGCTCTAGTTGGACAATCTTGGATCTGTGGAACGATTTTACGACCGAAATGAAATAAAAGAGAGATTCCTGTTGATTACTGTTTTATTTCTAAGCCAATCGGATAACGTAAGATAGAAAAGAGTAACTGAAAGTTCTTTCTTGAGTGACGTAGGCCTATATCTTAGCAACGCAATGTTGAAAGTGAACAAAATGGAGTCGAAACGGCTGCTGCAAGCACGGTAATCCAAGTAGGTTATTGACAGAAACGTATAGGATTCAACGCTGTAGGGGAGAAAAAAATCCACATGGCCGTGTCATGGGGACTGAAGCAGCATAAAACTAAAAGTCAGACACGCAAATATTTAAATCGCAAATTGATTTGATTTGGCGATTTGGGATAACCCTTACGTTGCGTTGCGTTGCGTCGCGTCGCGTTACGTTGCGTTACGTAGATCGATGTTCCTGTCTTCACGCAACGCAACGCAACGTAAAAGTGGAACCAAATCCAACACGTCTCCTTAAGTTACGTTCCCTTACGTTGCAAAATCTTTCCACCCCTTTCGTAACGCAACGCAAGGCCCTCAGCCTACGTGACGTTACGTTGCGTTGCGTTGCGTTCCGTTACGTAAAGGGTGGAAACCAGCCTTAGGTCTGGTCTTAACCGTTGATTGGAATTATGCCGTTAAAGACCAAAATGAAGGGAAAGATGAAATGGTATACACCTTAAGTACTATTGCTGTGGTCTGATTTGTATTCAAAAGGTGTTAATTTTATATAGATTCTTTTCATTTGATGTAGGCCTATTATTACAAGCTGGTTATAAGTAAGTGTTACGAGAGGGCTCTCTGCATTATTTTCTTAAAATGTGTTTCCCAAAATTGACAATTAGCCTAATTGTCTTTTTATTTACTGCATGCAAAAGAGCCGTTAAAGGATTACGTCAAGGAAAAATCCAGTGTTTACGACATACACGATGTATGTTGACATGTGATTGGTGTAGGTCTACATCCACTTTCTGACTACTCACACTTATGGCACCATTTTCATCTTTTTCAATTTTCTTTACAGCGCAGTTTTCTACGACGTCAGCTCCATGAGCAACAGCAAGTTGCACCTGAACAGCATTCGCATTTGCGCTGTCGACAAAACCATCTTCGCTCTGATATAGACAACAGTGAGAAGAATCTGTACTAAACTGCGGGAAACGTCTTTTGAGCTGGTCCCCATTCATTAATTCGTATCTACAATGAATAAACGTAAAGAAAAACTGGTTAATGTTACTGGAAAGACCATATAGACAGATACATGCAGATAGATAGATAGATAGATAGATAGATAGATAGATAGATAGACACAGACAGACAGACAGACAGACAGATAGATAGATAGATAGATAGATAGATAGATAGATAGATAGATAGATAGATAGATAGATAGATAGATAGATAGAGCTAGTATGACTGTGTTATATCCAGTTTTGGTGCGAGGACATGGAGTGTACATATCAATGACTAATATATGGAAGTAGGTTCAACCTAGTAGTAGTAGTAATAGCGAGCAGAGCATCTATTTTCATCAAAAAGCCACCTATAGACAGCTACGTCACACAATGACTGGCATTCTGAAACGTGCCATAGGCCTACGTAGTTGTTACCAGGCTAACCGGAAGTTGAAAATTTCATGGACAAAAAAAAAAAAATGGCGAGAGAGAAAATTGTGACCTCTGATGAACCAAAATTCACCCAAATGATGTTGAATCTGGGAAAACTAGAGATGCCAAATACAGCGAATAAGAGAAGTGAATGTGAATCAATGATCCACGTGAATGGGTTCCCAAACACTGCGCTGGGGAGCTACTGAAGAGTGAAGGTTAATATTATAATAATGATGATAATTTGGATGTGACCACGTTTTTCAAGTCGTCTAGATTGTAGGTTTGGATTGATGAATTACCATACTTTTAAAAAATTTTCATGTGTTATAAATAGAGCTCGGTCTGCTCGGTCTGCTCCCTACAACCTGTACATCATTATTGTCCTTGTTTTGTTATGCTCTTGTAGACAGTTTAAAAAATGGAGAAAATCCTGAAACCGCTATAGTGCCACTAATTAGAGACACAGAAGCGTGCGCTTACACATACATACATACATAAGGCTACATACATACATACATACATACATACATACATACATACATGCATACATACATACATACATACTGTAAAGTAGTTTAATGGTTAAGTCGTTTAACTTGCCGGTGATAGGCCTACATCAATTTCATGCATTATGCAAAAAGCAATAGGCCTACCTTGCGTAATACATTCCAACTTTCGAATTGCGGAGAGAAAACTGCATTACACAGGCTAAACAAGTCAGAATTTCGATCAGAGAACTCACGGTCAGAAGGCCGCAGCTTTGTCGCCCCATCAGTTTTAAAGAGTCAAATTAAATTGCTTGCATTTGTCTGAAGTGTCAACAAGAAGAGTGATACGTTGCATCCCATTCAGAACAGGAGTTAATTAAACTCACGGCACATTCACCGAGTCCATGGCTTCCGCACATCTCATTGTCAGCTCTTCCCCATGAGTACCTTTTGGTGCTATAGTCACTCCCCCGGAGTGATATACCAGTTGTATTCCCGCCTCATTTTCTACTTCCCGCCATCTATCAATAAAGACCTAAATGTGGATAAAAACGTATCCTAGGGCACCATTATGCCGTTGCATGTGCAGTACATTTTATAGGGTACAATTTGATCACAGCCCTACCAACTGATGCTTTTGGCTTTAGTATGGCTGCATTACATGATCATTTCAAAATTCCACCATGGCCCGTAAAGTCGACAAGAAGAAGTAAAAATGAAATTGCGCTCTTTGCCGTGACTTTATTTTATTCTATTTTAAGTATCATCACAAATGTTAATCTGGATATAAACAACTAATATTTTTTTTCCGAGCATATCATGTACAGGCTCACTGTCTACAGTTTCAGAGTGTCTATGTTTGCACCTTCGCATGTGTGCATGTATGTGTATGAATCAGTATTACCAACGCCCCTTAATTGTGACTGGTTAGACCGTGCATATGACGTAGATGTGGAATTGTACTTTTTGTTGTGTATATGAATAAAGTCAATAAAGATGCAACACTTCAGGTGTTTTGATATTTATTGTTGTCCAATGTTCGAGCAGGCTCGATACATAGGCCTAAGATAGGTTGATCCATTCTGACGAGATCACGGTGCGGGCCAAAATAAATAGCGTTCACAAGTTTGACTATTCATATTCCAGCTGTCTAAGTCCACTTCATCCATTATTTGATTGTAGTTGAAGACCGTATTACGAATACTAGAAGTATATTTATAAGCAACTGTGACATCCTCCTCAATATAGTTGTTGATTGAATTTTCAACTTCCTGAAGTCTGAGAATACTTTCTAGATTTATGTAGGCCTACTCGATAGTTGGATTATCATAGTGTATTACCACAGGATTCATGTGTTTCTTTTTCTTCTTACTTTTCCACGTTTGTTCTTTCTTTAGCTTCAATTTATGTTGTATCATGTCTTGTACTAAACTGACAATCTTATCTGTTAACTTCTCATTTGTTACTTCATGATCAAGAAGTAACTGTCCCAATTGCTTGAGATTTTTTTTCTTCATTTGTGGTAAAGTTTTATTGATGTAGTATGTGGTTTCTTTGATTGCAGTTTTTTGGAGTACGCTGAATACATATTGAGCTGTAAGAGATTCTTTATGTATTCTGTGTTTAGTCTTATGTTTGTTCTTCTTTTTCTTCTTTTGTTGAGTATGTCATATACATTATCATTCTCTGCTCTTTGATCTATGTTCTTATCACATCGATTATTCAACCCAGAGGGATATACTGTTCGGAGTTCTTTAATTCAAAATGTTTCTCTGTTCCTTTGCAATCCTGCTGTTTCCTTATTCATCTTTGCATTTGAGTATTTTCCTGGTTATTTTATAGTTTCAATAATTTGGACATCACATGTTTTGTTCTTGCAAAGTCCACCACTGAAGTGATCCACCAAAATCGTATATTGGATACTTTGTTAGGATGTCTTATTCTATTCCTGTGATCAATGAACCTTTCGTTCAATTTTGGTTGGTTTCACCGACATATAGACTAGAGCAACTATAACAGGTAATCAGATAAACCAAGTTATCTGTATTGCACGTAAGTTTTTTCTTCTTGTTGTAATTTTTAGTTCTGTAAGTTCTATGTGTAGCAGTACTTGTAAACTTATTCATTTCCATGAATTCTTGGCAAAGCTTACAGTAAGGTTTCCGGCAAGCTTTAACCTTTTCAACCCCATGGTCCCCAGCAGAAGGTCCCAGATTACCTCCTAAATCCTTTTTTTTTTTTTTTTTTTTTTTGTTCCCTCTACTTCGGCGTTAGCCTGGTGAGGCACATGAAGTCTCCCAGGGTCAGCTTGTCTGACCCCAGGGGAGGCTACATCCCTAGAAGACGGACGACGCAGGGGACGACAATACTCTCCAGCACTTTGTGTTCCGAGGGTAAAAACCAAAAGATGGAGATGACATAGATGGGAATATTTGAAGTGCATGCAATTAAAGTTGTTTTTTTTTTTATGAAGGCTTCGGAGGGTACAGAAGATTACCAAATAAGGAACAAACATAGTAAGAATTATTTGGTTGCATATACATCAGGTCAGGGTAGGTTTTTCCGAAAGGAAAATTTACCACAATTCTTTTAACATAAATTTAGTGATCTCGTCGGATAATTTTTATAAAAACAAAACATTAAAATTCGACCAATTAAAAAATGAAGATTACTTGATAGATTTACAGATCGATCGATGGACGGTAGTTATGTATATTTGCAGTTATAGGCAGGTATTTATGTACAAGAAAATTTCCTTACGCATTAAACGCCTCCTGTACCAGACGGACGTACTTTTCGTCGTAATATCGAAGTAATCTGCAGAGAAAGAAATACAGTCGTATCTGAGGAGTACACATTTTAAAGAAGCAAACAGGCCATCAGTTACCCGTCCTTTAACCAGAGTATCATTTAGAAGTATCCCATTTCAGGAAAATATGCCTTCAATCACTGTGTATTGACACCTGTCGCAAGGTTTAATGCAGACACACATTTAAGGCAAAGAAAAAAAAAGAACAGTGGAGTCTCACCAAGTCAGTCCTGCTCGGCAAAATACTAATGTGTACCATAAATTATTTGGAATGTAAATCTTATAAAATAAAAGCAGTCACTATAATAATCTGGAAATAGCTGTAATAGTCGACGGGCAATTTACCGACCAATAATATTAAATTCCCCAGTGCGGATACTTATGCCATGTTCTCGTTCCGTGAGACTGGTAATGTCCTTATGTAATGGCCCGGATAATATCATAGTGTTAGGTATCATAATGATGGCCAAGAGACATATTTCTTCCTGTTAAACAAACAGGAGCAACAGTGCCTCATCTTGTGTGTAGTTCTGAACCCCACCCAACAAAAATGGACAATCTCTCTACGCTCCATAACATACAAAACAAAACAAAAAGTCACTGTATAGGTGTAACCCTATGCATTAATTAATCAATTTTATCACGTTCAACTAAACATTTTGAAACTGAAAAAGGCTTCAACAATCAAATGAAGTTATAAACAGGTAATCAGCGGGAAACCACCAAACATGCTTCGCTGCCTTAAATTCCCGGACATTCTCTTTTGTGGTGGTGGCTGCTTGCCTTTAGGCTTTACCCTGTATTTGGTTAAGACAACCCACTTGAATTTTTAAAAAATGTATGAACGTTGAATACTAGCAAATACATACTGTATAACAAATGCTTGCTTATAATGGCAATACTTACAGAATCTATATGAACTAGCACATGCACAATCACACGCAAAAAAAATAGTAAAATTCGCATTAAAATTTACCATGAGAAAAAAATTCTATAGGCCTACATATTCATGTACCTTACGAACAATGAGTAATGCTATAGGCAGGATAATACTATAGACGTATGTGTATAAGGTATGGTATATAAATGTAGCCCTGTTCTGTTACTTACAATACGTGGCTAATGCATGTTAAATACGCAACTATTTGTCGAAAAGTTTCGCTTGTAATACTGGTGTGAGACAGGGCGAAAAAAGACAATAATATCATTATCACTGTCATGGCCAGCTAAAAATAGTAATAAGTAATTCATTATCTCGTTTTTACTTGTTTCTAGCCATGCATCTGACTAACAGGCATTTACTGCTGTTCGCATTTCAAGGTAGCTAAATACAGGACTTCGCATCCCATGGCGGCATTCACGTCGCACTGAAATACGAAGTGCGTCAGGAGCACAGTCACGTGACCCATGGCATCAATCCCGGCACCATGGCTGGTGGAGAGTGAGAACGCCGTCCCCGCTAACTTGAAAAATATCGGTAACAAACGTCTCAGACGTATGGCCGGAAAACAGGACAACAGAAGTACAAAATATTAATCACACGTCACTACAAAAACATAACGGGCTCCTTTTACCCCAGGAGGCGGGACGAAGCCGCATATTTATCCCTTCTGTAGGCCTACATATAGAAAGTGTGAGGAGAAATTAACAGGCCACGAACATAAAGGTAGATTTACTGGTATGGACATTACACACACACACACACACACACACACACACACACACACGTGTGTGTGTGTGTGTGTGTGTGTGTGTGTGTGTGTGTGTGTTTTAGTGTTTGTGTAAAGGTTATGCGTTATTTTGATCAAAGTTACGTGCAAGTGAAGTAACGCATAAGTTTGGGTAAAAGGAGCGTGTTCATTTGATCAAAGTTCCGTTTAACTAAAGTAACCCGTAATTTTGGACAAAAGTACTCGTAACTAAGTAGCTGGTGGAAAAACGGTACGTGGTCACCGTTAAATTGCAAGATTTTGGCAGTAAAAGTGTGAGATGTAGGGGCAGCCAAAAGGGAAAAAACAAAATATTACGTACTATAGGCTAAACGTAATGGGCAACTTTTTCCCAAACTTACGCATTACATTAGGTTTTTACCTCACTTTGAACAAAGTATTAAGTAACGCGATATACTGTACTGTATCCAAACGTACGCGTTACTTAAGTTAGGCGTAACTTTGACCCAAGTAGACAGGCATTGTATTTGTGTCAGGCGCGGATCCAGAGAGGGTGCGGGAGGTGCGGCCGCACCCCCTCCTCCCCCCCCCCACACACATACAAAGTGAAACATATTTTCTTTGTAACTCTGCAAACATCACTAATTAATGTACATGAAAAATAAAATTGCCAGTAAAGTAGTAGCCGGAGTCTGGTTTCAATCCAACAGTGAGTCCCAGACCTGTCGAGTCTCCCGATTTTTGACTTGTCGCCCGGCTCGGGCATATGAAGAAAAAGTACAAAAATACATAAATCTGTGTAACTTATACTGTAAACTGCGAAGAATGCAGACCATTTCCATTGCCCATGTGGCTGCGCATACATAGTTCACATGAATCAGAATGTTTAATGACTGCTGTGCTACATAAGTACAGCAATCTGTCGAAAGGGACAAAGCAGACATATGCAAACACTGATAGAACATCAACAACAATATGAGAAGATCAGACTTCAACATAAGTTCCAGATGGTTATGTTCCTGGACATTTCCAATACTTTTATCTTCAAACATTAACCTTGGATGGCGTGTGGTAAGTCGTTTCCTGCTGATAATAATATCTAGTGTTGTGTGATTTGAATGTCAGGAGACACTCCCGGGACCATTCAGAAGTCAATAAAAATGATGTATATGATAAAGAAAAATGATGGAACTTGATAATGCCATGTATCAGTGAATCATATATTAACCTGATATCTCAGGGTGTTTGTAGGCCTACAAATTATTTGTCTGTTCAAAATTGCATTAATTTGTCTCCAGAATGTGTCAGATTTCACCATTTTGTATGCTCAACTTAAAAAATACGGGGGGGGGGGGGCTCGGACCCCTCTTGTGAAGCTTCGCGCCCTCAGGCACTCGCAAACAGCTCGTTCTGCACAGGTTTTTCAGCAACCCGGATGTAAAATTTCTGGATCCGCCCTTGTGTGTCTTTTCGTCCAAAACTACTTCCTGGTAGACGAGACCCAATCCCCCAGTTGGAACTTTTTGCACTCCATAAGCTAACCTGTCACTGCCTAACCTATGAAAATATGGAAGTACTATTGTCCATATTGCACATGTTCTTCTGCAGAATTTTGACACAGGCTACATTAGCCCAAATAAACAAAACGTAAACTGCGGTAACTACTCAGAACACGTTTTGGAACTTGTACCCGTACATGTCTCTCTGAGGAGCGGATCATTGTCGAAGCTAAATATTCAGCAAAGACAACCCACATAATAATAATGAAAAAAATATATGAACGTGTCAAATGGTGCTCTCGCTAAATAAGTGAAGCTCTGCTTACAAATGCAGAGCTTCAATATGAATACAGGATACCTGTCAAACCAAATATAATCACTAAATTTGTATATTAAATAGTACAAGTTCAGATAAGAATAATTTGATATACCCCTGAACAGGTATATACCCTTTCTAGCTGGATAGCTCACCTTAGTTAAACCACCTGCTTGTGTATAACTGAAGTATAAACAAACTGGGGCATTATATTCAGTCCCTGTGATTATAAAATAAACAGTTGCAGCTTGACCACCTGTACAAACGGAGGAAAATCCTAACAAGTACCGCAAAAATGGACATCCTGCACCAGAAAAGTAAAACAAACCCCATGATGACACCTACTCCTCACTTTGGAAGTCTGCAAACAATAAGGCTCTATTTCGCTGCCAACCCTGAGTTAATGTTTCAACATAATGGGTCAAGTTTTGGTGACATTTGAGTAAATACTGTCATATTTGAGTAATTTTTCACATTCAATAAATGTGTATTTAGGCATGTCAAAAAAGAACGAAAGTCATTTGCTTTTAAGTCAAGAATATGTTATCAAAACATATTTTTCATAACCATATTCTAAGTACAATTAAGCAAACTTGCAACTGTCGTAGGCCGCTGCTTCCATGAAGTCGTAAGAGTAGATCTTGCTGTGCATTGTCGAGTATATCGGAATGCAATGAAAGTAACTCACATGCCCCTGCTGTGATCCTGAGATCCTCCATGAATATGACCAAGTCTGAACTGCTCAAGACCAAGAACACCTGTCAGGGTAAAAGAAATACGTTTAACAAATAGGTCCAAACACTGCTGCCCCTGCTCACAGACAACCATTTGCATAGAACAATAGGTGTATATACTCACTGAGTCTGTCAGAATGGCACAATATTCAATTTGACTTTGCTTCTTGAATAAAACATGTTTATGTATTCGAAAAACGATGGGCAGCCAGGGCCTTAGCCAGCCTCCTAAAATAGAGGAGGCAAAGGGTACTGGTGGGGGGTGGGTTTGGGAGGGGGGCCCCCCTCCCAAGATTGAAAACTTTTGAAAAATGGCACATGAAATGGTGTAATTTAGTGGGTTTTGAAGGGAAAAAAAGACTATACATATATAAATTCTCAATATTTTACTTACATGTGACTATTTTTTGATCATTTTATTTGAATTGAATTGAATTTGATCCTACAACTACGAGGGCAAAGATACAAGTAATCATTGAAAAAAGTATGTCTTCTGTGATGCTCTTATCTTCTATCACTATGAGTGACTCAAAGTCTTAGTTACAATAGAGTCTTTTTGTTTTTGTTGTGTATAATAACTTAAACTTAACAAGTCTTGTTGAGGCTAAATAAACTATTTCTATGTTAATCGTAACATCATCAGCCAAAATTCAGAGGATGCAAGCGCCTCCTCTGCCTCAGCCTGGCTACGGCACTGGCAGCAGGCGAGGTTTATACTAATACCTCTCAGAAAAATTATTAACAAGACGGTTCTGATGAACCCATGCTAAACAGACCTATGATGAACAGAGTAAAGTGAAGTAGGCCCACTTTAATCGGAAACGAGATTGGAACTGGGACATATGAAAGAAAAAAGAACAAAATTGTGGCGAATCAATAAAGCCGGACATTATTTTTTTTTAGTTATTGAAGCGTGACTGCTTGAACAAAATTGTTAGAAAGCGGCCTAAGGGACATCCTCACAAAGTTTGAAGTGAATCTGGTTGACAGTTTTGGAGAAGTAAAAAAAAAGTGAATTCCATTGTAATCCCCATTCGCTTAATTGTGATCAATAGGAATCACATGCATGAACTAATAGATAGGTCAATCCGAATTGAAAACTTCACTAAAAATCAGGACTACAGATCATCGCCCCCCCAGTGAATACTTTTTGTTTCCCCCTTCCGCAGGCTCCATTTCCACTCAGTTTCCTCACAATCTCAGTGACACCTTTGGAAACAAAAGTCGAAAATAGCTTCAACACACACCAAAAAAAAAAAAAACAAACAAACAAACAAACAAACAAAAACAAAAACAAAATTGTAAAAAGATGGAAAAACTTGTAGCATCACCTCTTGAATACATTACGGTATGGGGGATCCGCAGAAGTGTCCCTGTGGCTGTGCAATTTCGAAGCTATTGGCTGGGCGGCTTCGAAGAAGATTATTTCAGCTTTGGTCAAAAAATCAACAACAAAATTCATAAGAATCCAAAACTCACTGGAGTGTGAACAATTGTAGTAAGTTGTTAGAAACCCATTAAGGTATATTCTTACTAACAGTCGAAATGATGAGACATGCAGGCCATTGATTGGCTAATAGCAACCCTTGGTTGCAAGCTAAACCTTAGGCTGTGACGTCAACAAGACAGACAGATTCAATATGGCGGCCATGTTATTAACTGGCATCACATACAAATAAGAAATAATAATAATAATAATAATAATAATAATAATAATAATAATAATAATAATAATAATAATAATAATGATAATAATAATAATAATGACAATGATAATGATAATAATAATGATAATAATAATAATAATAATAATAATAATAATAATAATAATAATGATAATAATAATAATAATAATAATAATAATAATAATAATAATAATAATAATAATAATAATAATAATAATAATAAACAGTGATACAAAACGTGTTATGACCTCTTAACTTTATATATGATCTTTCTCTAGATATAAATCCAGATTCAGGCATTATTCCGGTCAAATGATAGGGCCATTGTAATCCAATATGTCCGTTTCATTTCTGACCTGCCAGCCAATGCTGATCCAAATATCCAGAAGTCATGTACATGTATTTTTATGAAATTTTGTACAAGCAAGTTTATGACAAAATATTTTGCCATCTACTCCAAGAATATTTTCCTGATGCAATCAAAAAGATGTGGGTCCAAATAAGACGGAAATAATAATGTGACCCAAGTTTCAACCTCTAAAATTTGTCATCTTGCCAAAAATTCACGTTTTTTACAAAGACGAACTTTTGTAACGTGGGGTCTATCCTGGACAATTTGCACCTAGAATGCACTGCCAAAGCATACAGATCCATAATACACTGGAGGTGGTGGGATAGTAACAACCATGTGTCCACCTTTCAGCCAAAAAGAAAGGAACCCCAAAATTCCATATTTAGGGGGTAGGGCCCTTTTAATTGTGATGAAAAGTGTAAAATATGCCCCCAGAATGTTCACAAATATTTCTCAGAACTTAAGATATCAATAAGTATGAAACTTGGCATAATCTATGTTATTAAAGAAAAAGTTTTATTTTATCAGTTGTCCAACCCCCCCCCCCCCCCCCCATTACTTCTGATAAACTGGACTGCTCCATTATTCAAATTGGACCACTTGTATCTTGGAAAGTTAACCAACCCCAGTCCCAATCTATACCCTCTTGAAAGCATGGACACTTGCTGATAAAGTTATAGCATGATTGATTCATGGGTCTGTTTTAAATTAAAATGCCAGAGCAGTATCTGGTCAGTGGGTGTTCCAAACATGCATTTCTTGCATCTTCAGTAAGGTATTGGGTGACAGGAATCTTGTTAAGTGGCCATCAATCTGGACCCAATAAATGATAATTCACTTATCACACCCCTTCCATGTGATCAGAAGCTGAGAGATGAATAAACACAGGGCTGGTCATTTGGCATGGTGGCATGGCCACAAGGGCTCTGTGAGTGGCTGTTCACGCAAGATGGCCGCCATTCCCATGGTAACAAGAACCAAGCATTCACCTTTGCTGGATGCTGAGCCAGTATTTTATCCAGTTTTGCAGCATTCTACCCAGAATACTGGCACAGTATGCAATACAATTTGAATTCATTCAAAACTCATGAAACCAGGGTTTGGCAGGGTCATAGGAAATAAAATTATGCCCTATTTTGTCATTGTTGATCTCTAATAGGAAACATTCATATATTTAAGTGCGATCGTGCTCACTTCCTGTGTTGCCCGGGCAACAGACTGATGCTTCCACCATGATCAGGGCAGATTTGTATTATATACTATATAAGCATCCATAAATAACACCTTTTCAACCAAAAGAGAGCCCATTTCTAATCAATTTAGGCATCTTTTATGTTTCAAATATATGTTAAAACGTTTTCTTAAGATTATTCTGTGTTCGTGTTGTTTATTTTATTGAGAAAGTACTTTTGATCATGCTAAATACATGGATCTGCCCTGATGCAGGTGGCTCCCTCTTTTGCTCAATAGGTGTTAGAGTAGGACCGCATTTTAATATGAATACATCCTATTTCAGTGGTAAGCACATCAGAAACTATTATTTAATGTTGTAACTACAGAAAAATATCTAAACATGATATGTTCGGGTAACTGTACATGCATTTTGAGATAACTGCACCTCAACACTCCCAAATAGCAGGGACTACGATCTACCCATGCTTCTTTGTTCACATAAGCACTGCCCAGCTATGGAAATGAGAACGAGGCTGCTGATTTAACCTCTAATCTCGCATCTCATTAAACCCAGGTCAGCATCTCGACTGCAAGTTAAAAATGAATCAAGCGAGTCGTGTTGCAGAAAGGGTCGAAAATGTGAATTGTGGATGACAGACGACAGACGCCTAGTCATAACATGAGCTCGGCTGCCTGCCAAGTCAGCTGAGCAAAAATGTTCCTCAAAAGTTTGGACAAAAATCTCTGCAAAATTTATTAGATTCACCCTATGATATTTATGCCACAAAAAATGGGATATGTTTTTATCTTGGAATCGCGATGAACAGTCCCTCGTGTAACTGTGAACAAAACCGTTTTAGTTCAAATTTCTAATCTAAAAGGTAGAAATATTTGTCATTAAAATAGGTTCGTCAAACCTGTTTCCTGTGTATATGATTCTCAGAACATTAAAAGGAAAAAAGTTGTGTACGAATTTATTTTACTCTTGGAGTGTCCATACCTAGCCAATTTATCCTAGCGACCACTGAAATGTTCTTACCGAACATATAGCCAGCTGCATTGCAAGTTAAAGAAATTTGTGAAAAATAAATTGATCCTGACAACAAAAACAAAATATTTAAACTTTAGAACCACGGTTTGGTGACGTATATATTAATGCACAGGCCCGTAGACAGGGGCCTGCCGGGATGTCGATCGACATCCCAAGTTCCAGGAATAACCCCCCCCCCCCAAATAATAATAATAATAATAATAATAATAATAATAATAATAATAATAATAATAATAATAATAATAATAATAATAATAATAATAATAATAATAATAATAATAATAATAATAATAATAATAAAACAACGACAAATACAACAAATCAAAAACGGAAAGGAAGAACGAAGGCATCTCTTTAATACTGGTTTACGATAATAATTATTCTCAGGATAAGGTCCGCACAATAATTCATTCAACCAATTGCAAGAGTCCTCTACATATTCTGATTGATTATAACACTTTAAAGGTGAGGCCCCGGAATGCAGCGGGTGTATGTTTTTTGTCATTTTCATACGGACGGTACGTTTGTCGTCAGGCCTATTTGTGCATGATGGAGGGCAGTGACACTGGAGGTGAAGTAACAGAAGATGTGGAAGGAATATCTCTCGGCATCTTGAATATGGAAGAGGGGGAGTTACATGTGTTTATAGGCCCGAAGGAGGGGGAGTTACATGTGTATGTGTATATGTATATGTATATGTATATATATATATATGTATTTTAACGTTTCCTTGTATACATATGATAATCCTATTTGTTATTATCTATGCCTATGTCAACTTACTCTAATTTTTATCGTTTGGTAATATGTCCTATCGATATGTATCAATATTACTCATTATAACAGCGATGCTCTACCTCACACTTAAGCAAGGATGCGCATCATAGGATTCAGTAAGGACGCAGTTAGCTTAGTCCAGTGATATGAGGCACATGAACGCAATAATACTTCATCACGTGCTCGTAGTCTTGGAATCACCAATCCCATGTTTATGCATTGTGTACATCATATATTTCTCGTTGCTCAAATGTTATAATGTAAGTTATATTTATAAGCTCACATTGTATAGAATGTGTAATCCAGATGTTCTTTAACTATGGTTGTCGGTTGTAACAGTTTATCTTTTTCCTTCAGTTTTCTTTGTGTTTTATGTTTCCATATTCCAATGTATTTCACGGGTATTTTCTGTACTTTTTCTGTGTCTTTCTTTGTTGGAGCTCTTCAATACATGAACAATCTACCCAGGAGGACAGTCATGTATATTCTTTATTCCCGGCTCTCTAGCAATATAATTGTCACATGCAAATATGTCATTACACTGTTACGTCTTAAAAAATCAATTAAACTCGTACCTTTCCGATCCATATTAAAGTGGAAGTTACCCCAGTTACCATGCACATGCTACTATATTATTAAAAAAACCTATGAATTATTTGTCTGTAAGGCATTCAATTTGCATATTACTTTATTTATGGCCAGCTACTCCCAATATCGACTTCAGTACTTGGGAGTACATTTCATGTGCGGTTATGTGCAGTCTCTACTACTTGTATCACAGGTATTCATTTACTTTTTCTTACTCCTTATATTCAATATGATTTCACATGTAACGTCAGTTTTACCAACTCCTATGTCAGGAGTTTGTACCATATTTTCTGAGCTCCTTCTGTATTGTCGTATTATTCGTTTTGTTACCATGGTATATTGTCCGAATATCTCCATACACCTATCACCTATAAACTACACCATATATCCGCCTTCCGACCTTTTAATGCACATCCAAACTAACCCCTGTCCTCTGCCACTCACTTCTGGCCTCTCAGCGTTTATTGCACATTTACAGCAGCCCATTGTTAATGCCGTTTCTTCCTTCCCTCATATCAACCGTCATGGGGATTAGCATTGATCATTATAGAGTGGCAATTGGACTTTTTCACAACTGTTGGTCAACCCCACGAAAGTATGATTGGCCCAAGAATACTGCTGATTCCGAAATAATCCTTTCTTTCTGTTTCTTGTCCTTAGTCCCAATGAACGTGATTCTACTAGGTTTCACGTGTCTACAACACCTACTGTCAGTCTTGCAAATTTTTTTTCAGTCCTGCATTGATGTGCATCCAAACCCCGGACAAAACGACCCCTCTGCAAAAAATTATTTAAAACTATGCCACTCAAACGCCCGTAGTATTAAGAGTTCGGGCAAACTTGATGAACTTCAATTATTAGCGCAAGTCGAAAATTTTGATGTTATCACTTTATCAGAAACTTGGCTTGATGCGAATTTTCCTGATCAACTCCTCCATATTGACAATTTTCAACCCCCTTTTAGAAGAGACCGTCCCACAGGACGAGGAGGAGGAGTCCTTACATATGTTTCTGCTTCGTTACCTTGTCGAAGGCGCACCGATCTAGAGGATCTGAACTCAGAGTGCATCTGGATTGAGATTACAACAAAACGTGGGGTTCTACTGATTGGAAATTATTATCGACCCCCCGGCCAGCCTGCTCAAATACGGGATGCCTTTCTCGAAGCTTTGAATACATCAATTTCTATAGCGCTTGAAAGTAACCCACACTCTCTCCTTATTACTGGCGATTTTAACGATAGATGCTCAGACTGGAATTCACCACATCAGGATAGTGACCTTGGCTTAGCGCTTTTCAACCTGCTTCTTCAACACAACCTCTATCAGCTTATACAGGAACCTACAAGAACCACCGAATACTCAGAAAACCTGCTTGATCTTATTATCACTGACTCTCCTGGCCTGGTACTCAACAGTGGTGTCCTCACTCCTCTGTCAAATTCTGACCATGCGATCGTTTTCTGCTCTCTCTCACTATCACACTTTAAAGACCGCCCGCTCAAACGTCATGTTTGGGATTACAATAAAGCCAATTTCACTGAACTTAATTCTACTCTCTTAACAGCACCTTGGAACACAGCCCATGAAGTCTATGATAACCTTGACGACATTGTTTCATACTGGTCAGAATTGCTTCTCTCCACTGCCAAGGAATTTATACCCTTTAGAGAAGTCACCATAAGACCTTCAGACAAGCCTTGGATTACTACCGAGATAAAAAAGCTTATTCGTTTCCGCAATCGGGCATGGAAGCGTTTTAAGAATATAGCTAACCTGCCACGACCCTATACACTCGAGGTTTCCATGAAGGTCGAGAAGTTTTACCATTTCTACAAGAAGTCACGTAACCATGTCCTTAACAAAATTCGAAAATCGACACATTCTTACTTTAATAAATTACGTTCTAAACTGGACGATAACGAAATAAATCCAAAACAATGGTGGAGCTTATCTAAGTCTGTCTTGGGATCTAAAATCCACCAGGGGATTCCACCAATAATTGAAAACGACCAAATTATATCCTGCAATGCAAAAAAATGTGATATTTTTAATAACTATTTTGCAAGTCAGTGCACAAATTCTTCTGACATTGACTCCCCACCATTGCCTGAATTTAGTCACCGCACCGAGTCTAGACTAACTGAAATCACTTTTTGTGAGCAGGACGTTTTGAAAGTATTATTGTCTCTAAGACTTACTTCTGCAACAGGGCCTGACAATATTGGCAACATCCTTCTAAAAAATACTGCTCACTCCATCTGTAATCCTCTCACAAAAATATTTAAACTTTCTCTTAACCAAGCCTACTTTCCCTTGTCCTGGAAACGTTCAAATATTTGTCCTGTCTTCAAAAAATCTAACAGACAAATAAAAAGTAACTATAGGCCAATATCCTTACTCTGTAATGTTTCTAAAGTCTTTGAACGCATAATGTTTAATGCCCTCTATGAATATTTAACTGCAAACGATCTCCTCACACACAAAAATTCAGGTTTCAAGGCAGGCGACTCAACAATCAATCAACTTGTCTACCTACTTCATATTATATATAACGGTCTAGAGTTATCAAAAGAGGCCAGAATGGTATTTCTTGACGTCTCTAAGGCTTTCGACAAGGTATGGCACCCTGGACTCCTCTTCAAACTCAAGCAGCTTGGCATATCGGATCATCTTGTTACCTGGGTTGAAAGTTATCTATCTAATCGCCTCCAAAGAGTTACTATTCATGGTCAATCTTCTGCCTGGCTTCCTATCCAGGCTGGAGTGCCTCAGGGATCTATCCTTGGGCCCCTCCTTTTCTTGGTTTATGTAAATGACCTAGTGGACAATCTCACGTGCGAAGTGAGATTGTTCGCTGATGATACTAGCATACTCGAAATTGTCAATAACCCTGTTCAATCCTCACGCCACCTGAACACCAATCTGTCTCTAATACATTACTGGGGCAGGCTATGGCGAGTGTTATTCAATGCCACCAAATCACTATCTGTTATATTTTCTGTGAAACGAGTGAAACCTCATCATCCGCCAGTTTTCTTGCGTGGGTCTCCGATTCCTGAGGCAGACATTCATACACATCTGGGAATCACTTTGAGTGGTGACTTATCTTGGCAAGCCCATATCACACGGATTACCAATAAAGCTGGTCAAAGAATTTCCTTACTGCGTAGGTTCAAGTATAAACTGTCACGCAAATCCCTGGTCAAGCTATATTGTTCTATGATCCGTCCAATCCTTGAGTACGGCTGTGTTTTATTCGACAACTGTGGTAAAGTCCTGTCTGATCGATTGGAATCGATTCAGTATAATGCCGCTAAAATTTGTACAGGTGCCTTGAAACACACATCACGTTAATTTACTTCGTGAACTTGGCTGGTCAACTCTTGCAGACAGACGTAAATACTTTAAGCTTGTCCTCTTTTACAAAATGTACCACAAACTGACTCCTTCTTATCTATCTAATCTAGTACCCCCTCCTCCTGCTGGTCGTGCTCTCCGACATTCAATGTCGGTGCGCCCCATTAGATGTAGAACATCGCGTCTGTCTGACTCTTTCCTCCCAGATGCTATCAAACAGTGGAATAACCTGCCTGCCGACATCAGAGATTCGCTTTCTCTACATATATTCAAATCGAAACTTAAAGCTACTCTTTTAGCCACAGACACTGTTCCCGAGTTCTATCTCCATGGTGACAGATTTGCTAATATTTGCCACACGCAATTACGCCTAGGATTCTCTAGACTAAACTCCCACCTTCACAAAATTAACATCCTTCCTGACCCATCCTGTGCCTGTTCTTATCCCACTGAAGACTCCAAGCATTTTCTACTCTTCTGTCCCAATTACATCGTTCCGAGAAACAGATTACTGAATACTGTTATTCCTTTGATTGCTCCGGGGGTTAGCCCGCATCTTATAATTCATATTGGTAGTGATAGGTTAGTTGAAATATTTCTCCGTGGCAGTAACGAGCTTTCGAGCTGCCTGAATATCCAGATCTGTGATGCTCTCCATCAGTACATTATTGATACCAGGCGCTTTAACGACTAAATGTTTCCATTACTGTTACTGTAGTATTCATCGGTTGGACTATGCAAATTTATTTGTATCATACCTTTTTTCTTTAATGGATAAATAGGGAACTCAATTCATATTGGTTTAACTTGTATCTGAAATGTAATCAAACTTTGATATTCGTACAGAGTTTACATAGATATAATTCATTGGTAACATTTGTTCTGTCATGTGTGTCTTGTATATACTTACTGTGTGTCTCCATGTTCTGGAGAACCCATGTATTAGTCATTTCGATGTACTATAGGGCTATCCAGACTAAATAAATACGTTTAAACTAAAATACATGTGTTTATAGGCTCAAAGCCCTACCAATGTGAGCCCAAAGGACAGGCCCCCAAAACAAAAGAAAGTCAACCAGTTTCACTGCGGTATCCTTAGAACCTTACGAAGGCAGGGAGAGCAATATGTTTTAGTATGCATGGCCATTGTAGAATGTTTATACACTCTGTTAAGGCATGCAGTAGCATGAATGTCCGCATACGATCGAACGATACCTACTACAAGGCTGTCGAGGAGGCGAGGAGGTAAGGCTGTAGATTGTAGTCCGACCATGGACAAATTTAAAAAAAAAAAAAAAACAGGCATCCATCTCAACCGGTCAACTAGCCCCCAAGGGACCTCCCCACGCTCTGTGGCTTGCTTGTGGCATGCTTACAAAGCGTGGAGAGTTCCCTTGGGGCTACCGGTCAACCAGTATGTATGTAACTTAAAAATATAACTCTTAACTTTTATTTCTGTGGGGCCGGGGGAATGAGGTTGGCAGCTAGATGGCAAATGTTGACAAATTCATTCGTGTACGACACAGTATGTTGATTATTAAATTGTCAAAGTCTGTAGAATAGGCCTATAGATCTTCCGAGTTTTGATTTGAATGGTAAGGTACAGTGTTTCCGTTGGGAATTTTTTCAGGGGGTCACAAGAAGGGAAATTCAGGGGAGAAGACACGATTTTTACCAATTTTACATATAAATAAACAAGACTTGTGACCCTTTAGAATTATCACAGAGGGTAAATGAGGTTTTGGAAGGGTAATATACCCCCATCTGGGGGTTAAGGGAATTTCGGAAATACAGAAGTGACTAAATGCTTTTGAATTTGAGACAAAAACTGATGGATAAAAGAAAGCACATGCCCTCTGAGCCAGTCTTCATCATGACCAGAAAACCCATAATCATAAAAAGCTGGCCTCGAAACGTATAAGTGAGGTCTGCAAGTCCGAGTCCAATAAAAATTTGCAGGACCTGTAAAAACCTCTAAAACTGCAGGTTCTCCAAGACCTGTATAATTCCTTTCTTTCTTTCTTTCTTTCTTTCTTTCTTTCTTTCTTTCTTTCTTTCTTTCTTTCTTTCTTTCTTTCTTTCTTTCTTTCTTTCTTTCTTTCTTTCTTTCTTTCTTTCTTTCTTTCATATTTTTATTTTGAAACGTACTTTAATAGCATTCAAGAAATTGTTACACCTATGAACATCCCTTTTGTCTTCTTTGACGAGGGGAAATCTGCACAATGGTGTCTCACTCGCAAGTCATCGCTTCAATTATGACAAAGCTGTTTTATTATCTTTTGATCATGGCCATTTGAACAATATAAACTTTTCTTGTACTTATGTGAATACTTTTCAGTTCATGCAGCCTGAAAGGTGGTATAGTGTATTTAGTAAACCGGAGCATAGCTCGACTAATTTTCAGAAATAAAGGTTAATCAAATTGGAACCAACATGTTGTCTTGATGAACTTTTCACTATTAAACACGAGACCCGTGTGAACAATCCATGCTCAGCTGAACTAGAGATTCATCACGCTTGTGGCACTGTGAACTTGGGATAGGATCAAGGTCACCCATGTACTGAGTTAGTCTGACCTCAATGGAAGAACGCTAACATGTGCAACATCAAAGTCCCAGTTCAAGTAGTTCTCAAGTTATAGTGAATAGTGAAATTGATGCTTGTCGCACTTTGACCTCAGAATTGAGATCGAGGTCGACCTTCATAGAGACACTGTAACATGTGCTATATCAAGGTCCCAACTCAAAATAGTTCTCACATTAACAAATGAACAGTAAATTACATGTCAGTTGTCCTATGACCTTGAGAATGAGGTCAAGGTCACTAACGTACTGTCTAAGTGTGGCCTTTAAAAAGAATCATAGCAATGTACAAAATCAAAGCCTAGGCTGAAATAGTTCTCAAGTTATCATCTGTAGAGTTAAATACACCTAGGTGGACCCGTGACCTTGTGAATGAGGTTAAGGTCACCCAGCTGGCATACCCTAAAGTATCCCTATGCAATCTTGAATCTATTGGCCGGGTGGTTTTGGAGAATTTTTGTTTTTTTTAGATTTTACCCCAAAATTACCCCCCCCCCCAAAAAAATCATAAAAAATCCAAAAAATCGCTGACGCGTGACCATTTGATAAATTCTTGTATAGATCCACCCAAGGTATATCCTCACCAAGTTTGAAGGAGATCCGGCCAGCGGTTCTGGGGAAGAAGTCAAAAAGGTTACTTACCTGTGCAAGCCCCACTGCCTTACATAGTAATCAATAGGAAATGTGTACATTTACCGATAAGTACCCACACTTAAAAATCCGTAAAAAAATCAGGAGTCCACAACAATGCCACCTAATGTACAGCTTTCTTTGACCCTTCGACAAGGATCATTTCCACCAAATTTCAGCATGGCCTGAATGACGCTTTTTAAGTAGATGTCGAAAATAGCAAAACACACAAAAATGCATAGAAAATAGAAAACGAAATACAGCACCACCTCTTGTTCAAATTAACATCTAGGGGTCCCAGAAGTGTCCATATGTTAGTTCGAAGCAATTGGCCATCCTGTTTCGCACGAAATAAGATTTGCCCCCTCCCACCCCCACCCCCCAATCATAAAAAAATCAAACAATCACTGGAGCATGAGCACTTTCACAAAATATGTAGACACTTATCAAACGTACAATTTTGATGTAAATCTGGCCAAAATTATTTAAGTTATAACCATTACAAGAAATTCCCATACTAAAGTTTACTATTCAAACCTTTTTAAAGATTTTCAAAAAAAAAAAAAAAAAAAAAAGTCCAAAAATCACTGGAGCTTGACTATTAGAGCAAACTTTTTATTAATGTCTTGTTTTATTACAGAAAGCATATTCGCCTGACAGCTGTTTATACATGTGATAATATCGTATAATATATGTGGGAGTAAACGATGGTCTATAAAAATTTAAATGAGAAATAAGCTAAAATATAAAAGGCCTATATTTTATTCAATTTACAAGTTAGCGTGTAGTTGTAAAATTTAGATCCACGACCTGACACACACACACACACACACACACACACACACACACACATATATATATATATATATATATATATATATATATATATATATATATATATATATATATATATATATATATGCAAATTGACTACAGGACCGGTGTGTGCATATATGGAGGTGTACACTGGGACTTCACTTTATGTATGTGTATGCAGAGACTCCGGGGTTTTTTTGGGGGGGGTGTTTTGTTTTGTTTTGTTTTTGTTTTTGTTTTTGTTTTTGTTTTTTTGGCCATTATTGCAAACACATGAAAATGTAAATGTGTATAGGCTATGTATATATATACATGATATGATGTAGCACAGATGTAGGCACATGTTTCAATGAATTTGTAACTGTAGAGTATGGTAAGCCAGTACAGAGAAAAGGGTCTAAAATTTTGGGAACGGAGACACCCGCATAATCAGAGTGGCTACTCCGGCCTGATGCAACATCAACTCACCCTTGCCTCTCCTCTTAGATAACCAGTAGAGCGCCCCGCTGCCAATGCCACCTGCAATGTGAACTGTCATCTTTTCTCGTAGACAAAATGTTTTGGACAAGACTTGGTGAGAGAACCCATCAGGAGGACAGCACGTCGAAGTAAATGTTTGTCTTTGCCTGAGTTGGGCGCTCTCTTAGACTAAGTCGGATGACTGAGCCCTGTAAAAGCTCAGTCTGACTAGCAACTCACCTGAGCTAAAGATTGCAGCACCAGTATTGCTGATTGTCGACTCGTTTATTGTTATTCTAGCTGTCGGCATGTCAAGGAGGATATACAAGGGTGCTTGCATAAAACTTTGAATGCAGTTTCTTGTACTATAAAAATGTCAACAATACTTATTAAAAGAGATGTATATTAGGTATTCATTTTAACGTCACCATAATTTGACATAAAAATAAATAAATAAATAAATAAATAAATAAATAAATAAATAAATAAATTAATAAATAAATAAATAAATAAATAAATAAATAAATAAATAAATAAACATATCAAATTTAACCCATATGACCGATCATCTGACATTTTTCATTCTGCACAATCCAAAACTGTGAAGACTACTTTACTTTGCTGTAAAATGTAAAGATACAGACTAATTTCTCGTACATTGTGAAAGCAAATAACCCGTCACGACCTATACATAAGGATGCCATTGCACCAAGGGTCACCAGATGCTGTGTGACGCGGTCACACTGATTCGCGCTAGCATGACCGTGTGTCAGGATATCTCGAGATAGCTTTCAGGGTTGTTTTTTTTTTTGACCTTCAGCTGCCTGTTCAGTCAGCTGAGCTTATAGAGTATGGATCTCCGTCCGTCTCCCGTCAAAAATTACAGCTTTTCGACTTCCCAAAAACCATTGGCTAGATCCAATTCAAATTTGGTTGGGATGATTTGATTTTCAAAGTACCATTAAAATATTTTGAACAAATCACCTAGCTTTGACATTGCATGGGAACGCCTCCAGGTAGCCCCAGACCTAATTTATTTGACAGGTGACACTACTATTTTTTGCCTAATTTCTAAATGAAGTTTTGTATGGTCTATTTTCGACTTTTTCTCCTCCAAACTGTCTCTCAGGTTATGCTGAAAATTAGGGAAATGTACCTTGTGGAAGGATCAGACACATTTGTTGACTCGATAGTGTTGCGTTGGATCCCTGTTTTACAACGAATTTTTCAATTCGGGGACATATCGGTTAATGCATACATACATATTGATTATGTAATTCAATAGGAACTGCAATAGTAATTCACATTTTCTTCTACCATGAGCCACCTAAGTTTTCCTTCAAACCTGGTTGGATGTACCTCGGGTGTGTCTCTATTAAGTTTGTTAAAATGGTCGCGCTTTTTTTTTCTTCTCATTTTTGGCCAAATCTGAAATCATTTGGCCAACTGACTTGAAATTGCATAGGGACACTTATGGATGCCCCTGGACTTAATTTATTCAACCAGTGGCGTTGTGATTCTTTTTTGTTTTTCATGATTTCCTTTATATTGTCGCTATTTTCGACTTCATCTGCGAAATCGTCACTCTGGTTGAGAAGGTGTTGAACACTATGGAGACACTGTTTTGAGTGATCACTTGAGAGCTATTGAGCACATAGAAATTTACACCACATAATAAGTGTTAAAGACATGTAGCTTTGATCCAATTGCGAAGGTCACAGGACAACTTCAATCTGTCCATCCAAGGCCAATCGAGTACAGGACTGTCATAGTCAAATTTTATTATGTCGTCTGCATAAAATCCACTATGACATGACATACATTTTCGAGTGAAAAAGCTAACCTATATTTGAACAAAACCACTTAAGGGGGACAAAGTTAAACCGACCAAACATACATGGGTATTCTCGTTATATGAAGATTTGATACTCAGGAGCTCTCCCCCCCCCCCCCCCCCGAAAAAAGTCGCTATCAAGGAGCATTCGAGTTATCCCCATAAATAACAGAAATAGTATTATAATTAGAATGTAGAGATCATTAGTGCTAGTATACGAGAGCAACTAAAATTAGACAGATCATTTCATTTCGTTATTTTCACATAATATATTTTCATCACAGCACAACGAATTCTTTGCGTTTTTTCCGCACATATTGATCGATCCTACAGTAAACGTGTAGGTTATTATGTTAACTTTCAAGTAGCTGTTATTAACCCTTTTCATAAACTGGCCAATCCTGGCTGGTGGTAAAGTGTCGTTGCTTCAGTGTTTCCAACTAATCTCAACAGTAATGAAAAACAATTTGAGAATTGTAGATAAGACATATCAAGACAACATGGCCCATGTAAACAGCTTTCCTTGGCATGGGTTGGGCACTAAATGTCAATCCCGTGCCAAGCAAAGCTGTTGATTCAGTCTTACTTGAAGAGGAAAGGGTTAAACGTCAAAAATGACAACTGCATAATGGATTCGTAAAATTAAACACAAAATGACGTGTGCTTTTATGAACATTATACTTATAAGAAATAATCTTTGAGAGGCATATCAATTCCATTCTAGTTGCAAACATTTTGCCCATGACTGGTAAAGTTTTAAAACAAGAGGGCTGTGTGAACAGCCCATGCTCAGCTGACCTAGACATTCATCACACTTGCAGCTTTGTAAACTTCAAGGATCAAGGTCACCCACGTACTGAGTAAGTCGGACCATTACAGAAGAACGCTAACATGTGAAACATCAAGGTTCCAGTTCAAATAGTTCTCAGGTTAAAGTGAAGAGTAAAATTCCTGTATGTTGCACTGTGACCCCCAAAACAAGGTCAAGGTCACTCATGTACTGTCAAAGCATGACCTTCAAATAGAAACATTAACATGTGCAAGATCAAGGTCCAAACTCAAAACACATCTCAAGTTATCCAATGAACAGTAAATTTCGTGTCAGTGACCTTGGGAATGAGGTCAAGGCCCAAACATCACTGGAGCATGACCATTTTCACAAAATAGGTAGACACTTGTAAAAGATACATCCCTACCAAGTTTGACATAAATCTGGCCAAAATTATTTAAGTTATAACCATTACAAGAAATTCCCATGTTAAACTTTCCTGTTAAAACTGTTTTCAAAGATTTTCGAAAAAAAATAAAAAATATCCAAAATCACTGAGCGTGACCATTTGAACAAACTTGGTAGAAACCCACCCAAGGTACATTGCCCCCAAATTTAAAGTAAATCTAACAGACACTTTCTTCAGAGAAGTCCAAAATGTGAATTACCATTAGAATGCATTATAATGCCCACGGACTTGCACAGTTAGCAATAGAAAAGGTGCCATTACCGATCAGTACCCGAATTGAATAAACAAAATCGTTAAAAATCAGGAATCCACACCAGTGCTACCTAGTGAACATCTTTGCTTGATCCTTTCACAAGGAACATATCCACAAAGTTTCAACTTAATCTGAGAGATGGCTCTGGAGAAGAAGTGACAAGTAACTAAAACACACAAAAATTCATAAAAAAAATGCAGCACCACCTGGTGAACAAATTAAAAACTATGAGTCCCTAGGAGTGTTCTTATGTAATATTAAAGCAACTGGGTAAGCGGTTGTGGAGAAGAAGCTTTTGTAAGATTTGTGCAAAAAAAAAATTCATTAATTATCCAAAAATCACTGGAGCGTGACTATTTGAACAAACTTGGTAGAAACCCGCCCAAGGTACATTGCTAATAAGATTGAAGTCAATCTGGATGACAGTTTTGGAGAAGTCAAGAGTATGAATTAGCATTAGAATGCCCACTGACTTACATAGTAATCACTAGGAAAGCTGCATTGACTGATAAGTACCCAAATTGAAAAAAAAAATCGTTAAAAATCAGGAATCCACAGCAGTGTCACCCAGTGAACAACTTTGTTTGACCCTTCCACAAGGAACATATCCACAAAGTTTCAGCTCAATTTGAGTGACGGTTTTGGAGAAGAAGTAAAATACAGCAAAACCAGACAAAAGATCTTTAAAAAATTAAAATTAGAAAAAAATCACAGCGCCACCTGGTTAATAAAATTTCAGAAATAGGAGTCTCAAGGAGTGTCCCTGTGCGATATCAAAGCAATTGAATGAGAGATTTCGGAGAATATTTTTAAGACTCCCCCCACCCACCCACCCCCGCCAAAAAAAAAAAAATCATTGGAGCGTGACCATGTTAACAAATTTGGTAGGAACCCACCCACGCCACATATTCCTACAAAGTCTGAAGTGAATATGGCTGACGGTTTTGGAGAAGTCGTAAATGTGAATTGTGGATGACGGAAGACAGAAAGACCACAGATGGCCAGTCATAACATAAGCTCAGGTGACTGGCAAGTCAGCTCTGCCAAAAATTCTTCAAAAATAGAAAAATTATTGCATCATCATCTCCTTTGCAAACTTCGTAGAGGTCCACCTCGGCAACATCCATGTGCAAAATCAAAACATTCCAACCAGCTGTTTTGGAGAAGTCAACGACAATGTAAATACAATACAGTGGTACCTGTCTTCAGACACCCCTCTAATGAGAGACCACATATCTTTTTAAGACCACTCTCTGAGAACATTGTGCTATCTTTTCCATGTCTTTGTACCTCTAATGAAAGACCACCTGTTTTGAAAAGACATTTTGACCCTCCTTTGGGGTGGTCTCTCAATACAGGGACCACTGTAGTGCAATGTATCGCCATATACACATAAAAAGGGGCAGCACTCAGTCGCAAAGTTTGATATCCCGTAACTTTGTCACCAAGTTTGAAGTCAACCTGACAGACAGTTTCTTCACAGAAGTCCAAAATGTGAATTAGCATTAGAATGCCCATTGACTTACATAGTAATCAATCGGAAAGCTGCATTTACCGATAAGTACCTGAATTGAAAAAAATGTTAAAAATCAGGAATCCACAGCAGTGCCTCCTAGTGAACCATTTTGCTTGACCCTTCCAACCAAGAACATATCAACCAAGTTTCAGCTTAATCTGAGTGACCGTTATGAAGAAGTGGAAAATTGCAATAACACACCGAAATCATAAAAAAATGGAAAAATTGCAGCCCCACCTGGTGAACAAATTCAGAACTAGGAGTCCCCAGGATTGTTCCTGTGTGATATCAAAGCAATCGGGTGTGCAGCTTCAGAGAAGTAGAGTTTTTAAGATTTGCCCAAAAAAAGAACCAAAAAACAAAAAATAATCATAAAAAATCCAAAATCACTGGAGTGTGACCCTTGGAACAAATCTGTTAGAAACCCAACCAAGGTACATTGCCATCAAGTTTGAAGTCAATCTGACAGACCGTTTCGCCGAAGAAGTACAAAATGTAAATAAGCATTAGAGTGTACATTGACTTGCATAATAATCAATAGGGAAGGTGCATGCACCGACCAGTACCCGAATTGAAAAAATCGTTAAAAATCAGAAATCAGCAGCATTGCCTCCTATTGAACAATTTCTTTGACCCTTTCACAAAGAACATATCCAACAAGTTTCAGCTTAATCTGAGTGATGGTTCTTGAGAAGGAGGTAAAATTAGCAATAACACACATAAAAAAAAAAAAAATTAAAAATAGAAATCGCAGCACCACCTGGTGCATATATTCAGAAGCAGGAGTCCCTTGGACTGTTCCTGAGTGGTATCAAAGCAATTGGGAGAGTGGTTTCAGAGATTTTTTAAAATTTGCCCCTGAAAAAAACAAAAAAAATCACAAAAAATAGAAAAATCACTGGAGCATGATCATTTGAGCGAACTTAGTAGAGACCCACCCAAGGTACATTGCCACCAAGTTTGAAGTGAATCTGGATGATAGTTTTGGAGAAGAAGTCTATTGTTGAAGATGGACGGCGGCAGATGAAGGACCATAAGATAAGCTCAGCCACTGACAAGTCAGCTGAGCTAAAATTCGTAAAAAATCCGAAAAATTACTGGACCGTGACCACTTGAGCAAACTTTGTAAAGACCCACCTAAGGTATAAATCCACCCAGTTTGAAGTGAATCTGCCTGACTGTTTTAGAGAGTAAGTTGAAAATTCGAATTGTGAACGGATGGATGACAGACGCACAGACGACAGACAACTTGGCCTCCTAAAAATGAACTGAAAAAATCGTTAAAAATCAGGAATACACAGCAGTGCCACCTAGTGAACAACTTTGTTTCACCCTTCCACAAGGAACATATCCACAAAGTTTTAGCTCAATCTGAGAGACATTTCTGGAGAAGTTGAAAATAGTGGAGGCACACAAAAAATCACCAAAAAATTTGCAGCTCCACCTGGTGAACAAATTGAAAACTAGGAGTCCCTAGGAGTGTTTCTGTGTGATATCAAAGCAATTGGGTGAAGATTTTTTAAGATTTGCTCAAAAAATATAATAAAAAATCCAAAACTCACTGAAGTGTGACCATTAAAAAAACTTGGTAGAGACCCAGCCAAGGTACATTGCTACCAAGTTTGAAGTGAATGTGGTTGAGGGTTTGGGAGAAGAAGTCAAAAATGTAATTAGCATTAGAATGCCCATTGACTTACATAGTAAATCAATGGGAAAGGTTCATTCACCGTTAAGCACCCGAATTGAAAAATCAATTAAAATCAGTGATCCACAACACTGTCACTTGGTGAACAAATTTGTTTCAGCCTTCTACAAGGAACATATCCACCAAATTTCAGCTTAATCTGAGTGACCGATCTTGACAAGACGTCAAAATAGTTAAAACATACCAAAAAATCATAAGAAAATAGAATAAAAATGCAGTGCCACCTGGTGAACAAATTAAGAATGAAAAGTCCCTAGAAGTGTTCCTGTGTGGTATCAAAGCAAATGCGTGAGCAGTTTCGGATAAGATTTTTCAAGATTTGCACAACCCCCCCCCCCAAAAAAATCATGAAAAATACAAAAGTTCTGGAGCGTGACCATTTGAAAAAACGTGGTCGAGACCCACCCAAGGTACATTGCCACAAAGTTTGAAGTGAACCTGGCTGAGTTTTGGGAGAAGTGGTAGAAAATGTAATTGTGAATGGACAGACAACGGATAACTCGGCCTCTTAAAAGCTCACCCTGACTTGAAATGCAGCCGAGCTAAAAATCCAAAAATCACTGGAGTATGACAATTAAATTTTAAAAATAATTGTCTGGGGAAGCATGCTGCAGGACCGCCCGAGACGCTTTCATCCACCCTGTCCAGGACTCAAGACTTTCCAGTGTTGACAGCTCCGAGAGTTGGGACTTCAACTGGATATTGCCTGTTAAAAATACCATGTCCTTGGTCATTTTTACTGTCTGTATATAGTTTCATTTTGGGAGTCATTGTAAATTATAATCTCATTGTTTCATCTTACCTGTGGCGAAAAATAGGTGGTGCCTCGGCCCAAATGTTATCTTATTTTAGGCCCTGTATACATGAGTGTGTTTACTGTCCACTTAAAATAAAATTATTACTCATCAGTATACATGTACTGTCGATTTGAAATAAAGATTTTTATTGCATAAACACCAAACCAGGCAAGTATTAACATATATTGTTCGCGTTGTTTAGAACTGTTGTGTATGAAAGGGATCACACAGTCAATTATATATTTTTTCCTGAGCAGACATGAGAATTTGGCCTCTAATATAAATTACACCGATACTCAGTTGGAATTAGCTGGTCGGAGATACCATCAAAATACTAGAAATAATCTGCTTGCAAACATGAAAAGAAAGTTACAATTGCCAACATTAAACGAATGTCATTATGATTTCAAATCACATTCTTTGAAGAAAGTTTTTCATAGATAAAACAAAACAAATGTTATACACAGGATGGAAGCCACCACCTACTGCGTCTACCATCCTTCAGTGCATGATGTTTTTGTTATCCGCTCATTGCTGTCCATGTATATACAAGCAAGAAACGATAAAAAGCCAGCATCAGAAAACACTGAGGAAAAGGGAGTCGATTTCCCGACCTCTTGATGTGATGATACATGTATCTCAATTGTTGGGAAAGTTCACTATCTAAAAGGTGGCATGAAGGGAAGGGAGAAAGAGAAAAGGATACACTGATGGATGGACAGACAAAAGGCAGACAAGAAGGCAGGAAAATACTCAGGGAAAAATAAATATGAATTGCCATTTTTTGCTTTTTTTTTTTTTAATCAAACATTAAGGATACCAGTGACAACAAGATTTTCACATTTTGACTAAATATTACATAATACTGCTGACCTGGCACTGCCAATATCTAAGGTAATCTAGATTTTCATACACTTGATAAGTCCTGAAAGTAACATGCCGTTATCTTCAAAACTGTGGACTGTATTGCACTCACAAACAAAAGCTTACCGGATGGATGGATGAAAGGACAGATGGATGGACAGACAAGTAATCACAGGAGCTCTGTGACTTAAGGTCAGAAGAGCTCAAAATGACTCCTGAACTGTTTGAGTGATGACTGATATTGCAAGCAGTGATTATGGTATCAAACAAGAGTGACCTTGATATTAGTCTGAAGGTCACAGGACCACTCTGTGCATACAAAGTGAGCTCAACACAGGACTGTCACAGTCCTCTCATTTGTATACACCATCAGGATCATAACACTAGTGTCATTGAACCCTATCTTTGAATTATATTACCAAAATAACCAAGTATGTCATGACAACATACAGTACTCATAAACAGTTCCAGCATCAAGTACATAAGAATTTTTATTTTCAGGATGTAACATTCTAGCATCTGTCTCTTGTCATTTTCTTCGGTCTGTTACCTGACTTTTGCTTATTTTGTACCAAGTATAAATAGCATTTTCTTCTGTCTGTCACTTGACTTTTGTTTATTTTACACGATGTATAAATAGCATTTCAACAGCATATGTACTTTCAAATAACAGCAAGACACACAGGAACGTGTAAACTGTATCTGAATATGCTGAACTCCAATGTTGAAGAATCCTTCAGATTGCTTCCCTGAATATGTCCAAGTGTTCCCAACAGCAAAAAAGAATGGAGTCACATTGTCAGCACGCATGCATTTTTTCTTTAGATTTTTTTCCCCCCAAAGTTCATGGTTCATACGTCCATATCCAGTTCTTAGTACATATTAACATATCCATTACATGTAAGCAAAATGCAATGCCCATTTCCTGTGACATATTGTGGCAGTACTCGTGGTATTGTAACTTTGAAGTATTTTTCAAGTATGTTCAGATCTTGGAAAGTTGCAGCAATGAAATGAATACCTCATTTATTATGTTTTAATTGATGTCACAATACAGCCTCACCACACAATTAATTGAAATATGCATCGTACAGTTCCTGGCACATGGATGATGCATCAGCTCAAGTGTGTTTTGGTATATTCCAGTGATACGGTACAGCCAATGGCTTCATGTGGTATTCCCCCCACCCCCACTTTTTTTGTGTGTTTCTCCCCACAGTCCTCGTTTTCACTAATATTTAACTGCCATCACATGACTGGTGCTGGTTGCTGTGTGAGCAGGAGACCAAAACGTTTCTTGATTGTGATCCGATGCCTGGAGTATTTATCATCTGGTGAAAACCTTGCAGGATGTGCAGACAAAGTAGGCTTGCCATTAGGATCATTTTTCTGAAAGAAGAAAAAAAGCACACACACTTTGTCAACAAATTAGGATTGTTAATATGGATAATTTCCAAATACTAATACATTCCATTCAAGTTCTATATTCTCTATTCATGTTATTTCAGGCACAACTATATAATCACGACAATGCAAGAAGTGGTTCTTCTCAGTCTCCAGTAACAAATCCTATGTACTCCGTAAATGTTATGAACTGAAGAAATCTAGGAATTTTCACATTTCCTGAACAGTTTTTCAAACAACTTTTTGCTTCATAATAACAGGGGTGAGAATATTCCTCAGAAAAATCTACAGAAATCCCTGAAATTTAGATACTTACACAGAATTTCACCAGTTATTAAAAAAAAAAAAAAAAAAAATCCAGTGAAATCAGTGAACTTCCTGAAGCCCTGTAAATAATGTGATCAAAAACCCCAGAGCATGGAGAGATACTCAAGTTTTCCTTTAGCAGTTTAACATGTTTCATCAGGCCAATGTGTGTTTGCATGGTAGGCAAAATTTAAAACCAGGATGGATGTCAAGGCAACCCCAATACTGAAGTGTTATACCTGAGGACACGGGGGCAACAGACTTCCTTTTTGAATTTCTTGCAAGATACCATTAATTGTTAATTAATCTGTTCACTTTCACGTTTTATACTCCAACTCATTACGGTTTTGAATCATGTGAATGTCATGTTGAAACCAAGTACTTATGTGTTCCAACCTAACGTTGCCAGTCCATGCAATTTAAATCATACCCTATAAGTCAATCCCACTTCACGGTATCACTCAAGTGCAGCATTGCTGGCCTCAGCGGATTGTCTACAAACTGTCATCTGGTCACATGATCCAAACCAAGCATTTGGTTTAGGGAAGACAGTATCTTTATCGGATACAGTGGTACCTGTCTTGTGAGACCCCTCCAATGAGAGACCGCATATCTTTTTAGGACCACTCTCTTAGAACACTGTGCTATCTTTTCCATGTTATTGTATCTCTAAAGAAAGACCACCTGTTTTGAGAGACTACGTTTTGACCTGCCCAAGGGGCAATCTCTCAAGACAGGGACCACTGTACACGTGTTACCACTGGGGACTTCAGGACACACCTGCCATAAAGTTGCCACCTGCCCTGTCCTAAAGCCACCACCCCATTTTAGTAGCTTTACATTTCTGTTGTTATTGCCCACAATAAATTATAGTCATTTCTAAGTTGGACATTGTATTTAAAATCATCAGGGCTTTTTTTCTTTACTGGTAGTTTAAAATCTTTATTTCAATAATATTGAAATAAAGATTTTAAGGGTTGTAATTGTTAAATTTGATCAATGATAATTTCCTTTCAATATAATCGATAATGATGACCTGGAGGTGGCAGAAATTTGCGTACCTTGCTACCTAAGTACCTGGACAAGTCCGCCATGGATTTGGGGTGGTCCATATGCGATTCCGCCAATGAGTGACCACCTGCATTATAAGACCGCTTTTTTGTCGGTGCTAGGGGTGGTCGCTCAAAAGAGGGACTACTGTACTCTGATAAGTACCTCAACTGAAAAAATCCTTAAAAACCAGGAATCCACAGCTACTCAACAACTTTGTTTGACCCTTTTACAAGGAACATATCCACCAAGTTTCAGCTTAATCTGAGTGACTGTGCTGGAGAAGAAATCCAGTGAAAACACACCAAAAAAACCCAAAAAATTGCAGCGCAACTGGTGATCAAATTGAGAACTAGGAATCCCTAGCACTGTTCTTGAGTGATATTGAACAATTGGGTAACTTGTTTCGAAGAAGATTAAAATTTGCCCCAAAAAAGAACACAAAAAAACCCCCATAAAATATCAAAAAATCATTGGAGCCTGATCATTTGAACAAACTTGCAGAGACCCACCCAAGGTACATTGACACCACGTTTACAGTCAGTCCAGGGATTTTTTTATCGGTAAAAACCAATGGACCGGTACTTTTCACATGGACTGTCATCCAAATTGTGCAGAACCTTCTACATATGATATACATTTGTGATATACTTGGTATCATTAGCCTTATTCTTTGTCAATATACTAAATTTAGTGTCCTTTACGAAGTTGTTAATGACCTTGAAAAAAAGGGTCAAGATCCCCCCAAATTTCGCAAACTTTGACCATAGGTTTAACACACATTCGGTGTAACCTTTGAGGTTCTGTCTAAATTTACAAAAGGAATGATTAAAGCTACTGCACTGAAGTTTCAACAGAGCATACACAGCAAGGGTTTTATTGGATAGAGTTGCAATACCACAGATGATATATGACTCCGATGTGATTTCAATAAGTGAGGGAGATATCCAGGGAATGGAGAAAGCACAGAATGAGCTGGGGAAATGGATACTGGGAGCACCAACATGTACAGCAACAGAAGTAGTCCTTGGCAAGTTAGGATGGAATAAAATCACAGACAGAAGTGCCAAAGCAAAGCTTAAGTACTGGGGGTATCTACCAGCAGTAAATGAAGCTGCACGAAAGTTTACAATGTAGTCAAGGAACAAACATGATGAGTCAAAGAAATAAATACCTTGGCAGAGAGATACGATTATGAATTGAAAGGATACGACCAGGTTGATGACTGGAAAGTGTTTATAGGTAGGATTGTTACAGAGGGCTGGAAGGAAAACTGGAAAAGATGAGTCAGGGAAAAGAGAACATTAAAAGCTTACAAGGTACTAGAAAAGCCAAAGAAAAGTGTGTAACTGTGTTGGGATAGAGGGAAGAGATCCAGGCTTCTTTTTCAAAGTAGGCAGGAGTGATCAATCTAGAAAAGAGTACACAGAAGTGGACAACACGGTAGTAATGGTAAATGTAAGGTATGTAGACAAGAGGCAGATGAGACAGTGGATCATTGGCTGTTGTGGTGTGATGCATATAGAGAGATAAGAGAAGATTTTTTCCAGAAAGTGGCACAGGATAGACTGTAATAACAAGGGTCTACAAGAGGTTCAGTTAGGGATGTCAGCGAGTGGGCGTGGTCTGTGCCTCTCCTATCTGTCACATGTTAAATTTGCCCAACTTTGAATAGTGGCCGTGCGGTCAAATATTTCATTTGCGGTGCCAATATTACATTAGTTCGATCAAGAAATATGTTTTTATTAATATGTAACTCACGGTTTCTTGTTATTGCGTGCATTTATGCGTAAAGCGGGGATTTTTACGTGAATAGTCAAACACGCTTCTCGGTGAAATCCGCCATTTTGCATAAAAATACGCTGGACCAAGTACCGCTCATGTGATCGTTTCTCGCGTTTTTTTCCCGCGATCAGCCTCCCACGTGGTGGATCTTTGGAGGTAAGATGGGGTTATGCAATCGTGAAAAAAAAATTTCAAAAAGTAATTTTTGGTGATTTTTTCGCCATTTTTACAGCGTTATCTTTAAAATATGACTCCAGAGAAGTTTATGAATAGAAAAATTTGGAAAAACAGATCAGAATACTTAATGAATTTTGGAACCAAGTTGGACGAGTGCCGACACGATTGAAACAAGCGCAAATGAGCGCAATTCATTTAAAATATGTTGAGCGATAATACAGTATTTGCCCACTGGAAATACTACATACATTCACTGCCTTATAGGCCTACCAATTCATTTGGAATTAGAATCATACTCATTGGAGGCGTTAATTTGTATTGTCTATTTAATTTGTTAGGAGTGTTGATAAATTGATATTTATGAAAAAAAAAAAAAGAAAGTTACAAAGATAATTACGGTATTTGATTAACTATTTAACACCTCCATGCTATTTATAACTTCAATATAAGTGAGAAGTTCTCAGGCCACTAAAAAGTTAGTGGGCTTGGCATTTTTTCCACATTCTGCCACAATTATATTGTCATCAAGAGAATGACCATAATATAATTTTAGAAAAGGTGCAAACAGCACAATTATGTTC
This sequence comes from Hermodice carunculata, assembly GCA_964020975.1. Lineage (NCBI taxonomy): Eukaryota > Metazoa > Annelida > Polychaeta > Eunicida > Amphinomidae > Hermodice > Hermodice carunculata. The sequence goes on along the minus strand of OZ026624.1, from coordinate 5,195,363 downwards.
TTTTTGGGGGGGGGGGGTCACAAAATGTCATTTCCATAAAAAAATTTATTGCAAGGCCCATATTAACTGGTCTGTCCATCTGTAGGCACAATCATGAGAACACAACTCCTGCACTTCCATTTTTTTCTTTCAAACTTTAGTGCAGTGACTACACATGGCATGTAAACGTGGAAGATAAGGTAGAAGTTTTTAGATGTGACTAGGTATCTCCAATTACAAGGCAATCTTTGTTGGTTGCAGGGCCTGCCTATACACACAATCTTGTGTGCGTAACCATGTTTGCTCTTTCCCATTCAATGGGCCATGGACTTCAGATTTCCATTGGACTCAAAATCAACCTTGGTACAGTAACAATGTATAACTTGTATATGCGTAAGACAGTTATTTTGGGATGCAGCTGCATATCTCTTGATTGATAAGCTATTTTTCTTGGCAGCAGGGCCTGTCTGTGTTTAGGCATGCAGGGCTTGCATTAACTTTTGTGCGCAAGTCCTCCAAATTTTTTGGCATAAACCAGTACAGGGACCAGTGTGTATGTGAATGGGTACATATTATCAAGTGTGTTAATTGGCAACAACTGTTCTAGTTTGATCTGTTTTGATCTGAATGTTTTTCTTATTTTTTTTTTTTTCACAAAATTTGACAACCATTACCAAAATCATTTTGTCAATTATTCCAAAGTACGTATAGGGAAAATTCTAGACACACTTTAAAACATTATTTTGTTGACCAGTGGTGAAGTAGAGTTTTTTTCCCCTCACAAATTCTTCCAGAATGAAGCTTCTATCAATTTCTTCTCCAGTTCCAAAGGAGCAGCACTTGATAGATCATGAAAAATGTTTCAATTTTATCTTCACCCTCAAGTTAATAAATTTTCTCATTTCCTAAGGATATTTCGGCACAGAGTTCTGCAACTTTGAACTTTGATTGGAACCATTGCATTGATACTGCAGTAATATTGCCTCGTATATGGGTAATGATCCTTCCTGCATGCATGGTGGTTATTGAAAATGTATTCGTTTGTTGACATTGATTGATTGTGAATGCATGGTAAAAGAGATGCATATGACTAACACATTTCATTTTCAACATTTTTTATCCCATATTCAAATGTATTGGGAGCAACATACATCCACTTTTTCATGTACATGTACCTCCCCTCATAAAGGGGTGTTGAAATTCTGTAACAACACAATCACTATTTACTTTTTCCTTTTTTATTTGGAGGGGCATGGTTGAATATGGTGCCTTCTTACTTTTTATGATCAACCTTACATTTGGATTTCATGCTCCTCCCCACACCCCCTTCCAAAGGGTGACACAATGTCGTTCCCCTGATAAACAATGCACTGCACTAGTGACAAAAATGTCAAAAATACAAGTTGCATGTATTTGGTAGACGTGAAGCTTTTATTGTCGATACAGCATATTTAAACAATCATTTACAGGGTTCATACATTTTTCAAAACCCTTGCAAGTCCTTGAATTTCATATTCTGTTTTGAAGGCTTCGACAGTCACTGAACTAAGTTTATTTATTTGAAGCAACACAAGTTGAGAAATAATACAAATTATTAATAGTGTACCAATAAATTGTCAGATAATGGTACTGCTATGTTTGCAATGTTGACATGCATTGATTGTTTACTGAGATCAAAGTGATCACTTCATAAACAATCATTGAATGAAATTACATAGGTAATTTTGATTTTTAGGTGTACAGATATGGAAGAGATTGGTTCTCATGATCCTAGGCAAGCTACAGCCAGCAAAGATGACACACCAAAGATGCCTTCAACAGATATATTGTGACCAGGGCATTTCCAAGGAAGAAAATATTGAGCTTATTCAAGCAGACAATACTTTTAGGATGGATAATGTTTGTCCCCCACTAAATAAAAGCCAAAAGAAAAAATTGGGTCACAGTACTGGATACAACCAAGAGTACTGTCTTATCTTAACACTGGTATATTTCAGACTTTCTGGAGTGACTTCTTGTCATTTGCAGTCTCCATGCGCATTCAGTTGACATTAATAAACTGCTTACAGTGTCTGTTGCTCTTTATTTTGTTCATATGTGAATTGTTCGCCCTGGACTTACTGTCATGTTCTTTATATCATTTGCTTTCATTTTTTTTTCAGTACTTTTTTTAATTGCAAATCAAACTCAAATTCTTAATAGCAAATCAATCTCAAATGAAGAATACATCAATATTATAAATTATACATTTCAAATGTATAATTTATAATATTGGTGTATTCTTCATTTGAGTCAAATGTTGGAAGTTTATGAATACATTAACATAAAAAATGGGGTAGATTACACGTGACAGTAAGTTTCGGACCTGTTAAGATCTATGGATTAGTATGGTTAATTGTTAGATGCACATGAATGGTCCAGGACCCACTGGACTATATATTATAACTAGGTTAAAATAGTACCACTCTTGATCCAGTGGTGCCAAAGGCACTTATCAGCAGAGGAAACACTTGGTATAACGTCCAACACAATTTTTAAAAAATCATTAATCAACACTATAAAATTAAAAGTCATACTAACTAGACATTAAAAAAATAAAAACATATAGCATGCACATAAGATTATGTAACTTGTTCAGTATTGTAGTACTTAAAAAATTACATATCAACATCATGCAAATTTAACATTTTTTAAGATTCTGAATTACTAAGCTGAAACAGCAAATGAAGCATGCTCCATAAACCAGTTAGAATGAATTTGTGTACAAACAACTGCCACATACAATTTAAAGGTTCTTTCCAGTAAATAGCTGGAAAACTTATATAGCTTCTGGGGGCTCTGCCCCCCCCCCCCCCGACCCCTGCTGGGAGTTTCCCCAGACCCCCCAAACTGCCCTTTGCAGATGGAAATATGTCTGCTCTTTTCAAAACCTGCCTACAACAGTACAACACTGCACTCTGTGAGGCCATACTGACTTACAAGTTAACAAAGCCAGGTCGTGGGCAAGTTACTCAGTGACGTGACGATCTGGGTATATAGTTAACACCTCATAAAATGCAGTCAAGCCAGCTGTCCAGTTAATAAATGAAATATGATTCATGATATAAACAAACCAGGAAACAAATTTTTCACAGCAAGTTGTACCTGTGTATTCTAAAAACACCAATTACATTTATAATGTGAAGTTAACATCATCCTCAACAAGCAATTTAAAAAGGGGCGCGATGCCTTTAATAATACATTTGACAATATATTTACATTTTTTTCATTTAATCATTGTTAATAGCCTTCTTTTTATATGAAGTTTAACACATTTCATGGTTGACTTCCTACAAACAATGGAAAACATCAAAATTTTTGCATTTATGTTGAGTACCAATAAAAACCTGAAAAATTGAGATTTTTCGAAATTTTCATTTTTAAGGTTACCTTTAACCCCCTGTATCTTCTCTACGAACTTACCTACAAGAATGAAACTTATATTTCTGAACTTGTCATGAAATTACCAGTGCAATGATGTATAACTTGAATATATGTGTATCATAGTTTTAGAATTATAAAAATATAACAAAAATGTGGGAAAATGGCAGAAAAACGCCTTTTTTCCAAAAATTTTGCTCCTCCATAACATTTGACCTAATTGACCTACAGCAAAAAACATTATATTTTTGGTTTTCTGGTACCAAGACCTTTCCAATGGTGTATCATTTGTACATATTGGACGACTTTTTGAAAAATCCCTAGTTCAGTGTTTAGAGGAAGAGGAAGGTGTAGCATGGGTTTTAGGTTTGAAGGGTAGCTTTCTGGGAGGCAAAAAAAAAACACTAAAAGTGAAAGAAATGAATTGATAGGGCTTGATAGCGACAGGGTAAATTAGAATTTCAGAGTGCAGGGATGAGAGGGAAGGTGGCAGCCCTTTACGGGTTCCCATGCGCTTGCCCATGGGAAATGCCCGAGTGTTTGGGGATATATCCAGGACCAGAGGCCCATCACAGCTGTGAGAGTGTGTGATGGACCCTTTGCCTCGGCGCTGGTCCTGGAAAACATGGCAGCACAAGCTGATTTGACTAACCATGGTTTCCTCAGGCTCTGCCTCAAGCCCTCATCTATTTTTTTCTTCTTTCCTTTACTTCTTCCTAGGCCACCTATGACTGTCACACACGACCGCAGCACAGAACTTGAGCGGAGAGCCACAGCAATATTATTATTATTATTATTATTGTTGTAAATTGAAGTTATACCTTCTTAGTCCATGAAAGTCACAGTCATGTATATATGTACATGTATATCCTCAGGTCTAATCCCCGGGGTCTCATTACACAAGAGACAGTATCCAATTGTGGTGCTGGTCACAGGGCTGGCAATAGGTTAAACATGTCTGTCCAGCTCCATGGCCTAATCCGTTCTGCACCCAGATCATGGTTTGTGGATGTTCAGGTGACTGCAGTTGTTCACACCTCTGGCAAAGTTCTGACAACCACTACAAAGCTTGGCGAGCTAGAACACTGACACTCACAACATTCTTCCCCTTTTTGAAAGATAAGACCATGACATTTTAAAAGTTTCTTATAATCATATGGATGGTGTACATGGAGTGGGTGGGTTGTGTTTTAAAGATCTCCCTACATCAAAAATTAAAAACCAACTTGACTGCCCGAGAGATAAACCAGCTATCCAACCATGTGACATTAACATCCTCTCCCTCTCCACACAAAAGGGACCTTGAATATTATCGCACAATAGTATGTACAGCACAGAGGAAAAATACCTGAAGAAAAACATGGGCACCCTCGTAACACACAAAAAGTAGACCTAAGTGAAAAATAAAAAAATTGGCAACATATACAAGTACAACAAAAACATTCCTTAAGTACTGAACGAATTACGACTGACAAAACATACCAAAGACAGGCGTGACATACAGATCCTCAGCACTCCTTGGTAAACCAAAACAAAAAAGTACATTTACCAGATTTTCAGGGATGCTCACACAGCAATACTGTTCACAGGTTGAACAAATGTACATTTCTTCATCTGGTCCAACCAAGCTGCCATCAATACAATCCATTTATAGATGCCAATGTCCATTGGTGCAATGTAATCTCATGTATGACAGTAACATTTCTTGCCAAGTACATCAAGCACATGTAAACAGAACACAGTTACAATAGACATGATAGAGTAAAAGGTATAAATATGCCTTTCCCATAGACCATGACGCATCTCCAAGATTGCAAAGCAATTCAACAGGAAATTGGAAATGATTTACTAAAAACTGCAAAATGTGTTACTATGACCACTTATGACACGTGGAAATATGTGCAACTGCCCAGCATCCAGACCAAAAGTGGAAAAAACTGCACTTTAACTGATATTATATACATAGTTGCAAAAGTATGTCAGATCAGAATCTGCAGCAATCCATGCCTACACAGCACACCTTGTATCTTTCAGTGAAGTCTGTACATTAGGAACAGCAAGCTTAGCAAGCTGTACAGCTGACCAAAATTGATCCTAAAATACCCTGAAGTCAATACCATGACCAAAGTAGAGTAATCTTTGGAATGCATCCCAGAAACTACAATTAACAGTCAATAATGTGTCCAAGAAGTACATAAACTGTTTACGTGTAGGCCTATACAAAGCATGGTCAGCTCTGTATTTCAATAGCACACAGTTACATACATGTATGTTACATGACCAGTCAGATCAAATCCGACCTACCATGTATATTTATTAGTTTTAAGAAAATTCTCACCTATCAGAATAGATCTATTCAGTCAAAGTATTTTAAACAAATATTACATTTAATCATGTAATTTGTATTATTTACAGCTTTGATCTGAGCCAGATACATACAAATTTAGCATTGTAATCCAGTCTTTGAAACTATCATCAGACTGTGGGTTATAGAGCCTTGTACTGGAAACAGTATAATGGCTGAATCGATCTGGTTTGGTGGTCTGATGTAGTGCCTTGGCTCTTTCCAACTCCGTTGTGAACCATGGCATTTTGTCCAACCAGCTTTCAACCACTTTTGCTCTTGCTTCATTTTAATATTTATGTCATATCTTTTAAATTTACAACCCTTGTTCTTGATGTACTTGAACTGGGTACTTTGGACTTTTTCTCCATGTACATTATGAAGATTGGTGGAAATGATAGACTGCATTCTTGTGTTCTTGATGCCTCCGTTTGATCTGTTTGTAATTCCATTTCTGTCCACATTAGCGGCAGGGATATATGTTCTATTAACATGTCTCGTAGCAACAAGCTTATCTGCAATTCCACCATTTTGTCCACATGAATCCTTTGCTAAGCTTTCTTCATGTTTACTGCCACAGCCAGAAGGTTCCCTGTCATCTTGTGGGGCTGTGTCATGTCCTGTCTCGGCTTCTGGTATGATCTGGTGTTTCATAGGCACAAATTCATTGGAGATTGTAGGTATCTCACAGCTTTCTTCGTGACCCTCCACACGATCTTCAGTGTGCTCATCATTTATCTTTATCTCCGAAACAGATGGGTCACTTTCCATTATCCTTGGTGTATCATACCCAGCGATGTAACTTACTTCTGTTCTATGCTGCTCACTGTCTTTTGCATCACTTGTCCTCGTGCGTTGATCACATACATTTCCTGTAGCACCCAACCTACAAGATCCAGATGAGGACGACCCATGCATATGATCTTTCATCATATTGCAGCATTGTAACATGAAATCAGAAATAAATTTAGTTGTTTCCTTTACCAAAGATACCCTGTCTTTTATTTCCTGTATTTCTCTCCCTATTTCCTGGTGTTGCCTGCTCAATTTCTCCAGCTTGTTTCTTCGTATTTCAAATTTCAGTTGCTTTCTTTGCTGTCTTTCCACTTCAATTTCATGGTCTCTCTGCATTTTAAGTTGCTCTAGCATATGTTTACATTCTTCCAAAAAGATGGTCTCATGAGAGAAATAAATGTTCTGAAGATAACTCATGGTGACAGGTAGTTGGGAAGCTATAGTGTGAAGTTGTCTACATCTGGCAGAGGTCCATTCTTGGAGACACTGTTCTGCTATTCCACTGAATTCTGATGGGAAGTCTACTTGAAAAATATATCTCTGCAGTTGACCAACTTGAAGACAAAAATTCTGCAATTGGTTGGATATATATTGTTGTACTGCATATGCAGGAAGTCTTTGTTCATACAGTGGATGTTCAAATGAGATCTTGTTCTCACACATGTAATGGTAAATGACATCCTTTCTGACACCCTGGGTAGACAGAATGCTGTACGGTGTTAATATACCACCCTCTTCTGCCCTTTTCCTCACAATAAGGGCTGCCTCCCATGGTGAAATCATGTTGAGAACACTCCATATTTCTTCACACGTACAAAAATTAATGTACACAGTGTAATCCATGACTTCTGCTTTGTGTAATGCAATTTAATCAGACAAAGGTCCGAAAAAAATGCACGGCAATGTAACGATTATTTACATGTCATGTGTAAACTGTAATGCAATTAAATCAGACAAAGGTCCGATCAAAATTGCACACATAATTCATTCTTCATGACTGTACTTTTGGTGTACTATACACTTGTGACCTTAGATATGGCTTGCATAATCCATGTCAAATTAATCTCACCACTGAAACTGGGAAATTTGAATCAAGCCCAAAAACTTATCAAGATGACTTTTTAGTGCCATGATTGTATTTTCAATCAAATTGTATATATGGATGACAGAGCTATGCTTAATTGTTAAAGTGCATCAAATACACAAAATTCCACCAATTGTGTAGATCAGTCAATTGTGCAGATCAGTCTGTGGACCGACCCACAAAACTAACTACAGTGGAATACACTTACTCCAACTAAAGTATTTGGCTGAACAAGAAAATAAGATTGCTACACAAAGTTGCTCAAATCAGACTAAGCTATGACCAGAATAAATGATGCCAACACATTCTGAACAAATTATGCATACATACTGACTGCATGAAGCCAATAATCAATTTCTATTTCTTCACATGCAGACACTGACCCAGTGGAAATACGTATCAACTATGCATGTAAAGCAAAAGCCTGTCAAACAAACAAGTCATTAAGCCAGAGAAACAATCTGGCTCTGGCAGGTCAGGGAGTGCTTCATGTTCAAGACCATGCAACTGCAAACCATGCATGCACCAATCATCTGACAATGCATACACTTACACAGGTTAATGAAACAGTTTGCTTTCATCCACAAAACACAGATTCGCCAATCAAATACTAGATCCAAGTCTGCAGTGAATCAGGAAATTTCCACAAGTGAACAAAACTCCACCCACAACATTAAAGACTCAATCTCAAAGGCATCCAGTATCTTTTCATATGATTCCAGATAGAATATTTTAAATCAGTAACAGATACAAAAGTCAATTAACTACAGCAACCATGTACACCACTTCCTTCTTTTCAAAATTTTAGCCAATGGTCTGTAATGAAAAAAATGCCGAAACTGGGGAGCTAAGGTTTCTGAATTTGTCAGTGAGTTTTCTGCTACGTAAAGCGAATTTTCCACATTTCTTCCAGTTCCAGGATTTTGCCAAGTAAATGAGCAGATCTCTACTCACAGTCTCTCATTGACATTGTGTTGTCCTGTAGGGTTCGTTCCTGTAGTCTGGTACCAATTGTTGTAAATTGAAGTTATACCTTCTTAGTCCATGAAAGTCACAGTCATGTATATATGTACATGTATATCCTCAGGTCTAATCCCCGGGGTCTCATTACACAAGAGACAGTATCCAATTGTGGTGCTGGTCACAGGGCTGGCAATAGGTTAAACATGTCTGTCCAGCTCCATGGCCTAATCCGTTCTGCACCCAGATCATGGTTTGTGGATGTTCAGGTGACCGCAGTTGTTCACACCTCTGGCAAAGTTCTGACAACCACTACAAAGCTTGGCTAGCTAGAACACTGACACTCACAACATTATTATTATTATTATTATTATTATTATTATTATTATTATTATTATTATTATTATTATTATTATTATTATTATAGACATGTTACGACTGCCTGAGCCTTGGAGGAATAAACATGATAGCGGGTAGCCCCAGTATGAGGCATCGAGCCGCTATAAGTATGTATGTTGGGATGGACGGCTTCTCATATAATAAAACAACACCGTCGATGCCTCAGTCTGAGGCTCAGAAATGGGGCTAGATAGCGGGGGGATCGATAAACTGACTAGTAACTAGTAACTGATGATTACACCAAGCACGACCCAACTTACCTTCAGGGTATACACCCTGTCACCGTTCTCATTCAAATAATACATGAGAAACATGATGGCAGCAACTATGGATACACAAACAACCAAGAAGTCTTCTGGATGTCCAGCTCCTACCCAGTTCCACGTGCGTCCTTCAAAATAATGGCGAACTGGGCGAACACGCAATTCACCAACGTTCAACTTCAACGCGGTAGACGATGGATAGTGTTTTACACAGTACACCAGCAGCACATCCCAGGTGGTCTAGTGGTTAGGATTCGGCGCTCTCACCGCCGCGGCCGGGGTTCGATTCCCCGTCTGGGAAATGCATTTTTTACCTTTTTGTCCATATTGAACTGGACAAGTTTATCTGTCACTGGTGATGAAGTAAACATGAACCGGGTCGTTAGTAGGATGCACATTCGATGGCGTTTACAAACAACTTGCTAAATGGGTCTCTCTTACTTTGACGATTTATGTTTGAATTTCGGCTTTGCTTTTATTATGCCTGTGCCGACCCAGACATATTTTTTCCCCTCTTTTTTCCATGCCACCCAAATTTGTCTGGAGTTTTTCTCGGACACTATTATTCCGAAAATCACGAAATTTGCCATGGTGACTAACCTACTCATGAAAATTGAAATTGTGCATATCGTTTGGAATAGCCATGATGTTTAAAATTATGCAAATTAGGGGCATTGGAAAATTTTTAAGTTTGACAAGTTTTATTTGCAGGCCATATTCAGCACAAATGACTGTTGTTCCATGGAGGCTCATTACAATATTAAAACAAATAGAATATAAAAGGTAAGTTATATATACAGAGAGATATAAATTAGGATAATAAGATGTGACGCACAATGATGGATGGTGTGGGGTGATTAATATGGAAATGGATGCACAGGGAGTATGATAATAATAAGTTGCAGGTCAAATATAATTAAAACCGTTCTACATTTTTGAATATGTGACCCACAATGTTCTCTTTAGAACTGTAACAAGAGCGCACATCACGGATATGCTGGGGTATGGAATTCCAGGTCTTATTACCTATAACTGTAAGGGTTTTAGATGAAAATGATTTTGGATGGAGAGTTTTATAAAGCTGGCCCTTGGCGGCAGATCGGGTATTATATTTGTGTGCGGAGGCCGCTGGAGTAAAGTATTTGGATAGGTGCTCAGGAGTCTGGTTATTAATTATTTTCCAAAGGAATACAGAGTAGTTATAGAACATTCTCTGTTTTATACTCATCCAATTTAATCCGTGATGTAGTTGAATATTTCCAAAACCATTATAGGCAGAGATGCCATTCCCACTTCACTTTATGGGTTTGTGGCAAAGCTGCATCCAATGAACTATTAACTAGGTAGTAGGATTTTGATTTGTGCAAATTAGGTGAATATTCAAATTTAAATATTGAATAGCTTCAAACAAATTATGGATAGAGGTGCCATTTCATCTTCAGTTTGCGGGTTTGTGACATAGCCCCGTCTAATTAACCATGAACCACAGTTGTAGAATTTCAATTTATGCAAATTCTGTGAATGTGCAAAATTTAAATCTTTAATAGCTTCAGAACTATTATAGATAGAGGTGTCATTCCAACTTCAATTTGTAGGTTTGTGACAACAAAGTTGCATCCAATGAACCAAGATTGTAAATTGTAATTTATGCAAATTAGGTGAATACACAAAATTTATGTCTTTGAATAACTTAATAATATTATAGATAAAGGTGCCATTCCAACTTTAATTTGCAGATTTTGTGACACAGTCGCACCCGAAGAACCATGAACCAAATTTGTAGAATTTCAATTTAAGCAAATTGGGTGGATACACAAAATTTAAATCTTTGAATAGCTTCAAGACTATTATAGATAGAGATGCCATTCCAACTTAACTTTATAAGTTTGTGACATAGGTGCATCCAATTAGGCCATGAACTAAAGTTGTATGATTTTAATTTATACAAATAAGGTGAATACACAAAATTTAAATCTTGAATTAAATTCAAAACTATTATAAATAGAGATACCATTCCAACATCAATTTTCAGTTTTGTGACATAACCGCTTCCATTGAACCAAAGATACAGGCTTTTAATTCATACAAATTAGGCAAATGCCCATAATTTAGATCTTGAATAGCTTCAAAACTATTAAAGACAGTCAAGTCATTGAAGCTTTACTGTATAAGTTTGTGACATGGCCACATCCAATGAACCTAAAAGCAAAGTTGTCGCATTTCCATTTATGTAAATTTGGCTCACACACAATATTGAGATTGTCTAGAACAATGGCAAAGTTTATAGCATTTCAAACTGTTCTCACTTTGAAGGCACACATACAGATTTGCTCTGAAGCAAATCTTCTTTTCTAGTTCCTTCTTTCTTTCTTCTTTACCACCAAATTTGTCAGGAGTTTTGCTCGAACACTATTATTCCGAAAACCACCAACCTTGCCATGGCGACTGACTTACCAGTGAAATTGTGTAGATCTTTTGGAATAGTCATGATGTTTATGCAAATTAGGGGCAGTTAAAGTTTTAAAAGCTCCATATCTTCAAAAACATCATAGATAAACACAAAGACTAAGTGCTAACATACACATGTAGGTTTGCGACGTCTGGTAAATCCAATAGCATGCAAACAAAAGTTGGGGAATTTCAATGTATGCTAATTTCACTGAATTTATCCAGAATACACCCCCACCCCACCCCCTACGGTTTGTTACAAGCTGTATGGGCCTCCATGGTGCTAGGCAACTATTTTGCTTTCACAACAAATTAGCTTGAATCTATCTCATATTGGCAGCCTTCTATGCATGTCAGGTGTAAGGTTTCGAAGGTTTCACGCTTGTAGCAAAAGGGGGGGGGGGGCACTCCCAACAACTGTGTAATGAGGTTCTCAATAAAATACAGAGAATCTCTTTCTGTTCATGCAAGAACAGATCTGCTCCACGCTGGTTTATGTACCAGACAGGCTATATTTCCCACTATTGCTGGACAGAGCTGTCAGTGCTCTGCGACTGGGACTCGTGTCCCAGCTGGTCTGTTTTTGCCTGAGGCTATCATGAGTCTGCTGGCTTATCAATCCCAAAGGACTGCAACTTCTGGGCAGAATAAGCTTGCTATGTGTACCCTCTATTAATATAATACATACAATGCCGAGTTGGCTAGACCCAGAAAGTATGGTCTTACAGTCCTCAATGACTGTTTTCACAACTTTGTGAATTTTGAAACAGTGTGTGGATTTGTGTTATCTCAGTGGACACTTTAATGTCTATTTTCTTGTAACCAGTGAGATGAAGCCTGTTCTTCATAGTCAAGCTTAAGACAAGGAAAGCCAAGACAGTAAAGTGCTTTTCTCAGTTCTCAGTTCACAGGTACATGTATATGTAGTTTCCTGACAGCATCTGTTAAAATTTGTTTATCTAATAAAGGAACAAAGACAGTATCGCATTGCATATATTATACACATCCCCTTGAATTATAATATGTACATTTACATACATTGTACGTGTATATATGCATGTATGAATAATGTACATGTTCATGTACATATACTCATTCATACTGCTCAGGAGGGCTGACCCTCTCAGGAGTGGGCACTTTACCCTGGTCTCAAGTGTGCCCACTGTGGAGAAGTTTCACTGTATAAGTAAACACTGGAATTGTGTGTTTGAGTAATTACTATTGATGTTATTCAAATTTTAAAATGTGAAATTTCTTTGATTAGCACATTTTTAGATGCTTCAAGTTTTGTATATATCCTTCATATACATGTACACCACACTCATAACTGTACCAGTATCAGTTGGAATGACACCTCTATCTACTATTGATTAGACGGTATTCAAGATTTTTTAAATTGGAAATAGGTGTACTCCCAGTATGCATACCATTATGTGGGTTTGTGCTGTTTGCAAATCTAATGTCGGGAAAACATAAAAGTCTATTGAATATCTTTAAATGCATTATGTGTACAAATGTCAATTAATCTTTTCTTCATAAGTTTCTGCTATGAGCACATTTGATGAAATTAGAATGCAAACTAAATTGGGGACATTAAAAAAAATTGCATGTTGAATATCTTCAAAACTACATTGTATTATAAACAGAAGTGTCAAAAATCCAGTTCAATTCATTGGTTAACAATATATGTGTATCTAATAATATTGAAATGAAACTTGTAACATTTAATTTATATTACATGTAATTAGGCACACTTAAAAAACTTTAATTTTCAGAATAATTTCTCCAGTATAATTATGTCAGGGTGCGAACCTACCCATTTTGGTTTTCCAAGAATTCTTTTTCTTTCTTTCTTCTTCTGACCCAAGTTTGTCCAGAGTTTTATCTCGGACACTACTATTCCGAAAAACATCAAACTTGCCATGGTGACTGACTGCTTACCAGTGAAATTGTGCTTTTCGTTTGGAATAGTCATGATATTCAAAATTATGCAAATTAGGGGAAAATAAAGATTTAGAAGTTCTAGGCCTATATCTTTAAAAAAATTATAGATATACACAAAATTCTAACTTGCACATGTAAGTTTGAGACAACTGTCTATCTAATGGACAGTGGACAGTGAACAAAAGTTGTAGAATTTTAAACAATGCTAATTAGAGGTACTTGAACAATTCCAAAGTTTTATATCTGCACAACTATTATAAATAGAAGTGCTATTCCAACTCCAATTGTTGCTTGTGACATAGCCGCATCCAATGCCCCATGACCCAAAGTTCTAGTTTTTTTTTGTGCAAATTAGGTGAATACACAAAATTTAATCCTTGAATGTCTCCAAAGACAGACAGAGGTGCTATTCCAATTCCAATTCATAGGTTTGTGACACAGCGGCATTCAATGAACCAAGAACCAAAGTTGTAGCATTTTTAGTTAAGCACATTTAATAGGTGAATACACAAAATTTAAATCTCTAATAGCTTCATAACGGTTCTCATTTTGAGGGCACCCAGACAGATTTGCTGTGAAGCAGATCTTCTTTTCAACTTTCTGTCTTATATTTCATTGTGGTCAGACCACGCGGCTTTGTTTACTGCTTCACATCTAGGTGATGCCAGTCATGGACCTACTATCAGACAGTAGGTCCATGTGCCAGTGACGGACAATATGAGTACAACCAATATTACTGTTGAATATTTCCGACAAATTTAATGGTTGAAAAATCGGACCAAAAACGCTATTTCGATCATCCAAATTTCCAGGGCTTCATCATATACCGTGCGATAATTTATTTATTTTCAACGGATCGAATGTAAACAAGCAAATTATAAAGAACTCTGGGCTGTGCATTCAGTGAATAGTCCACGGCCAAGCGGCGCTTCGCGCCGTGTGGATTATTTTGAACACTGACTGCACACCCTCTCGTTCTGTAACTAATATATAACATAATATTCTCATCACGTTGCATGGAGGTAGACTATGCACGTGGTAACCAACATTAATGATCACACAAACTGAACCACTTGTAGGTTGGCGCTATGTTTAAGTTGAGTAGCCTAGCAAGGCCTACCAAGTAACAGCTGTCATGATTGGTTGGCTACAAAACCCTGGGTATTGCACTTTTTTTTAAACTCTGGTATTTGTAACGTCACAAACCCAGAGTTTTGCGATCTCACAAGACCCAAGGTTTTGTTCTGTTATTGCAAAGTGTTACAAAACCCAATATTTTCTGGTAAAACCGAGGGTTTTGTGATCAAAACTCAGAGTTTTGCTCTCAAACTGGGGGTTTTGTGCTCACAACCCAAGGTTTTGCCACAAAACCCACGGTTTTGTACCTAAACTCTGAGTTTTATTCATAAAACCCATATTTTTGTACACAAAACCCAGAGTTGTGTAGCAAAACCCAGGCTTTTGTCCAAAATCACATAAAAATTCAATAACAATTAAAACCTATGGTTTTGTTAGCAAAAGTCAGGGTTTTGCTACAAAACCCGGGGTTTGAAAAGCAAAACATATGATTTTGAAAAGCTAAACCCAGAGTTTTGTGAACGAAACTCAGGGTTTTGTGAATTATTGAACGTACAACTTCCATATGCGGTTCGTGTCCGTTTATCCGTTGTTGCCTGTCTCTTTTTCTTCTTTTTGTTTTCGTGTATCCTTCATTACCTAGGCTCCACTCGTTATCTTCCATTGCGTCTATGTTTTCTGTACGTTTCATTTAAAGATCGTTTGTGTGTCCGCACAGTCACTTCGTTTGGTTCCACTGGCGCTCCTATTCGTACACCTACCGTTCAGTCAGTCAGGCATTCGTCCTAATATACACTGCCCGGGGGGGGGGGGGGGGTAGGTAGGGAGGATGAACCTGGAACATCAATGTGTGCAATGGCTTTATCTGCAATAAAGTACATGTCTTGTGCATTCATTTGTGCAGTCAATTGTTCGTGCTGATAAGATGGGGGGGAGGGAGGCTAGAACCACCAGGGCACCACCTCATTAGGCGGATCAACTACTGCACAGGCGCTCGTGACGTTCAGTCAGTCAAACATTCGTCCATATGATATATGGCTTTATATAATGATTGACTATACAGATGAATACACAATACTTTTTTGCAGATAAGGCCCGATGTGGGCCATTGCACGTAGGCCTACAAATGTTCCAGGTTCACGTACCCTCTCTACCAGCCCCCCCCCCCCCCGCCCCCGGCATTCGGTAAATTTGTTTACCGAATAACTTGTATATTTTGCCATACCTTGGGCCATGCAGTTTTAATAACCCAAGATTTCTACGACACTTTAAAAAGTTGTATAATGACGGTGGAATAAATTATTCAATTTAAAAATTTCTGTAATACAGTTGGGCATCATACTGTGAAAAACTTTATACATGACATGTACAGTCTGATCAGATAAAAGTTCAAATTGAAAAAACTAACAATTTTTAGGTTCTCAAAAATGACACATGTCTGGGCATTATGGACATAATGAGTGATACAAGGAAATTTCTAATTTTTTAATGTTTTAGCTTAACTCCCATATCCACAATTAGGAGACATTCATATTTAACTGCGATCCTGCGCACTTCCTGTGTTGCCGGGGCAACAGACTGGTGTTTCCACCATGATAAGGGCAGATCTGTATTACATACTACATACACATACATAAATAACACCTTTTCAACCAAAAGAGAGCTCATTTCTAATCAATTTAGGCATCCATTATGTTTCATATATATATATATATATATATATATATATATATATATATATGTTAAAATATTTTCTGAAGATTTTTCTGTGTTCGCGTTGTTTATTTTATTGAGAAAGTAGTTTTGACTATTCTAAATACATGGATCTGCCCTGATGCAGGTGGCTCCACCTTTTGCTCGATAGGTGTTAAAGTAGGACCGCATTTAAATATGAATACATCCTATTAAACATAGTCCAATCACCTGCCTGCTTATGCTCCAAGCAAAATAAAGACATTTATCACTTTTTCCTGACCTGTCCTAAATTCTTAGTGCTTATAGGCAAGCTTTACTGGATACGGTGTGTCACATCCTAGCACCTGGCGCACATCCAAATCTCTTTACCTTAGTTCACTTAGCTAGTTACATACTCATACAATACTTCAAAACAGGCAACTCAGAACTGAGTGATGATGTTAATTACGAAATATTTGAAGCTGTGCAGACCTACATCATGAACACGAGACGCTTTGAATTTTAACCACCTCTAGTGTGTTATATTGATATGTTAGATTATTTTTCAGCTGTCAACGTTTCAGATTTGTTCTTGATTCAGTTGTTCTGAATATTTATGTCAAACCACATGCCAATTCATAGATTGTATGTCCTGTGCATATTGTAAATTCTTTGTGCGTCATCTTGTTGTGGAGAGCCTCAGGATTAGTTCTTTGTAACTATTTAGGCAATCCATGGGAAATTAATATGTTTAAAATTAAAATAAAAATAATAATAATAATAATAATAATAATAATAATAATAATAATAATAATAATAATAATAATAATAATTTTATCTATATTTGTGCCATAAGCTGGAGTCCCCCAAGGTTCCATCCTTGGTCCCCTACTTTTCCTTGTTTACATTAACGACATCACTGTCAACATTACCTGTAACATCCGTTTATTTGCAGATGATACCAGCATTCTTGAAATTGTGCACGAACCAACGGCCACGGCTGAAAGCCTTAATTCTAATCTTGTACAAATTCACCGTTGGGGAAAGCCTTGGCGGATGACATTTAACGCTTTCAAATCTATTTCAATGACCTTCTCAGCCAAACGACACAAGCCAGATCAAGCTCCCCTACTTCTTAGAAACATACCGATACCTTAGGCTACTCAACATACACATCTTGCAGTTACACTTTCAAGCAATTTGTCATGGCATCAGCACATAACGCGCATTGTTAATCAAGCCAGCCAACGACTTGCTCTTCTACGCAGACTATGATACAAACTCTCCCGCCAGACTCTCATAAGGTTGTATAGCACTATGATTCGTCCTATTCTCGAATATGGGTGTGTCCTATTTGACAATTGCACTGAAAACCTGTCACAATCTATGGAAGCTGTGCAGTATGAGGCAGCCAGGATCTGCCTTGGCGCAACTACGCCAAATTAGGGTTACCACCAATCGCTTCGGCGATTCATTTCTCCCATCTGCTATCAAACATATGCCATGCGCAGCTATGTCTTAAGGTGGAAGGTCTGAAGCCGCACCTTTAGATAACCTCTAATCCCTTTTTCATATTTTTGGATAGTCTGATACTTAAACTACATGCTCCCAAAAACTCAGATGTGTGAACATGAAATTTATATGAGATAATTGATCTCTAAACTTTTGTTTACATTGAAAAGTTTGAACAGTGACGGACACATGGCTTTAAAAGAAAAATATCATATCCAGGAACAGTTCCCAGGATATTTTTTCTGGCAACCCCTTCCGTGACTTTTGGAGCAATTTATAGAAGGAAAATGAACAACCTGTCAGAACTAAATTAGAAATTTTATAACTTTTTATTTATGCTATTTCAGGACTAACCATTGAATTCTATCCTAGACATGAATATATATTTTAAATTTATTCTGATTTCAACTGGGAAAAAAAAAACAATTTTGTGTGACTTCTGCGCAAAAAATGTGAAAATCCTACCATGTCAGAAATATTGCTATAAAATCTCAAAAAATTCCAATCATGCAAAAAAATTCTATGGATATAAATCTATGGATCTGTAGTAATCAGAAAATATATAGGTTTAATGTACTTGTGAAAAAATTAAATGCCTGGGTAATTGCGATGCAAAGTTGCCAGTGTCACTGCGCACTAGCTTCACAGCTTCCACCATAAATTCTCTGTTTTAAATGCCCATGTATATCGTGTCAATATCCTTCCAGCCTCAACGTGTGTGTACTCTCATCCCATTGAAGATACGAAACATTACTTTTTGTTCTGCCCCAAGTTCACTGTGCAACAGGTCCGTCTACTGAACACGGTGTGCCACTTACTCGCTCCAGGTGTAAATCCGACTCTAATAGTCCAGTACTCCAGTGATATTTTATAAAACATTCTCTTGAAAGGTAGTGATGATTTCCCGGACTCCGATAATGTATTCATCCTGGAGGCTGTCCAGACATTCATTTCAGAATCTAGACGTTTTATTTACTAATTTGGTATATGACATAATTATAAGTCTCCATTATTTGGCATCAATTGTATTTTTCCTGTACAAGCTGTGAATCTAGGCTTCTGTTCTCGTCCAGTGTGTATTGTATATATATATATATATATATATATATATATATA
This sequence comes from Hermodice carunculata, assembly GCA_964020975.1. Taxonomy (NCBI): domain Eukaryota; kingdom Metazoa; phylum Annelida; class Polychaeta; order Eunicida; family Amphinomidae; genus Hermodice; species Hermodice carunculata. Next base: position 5,176,348 of record OZ026624.1, on the reverse strand, counting down.
TATATATATATATATATATATATATATATATATATATATATATATATATATATATATATATATATATATATATATATATATATATATATATATATATATATATATTCCTGTGCGTCCTTTTATGTACTGGAGAGCCTCCAGATTAGTCTCAGTATACTATTAGGCAATCTAGAGAAAATAAATATGTTTATATAATAAGTTGATGTCCATGTGACATTACTTTGTGTCAGATATAGAGATAAACTAGTGGAAAATACAATTTATGCAATGATTAAAGTAAAAGTTATGACATTCAAATCTACCTATACAGGCTTACGTACCAAGGTTTTAGGACCAGGTGAACATGTTGGCACCATTTCCACACCAATCGGTTTTGAGCGTATGCTATCGTAAATAAATACAAAGAAAAAAATACTACATGCATAAGCTGTAGATTGTAGTCAAAGGTAGCATGTTAAAATATACCTTAACCAGCATACGTACTAAGGTTTTAGGACCAGGGGGACATGTTGGCACCATTACCACACCAATTGGTTTCAATCGTATATTATCGTAATTCAATACAAAGAAAAAAGAAGGAAATACTACGTGCGTATGCTGCAGATTGAAGTCAAAGTTATGACATTCAAATCTACCTATACTGGCTTACGTACCAAGGTTTTAGGACCAGGCAAACATGTTGGCACCATTACCACCCCAATCGGTTTCGATCGTATATTATTGTAAATCAATACAAAGAAAAAAGAAGCAAATATTAAAATCGTAACCTGCAGATTGAAGTCAAAGTTATTACATTCAAATCTACGTTTACCCGACTATGTACCAAGGTTTTAGGACATGCATGATGGACATGTCTGCACCATTACCACGCCAATTGGTATCAATTGTATATTATCGTAAATTAATACAAAGAAAAAAGAAGGAAATACTACGTTCGTAAGCTACAGATTGAAGTCAAAAGTAGGACATTTAAATCTACCTTTAACAGCTTACTTACAAAAGTTTTAGGACCAGGGGGACATGTCCGCACCTTTTTCTACCACACCAATCGGTTTCGATTGTATATTATTGTAAATCAGTACAAAGAAAAAAGAAGGAAATACTACGTGCATAGGCTGCAGATTAAAGTTAAAGGTATGAACTTCAAATCTACCTTTATAGCTTATGTATCAAGGCTTTGGCACCAGTGGTACATGTTCGCACCATTACAACACTACTCGGTTTCGGTCATATAGTATCGTACATCAGTACAAAGAAAAAAGAAGGAAATACTACTTGCATGAGCTGCAGATTGAAGTCAAAGTTATGACATTCAAATCTACCTGTACCGGCTTACGTACCAAGATTTTAGGACCTGGCGAACATGTTGGTACCATTACCACACCAATCCATTTCGATCGTATATTATCATAAATTAATACAAAGAAAAAAGAAGGAAATACTACGTGCGTAAGCTGCAGATTGAAGTCAAAGTTATGATATTCAAATCCACCTATACAGGCTTACGTACCAAGGTTTTAGGACCTGGCGAACATGTTGGTACCATTACCACACCAATCCATTTCGATCGTATATTATCGTAAATTAATACAAAAAATAAAGAAAAAGATACTACATGCATAAGCTGTAGATTGAAGTCAAAGTTATAACACTCTAATCTACCTTTACCGGCTCACGTACCAAGGTTTTAGGACCAGGGGAACATGTTGGCATCATTACCACACCAATTGGTATCGATCGTATATTATCTTAAATCAATGCAAAGAAAAAAGAAGGAAATACTATGTGCATAAACTACAGATTAAAGTCAAAGTTATTATATTCAAATCTACCTTTACCGGCTTACGCACATAGGTTTTACAATGTGCGAGACATGTCTGCACCATTGCCACACCAATCGATTTCGATCGCATATTAATCGTAAATTAATACAAAGAAAAAAAAAGGAAATACTATGTGCGTAAGCTGCAGATTTAAGTCAAAGCTGGGACACCCAAATTTACCTTTACCGGCTTATGTATCAAGGTTCAAGGACCAGGGGGAGATTTCCGCACCATTACCGCACCAATCGGTTTTGATCATATATTATCGTAAATCAATAAAAGGAAAAAAGAAGGAAATACTACGTCTGTAATCTGTGGATTGAAGTCAAAGTTATTATATTCAAATCTGCCTTACTGGCTTAGGTACCAAGGCTTTAGTACGTTGGGGACATGTCTGCACCATTACCACGCAAATCGGTATCGAGCGTATATTATCATAAATTAATACAAAGAAAAAAAGGAAATAGTACATGCGTAAGCTGCAGATTGAAGTCAAAGCTGGGACACTCAAATCTACCTTTACCGGCATATGTACCAAGGTTTAAGGACCATGGGGACATGTACCCAGCATTACCACACCAATAGGTTTTGATCGTATATTAACGTAAATCAATACAAAGAAAAAAGTAGGGAATACTATGTGTGTAAGCTGCAGATTGAAGTCAAAGTTATGACATTCAAATCTACCTTTACAGGCCAACGTACCGAGGTTTTAGGGCCAGGGGGACATGTTGGCACCATTACCACACCAATCAGTTTCGATTGTATATTATCGTAAATCAATACAAAGAAAAAAGAAGAAAATACTACATTCGTAAGCTGCAGATTGAAGTCAAAGGTATGACATTCAAATCTACCTTTACCAGCTTACGTACCAAGGTTTTAGGACCTGGGGTTCATGTACGCAGCATTACCACACCTATCAGTTTTGATCGTATATTATCGTAAATCAATATAAAGAAAAAAGTAGGAAATACCATGTGTGTGAGCTGCAGATTGAAGTCAAAGTTGTGACATTCAAATCTACCAATAAAACAATTTGTTGATATCGACAATTTACATTCATTCATATCAATAAATCAAATTCTTGAAGTCAATAAATGAATTATTGAGATCTGTGGGGCACCCTTTCACTATTTATACCTGATTTATTGATATTAATACATCATTTATTGATATCTATGGGGCGCCATTTTACTGTTTCATTCCTGATTTGTTCATATCAATAATTCATTTTCTTGATATCAAAATATCCTTTCTTTATTGATATCAATAATTTGATTTCTTGATATCAAGAAATACCTTATAAATAGCAAATGGTGTCCCATAGATATAAAAAATTAAATAATTGATATCAAGAATTCATGACACTTTCAACAAATTACTGTATGCTCCCTCTTAATGCTCTGATAGTGATATGCCTACTGGACATCACTGATTTATAACTGCCAATGAATGAAAGGCTCCTTCATTTATTGTCATTCTTTTTTAACTGTTAGTTTCATTACTTTTCTTCATTTATTTCATTTGTTTACAGCTTAGTGTTCATTTTTCCTGTCATTATTTTAATTTAATTCCATGACCATGGGCCAAAATGGCTGAAAATGATTCACCCTCTGTCCAGTGGTGAGAAGGATGATATCCTGAAATTTGTTCAGAAATCAATTTTATTAGGCAGTAGGTGTTGGGACATGGAGGATGTAGACAATACGGTCATTCTTGCAGATCTGACAATCTAAACATCATCACCAAGCAATTCTACAGAGTTCAGCACCAAATTCTGCCAGCCAATCAGAAATCCTGCTTCCCAGTGTACAAGGGAGCATTTGACGTGGACTACCATTTTGTATTCATTAATATCAACAAATCAAATTCTTGTAATCAAGAATTTACCAATATTATTGATATCAAGAACTCATTTTAATAAATAGATTTATTGATGTCTAAAATGAATTATTGATAGCAAGCATTTGAATTCTTCATATCTAGAAATGGATGGGAATTATGGATATCAATAATTCATTTATTGATATTAAATTCTGAATTCTTGATATCAATAAATTGAATAATTGATAATTATCAAGAAATGAGAAGAATTATTGATATCAATAAATTGCTTTCTTGACAGCAAGAAATTATTTTTTTCTAAAGGCTGAAAATAAGGCATGGAGGTTACGGAAAATTGGCCAAGATAAGAAACAGCATGGAGCACTTGCACATGAATCATGTTCATACATGTACAAGCAGGGCCTCTGGAACTTCATGATCAGTTTTGTCAAGGTACTTTCACATGTAGAGTTAACTGCCACAGCACTGATCTCCTTACTTCCATATGTCACTGTTAATCTCATTTCTGTCATGCTCTTTTTGTGAAATGTTTCACACACACATCGGGATGCAAATGCTACCCAGTAAAAGTTTGATAAAGTCTGTATTGATATTCTTCAAAGAAATGAACCAGTAAATCTGAGTAAACTCTATTACTCTATTGAAAGTAGATTAACTGAAATTTGCAAACTTGGTAATGCAGATACATACATACATACACACACACACATACATATATATATATATATATATATATATATATATATATATATATAATATATATATATATATATATATATATATATATATATATAAATATAAAAAATATATATACATGTATATACATTTGCACACATCTTCTTGGTGAATTGAGGACATAAACAATATACAATAGAATCCCCAATTTAGTTCCTTAGGCAGTCTTAACATGGAAATTCACATTGTTCTTTCTCACAGCAAACCAAACCCTCTGTTGAAATGCCACAGGTGGCAAAGCCACTCTCACATATGCAATAATTTTCATAATATACTGTTACAACACCAACAAAAAACAAGTCACACAAGTTTAACACATTCATAAATTTATTTGCATACAGCCATTCACACATACTTACAAGGCTCTTGTTCATGACTTTAAATGCTGAGTGAATAAATATATTACAATGACAACTTTTCAAATGTTTACTGTCACCTTAACATGTAGACCACACATTTAAATGATGCCTCCTTCTCTGCCATAGGGATTATTAAAAATTTCAGTTCCCCTGGAAATGCATTTGATCACAGGTCAAACTCATCCTCCAATTATGACCATCACCTGCAAATCACTGTGCAAGCTGAACGACAAACACATTTCACAAATCTACACACCAAAATAAAGCATCAGTAGAAGTGTAAACAGGTGAATCCATAAGGCATATATCTGAACCTGATTTACATATATATGTATAGTTATCTATGTGGAGATGCATCTGTCATAGGTGTTTTAATATCCAAACAATCATCCTTCATAGAGTAAAATATATATATATCAACTGGAAAGTCCACCATTACAGAAATACTACCACTGCTGAAGACAATACCTTTCCAGCCAGGCACAGAGGTGTGGCAGGAACAGATGACACCTGAACACTGGATACTGGGCTTCAACAACTTCAAAAGTAGACTAAGGTGCCCCCTACCCCCACTGACAATGCATTTTTGGGGGGCATTTTGTGTTTTTTTTAGAACAGACATCAATAACTTTTCAATACCTAGTTTTACATGTACATATACATGTGTAATGAATAGAAGTTCAGTGAAGACTCATTTTGCTGAAAAGAACTGCTCCCTTTGACACAATACTGACCAGGTCTGATTGTGTCTGTTTGTGGCTGGTTACACAAGGTGATGTATTTTACCAACTTATCTTTTCTTTCACTGGACCAAGCATTTTCTACATATTTATTAGTGTAGCTTCCCCCCCCCCCCCCTCAATATTTATGGTGACAATTTAATTTTGTGCAGTTAATTAAATCTTATGGCTTTCATATGTAATACCACCAGCAAACTGTGACATAATGGTACAACTAACTAGTTTTCCCAGTGTCATGTCAAAAAAAATCTATGAAAGAACAAATATGTACATGTAATTATATGTTATTACAGAGTTGTGGCTACATGCATATTACATTTGCATGTATGTTTCTTTCAAATATCATCTTATTTAGATAATCTACATGCTGGCAATGTGCTATGACAGAGCAGTATGCATCACTGTGTGACAACTGTTGGGTGAGATAGTTTGTTAGAGAACCATTACAAGTGGCACCATGGAGTACAGCAAAAAACCTTCCAACGCACAATTGTCCACAAAGTGCTTAATGTCAAGTTCAAACTTGCAGCACGATACGTGTTCCAGGATAGCTGATGCAACAAGGGAGTGTGCACAGTGACTCAACAATGCAGAGGGAAGTTTGGTGACCTGTGGACTAACCTAACCAGCCCAGCAATGTGCTGTATGATACCACTAAAACTGTGCCTCAAATTGAAGTAAAACAGCACTTGCCATTTGAAACCACCCCTAATGCCAGACAAAGTGGCCACACAGTGGAGGTGGCATGTAATTTTCCAAAGATTTTTCATACAAACAATGTCTTATGACACCAGTGATAAGAAGACATGGTCTCTCATTAAAGGTGGTCTTCATAGCAGGTACATGTATCACTGTTTTGTTTTGTTTTTTAAATACAGTGCTCCCTCTTTATAACAGGAGCGCCTCATTACAAGTCAGTTCTGATACAGCACGGTCTGTACCATGGCTCCAACTGAAATAGTTTTCCGAAATAATGGGAAAACTATTTCAGTTGGAGCCATGGTACAGACCGTGATGTATCAGAAACTGACTTGTAATGAGGGTGTAATAAAGAGGGAGCACTGTAGTAGCAGCTATAAATAGCACCTCCTTCAAGTGACATGCATACCTTCCATGACAACCCTTTTTCTGACAATTTAACTCTATTTCTTAATCAAATATAGACCAACTGTCTTAAGACCACCTACCATATAAGACCACTGTTGACTGGCAGAGGAACTGCTGGTTTTAAAAAGCATAAACTACTCTATGGGTGGCCATGTACAACATGTACATGAACAGCCAGTGTGCTGGACCTGGTGGATTCAATGTGTTCCATCATCCATTTCATAACATATCAATTATTTTCAGTGATTTTTTTCCTGTTTCACTGTCTGGCCATAAACCATCTGGTATTAGTAGCTGGCATTTCTATGCTTCAGTCTCTGTTTTACTGCATTGTTTTCTGGCTTCTTTTTTTGTTTTGAGATTTTGTGTCGTTCTCGTGGAATATGAAAGCATTGTGTTGCATGACGCAGTCTCAAACTCACAGCACCATGCCACCACCAGACCACTCCATGCGCTGTAAAAAAAAAAAAAATCAGGTTAAGCCTTAGCAACTTACCTGTAACACTGAGGTGTCTAAATCCATGCAACTTTTCATTATTGAAAAGTGCTAGCTAGCATCTGATGTTGTAAAATGTTATTTGCCTAAGGCCAAAAAAAAATACAAGTGTGTTTTCCCTAACGGACTGAAATTTTGGGGGGTAGGTAGTCAGGCATAATTTTTTTGGGGTGGGTCTGACAATTTGGGTGGGTCAATGTGTTTTCTTTGTTAAATATTCCACAATTTTGGGTAGATAGGTGTTTTTACTATTTTTTGCTGGTCAGAAGTCAGTTGGGGTCGGTAGGGGGGCTTAGAGACGGATCGGTCAGATTAGGGGAAGCAAACAATTGTTTATTTTTGGCTTTATGTTTGTCATTTTAAAGAGAAGATGCTACCAGTTCACAGTTTTCCTCAAAAAAGTTCTGGCATACTGCATGCACAGTATGCCATGGAAAGTTGTTGATTGAGTCTCCACAGAGTAAAGTACATTAGTCAAGTAATTTATCTACATGTACATACATTGTACACATACTAGAGACGAAAAATCTACTTTCCGTGTCCTTTTATCCAGTTTACTCCTTTATTTTATTCATAGGGACAGGAAAATGAGTATCAGAGATTCAGGAGTTCCCTTGAGAGAGGATAACAGCATCTGTGAGATACACTTATGCCGAGTGTATATAGATAACTTGTGACATTTATTTTTTTCAACAATTTTTTTGCTAGTTTTTCATTAAACAAGAAGACTGTGACAGTCCTGTGCTCAGCTGACCCTACATGCACAAACAGAAATGGTCCTGTGAACTATGATATCAGGGTCACCCCTGTTTCAGACCATGATCACTGTTGCTAACATGTACATATCTCCTTGCCAATCATAAGAAAATTCAGTAAAATTGCAGCACCATCTCTTGATCAAATTAAGGTCAAGGGGTCCCGACAAGTGTCCCTATGCAATTGGAAGTAATTTCCTGGGCAGTTGCCAAAAAATCAACAAAATTCATTAAAAATTCAAAATTCGACAGACCGTGACCATTTGAACAATCAAGTAGCTGCTATTGCTAGCCATATACCCCGCCCACAATAATCATGGCTGTTAATACACATGATGTACATTTGTATTACAGTTTTCAAGTAAAGTGTGACAAGTTTCTGTTGGTGGTAATATGGAAATAGAGACAGAGACCATACATCACCTGCAACCCCCATCCCTAAAAAAAAAAACTAAGTTCACACTTGAAACCAGAGGCTCATGGGCCTGATGCCCTGCTGGAACCATGGCTATATTGCATCTGCATCTTCATTTCAAAGTTGCGAGCCCTCAAGTGGCTTCTGAACATTTAAAGCTTTTGTGATTTTATTGTATAATTTGTCCACCTGATAGCACTTTGCTCTGCATGCAATCACAGCTTATTTGTGCAATTCATGTGATGGATATTGTTGCATGTGCCAAGACAACAATGACTAAGTTCTTTACTTTATGTCCCGAGTAACCTTGGGACAGAAGATTAAGGTCACCCAGATTATGTATTAATAAAAGAGGCCCATGGGCCTTGTGCTGTACTGACATTGCCATTGATGTCCAAGCTACACCCTGCCATAACAAAATCACCTCTTTCAACTTTACAGGCATGGTGACCTCACAAAAATAGATCAAGTTCACTGATATTACATAACATTCTAGCATTGGACATGGTCTACATGTATTTATCCTATAAATTTGGCAAGTCTAATCTAATTACTTTTCCAGATATGGAATTTTATTCATTCTATGTTTGAGAGTGAATTATCATTTTCAAGAGTGAATTTCAAAAAGTAGTTACTCACTGTAGATCACATGACCTAAACATTGTTACAAGTAAATTGTGACGCACCTGCATCAGTGACATGATGCACTGACATTTAGATAAGATTAAATGTGTGAGCAATGTTTGATTATGCGTCACAAGTGACATGGAATATCTAATGAACATAAACAAACACAACACAACAGGTCTAGTGCATATTTTTGCAATGAATACCCAAATTAATATAGAATAAACAAAATCTTACATTGTTGGAGAGTGAGTTACTATTTTCCTCTCACGAGGGATCATTGTTGGTGGGGAAAATCACGCGTGACCGCAGGTCACAAGGGATTTTCCATACCAACAACAACCCTGAGTGAGAGAAAAATAGTAACTCACTCTCAGCCATGTAAGATTCTCATATCTAAAAACACATTTTGGCTCATAAGTTCCGTAAAATTATAGGTGGTGCCACTAGTATCACTAGCAACTTATTTTGACCTCCCCAACATTCCCACCAAATTTGGTGAAGACCCGCCCAATATTAAAGATGCTAGAGTGTTCACAAAATTTTCACATTGTGATCCTAAAATTGCTTAATTCTGTAGGTGGCACCACCAATATCAAAAGGCACCTAGATTTTGATAAACCCTATAAGGCCTGAAAGTTATATTGGGCTAACTTGAAAACTGTGGACAGTATTGCAGTCACAAGGCTTTCACGTTTTGACCTATATATTACATAATACTATAGATGGCGCAACCAACATTAATGTCGACAGATTTTCATATATTTTATAACTTTTGGGCCTAACTAAAAAATTGTGGGCTGCAGAGCATTCATTTGATGACCCCTATATTCAAACTGAGCCATTTGAACCTGACTTTCAACTCGGATTAAAAATTATGCTAAAAATATGCGCCCCACATCCAGTTTTCCATAGCAGGGTCTGTTTGTTCAAAACTGGTACTAACTTTTCGAGTTATCGAAGAAAAACTATAAATTTGGACAACTGCCAAACTCCATAATTACTGGGTCACAGTGACCCAAAAGTACGTCACCAAGTACAGTTTTATGTACAATGTAATCAGGTGCAATTTTGATCTGGAGGCTCAATTCCCTTCACCATTGATGTCCACCCTACCTCCTGCCATTACAAAATCACCTCTTTCAATTTTAAAGGCATGGTGAACTCACAAAAATAGGTCAAGGTCACTGATATAACATTGCATTCCAGCATTGGACATGTTCTGTATATTCTACAAATTTGGCAAGCCTAACCGAATGACTTTTCCAAATATGGAATTTTGTATCTTAAAACACATTTTGGCTCATAATTTCTGTCAAATTATAGGTGGCACCACTAGTAACTTAGACTTTGACCTCCAACACAATCCCACCAAATTCGGTGAAGATCTGCCAAAAATTAAAGGCGCTAGAGTGTTCACAAGTTTTTCATACTTTGACCCGTACATCACATAATAATGTAGGTGGCGGTCGCATAAGCTCTGTGACCTTTGGTCAGCAGAGCTTAGAAGCAAAAACACACAATAAATCATTAAAAATAAAAAAATGCTGCACCCCCTGCGGAACAAATTAAGAACTAGGAGGCCCTAGGATTGTTCCTGTGTGATATCAAAGCAACTGGATGAAAGGTTTCAGAGAACATTTTTTAGGATTTGCCCCCAAAAATGAACAAAAAAAAAAAAAACAAACAAACAAAAAAACAAAGAAAATCATTAAAAAAAAAAAAAAATCACTGGAGGATGACCATTTAAACAAACTCGGTAGAGATCCACCCAAGGTATATTGCCACCAAGTTTGAATTGAATCTGCCCACCAGTTTTGGAGAAGTCAAAATGTGAATTGTTGACGATGGACGACGACACATGAAGGACTATAAGATAAGCTCAGTTATGAAGATCCCTTAATTATGTGGTTTGGTTTGTTTCAGTAGCTTTGGTGAACAGTTGCACAGAAATGATGGAGCTAAAATTTCATTGTTCGTACTGAACTACAAAAGCTAAGAATTTCATTCCCGTTACTTTCACAAAGAACTGCTACTTACTTTCTGTGGTTCTACAAATGCCAGCCAATCTGATGGGTGTGTTGGTAGGATACCCATCACTTGGCATTTGTAAATGGCCAGAGCCAGACCTATCAAGTTACCCAACAAATATACAACCTTTTGTTGGTTGGCTTGGCTTCCCTCAATCATTTTGAAAGCTGCAAGGAAGGGAATAACTCAATGATGATTTTTTGTGGGATCAGGCAAAACAATACAATATATAGAATACATCTGCAAAACATTTCTTTCAGCAAGTTTCTAATAATCATCTCCTAATATTGCAAGAATTATACGATATGCTGTCAGAAAATAAAAGTCTTGTAAAAATGTTACAGATGGTCCAACATTTTAATCATTTTTGAATTAGTAGTTTCGGTATGTGGGGAAGGGGGGTAAATGGACCTGTACACCTCTACAGATAATGGAAAACTTAAAGGATGGTCATTTGTAACCCAAATTTTGTGGTATGTTGGTATTATTTCTTGGAAGATCTTCATTTTTAAGTACTAGGTTGAGGAGTGGGAGGTCGGTCCAGAAATTTAGTACCCCAAGTACTAATTCAAAAATGATGATAATGTTGAACCATCCCTTATTAAAAAGCATGAGCTTTCCTTTTAATCCACTCTGTTATTTTTTTGGGTCACTTTCACTTTTTTGAGTTCTGATAACATAAATATATATATATATATATATATATATATATATATATATATATATATATATATATGTATTAATTAAAAAATCTAAAGCAAATGTAGTTTTCAATTTGTGCCTTTGAACTTCGCAATATTTTCTCAAATTGAGCAGCTATAAATCCATACTCACTTTGTTGTATTGCTAGTAAAGCTTGCATTGGCCTGATAAACATCATGCCCACCATCATAATGGGAAAGATAGAAATGGAATTTCCAGCCATCCACATAATGAACAGGTTCATGGGTATCTGCTTTATGGGCCCCAAAGCAATCTCCCACGATTTCTGTGAACAAAAGATGATGATAATTTGTTTTAGATATCTTACCACATCCAATTTCTGATTTTTACAATATCCCAGGTTTGGCAATAAAGATTTAGCATATTGTTAGCCAAAGGATATTACTTCAGGTTCTGGTGAGCTGGACTTGGTTTGCATGCTACCTAACATGTGAACTTGCCACTATATTATATGCTTTCTTTAGTGCTAAAGAACAAACTAAAACTGTCATGACTGTATTAGAGAAAATACATTGCAGCAACTTATACAGCATATTTTAGAAAATCACAAAAGATCAAGTAGTTTGAGCGGTTTCTGACAAGTCCACCCGACATGATTTTTCATTGTAGCTACACAATATCAAGAAAATGTACTCATAGCAGGGTGCATACAGCTTAGCCGCTTTCAAATTCAAGGACTTTTCCAAGACCTTTTTACAAAAATTCAAAGAGTTTCCAACTTCTTTTTTGTGTCTTGCTGTCTTTTGTTATGGGTTTCTACAATGAGAGGGGAGGATGTGATCGCGCTAACCTAACCATTGGAGGAAGGTGTATTAGTGGACATTTAAAATTCAAGGACTTTCCAACGACTTTACTGCAAAGACTATTGGTTTTCAAGGCCTGGAATTAGCATGCAGCAAATTCAAGTACTTTCAAGGATTTCAAGGACCTGTATGAACCCTGTCATAGACCATGAGGACAATTTGCATATTAAATACAGACCCCCCCCATATTACATCATGTACATCTACTGCATACCATGGACACCAAGGAAATTTAACTGAAGCGCGTCTAATTTGTGAACACATTACATGTACAATAGGCAATCAATAACATTAACAAGTGATCCTGAAAATGGATAATATGTAGCATTACTTCAGAGTTTTAGGAATCAAATCAAAGAAAAAAAAAAAAAAAAAAAAAAAAAAAAAAAAAAAAAAAAAAAAAAAAAAAAAAAAAAAAAAAAAAAAAAAAAAACTGCACAAGGGCACTTCATGAGATCAGGAGTGCTTCTGATGGATATGATACAATGATACCTCTTGGCAAAACCTAAAAAAATGTTGAAGTGGCTGATGAGTGAGACATCTACATGGAATACGCTATACAGGCAGACAAAGCCACACATACAGGTTTGTAAACATATTGATTTTATCTGGATAACATTGTCCTTTCTGCAATATAAGTTCAAAGTCCAATCAAGTGCCCCCATCAAAAAAAAAAAAAAAAAAAAAAAAAATTCTACCATATAATCATTATTTTCCCGGGCACAAAATTTCCCAAATACACTCCAAATCAGAATTTCATGAGTTTTGATTTCCCGATGTTATGCAGGTTTTCATTCCACATTTTTGTTCTGCAGGCTTTCATTCCACATTTAGTCTGCTACAATTTTCCCGAGATATTCCCAAACTGGGATTCCTCAGGAAAATTTGGGAATACCTGTATTTATCCCTCACGAATATTTATGATTTTTTTAATAAACTAAATTAAAAAAATCTAATTGGATGAGCCCCAATAGCCTGATAAAGGCTCAGTATAGGGCTTAAACACATCAGCTGGGCTCCATTATAAAAACTGTACCTCTGCTATTAGCTGTTTTTTTCTTTCATATAATTATTATTTGAGGTTCTCATACATAAGTTGGTGTGAAAAAGTCCCACAAAAGAATTGGTCTGAATTTCAAAGTCTCGATGATTGGTGTTTAGAAGTGACCGATGATCGATTATAATCGGTTTTGGGGGTATTCTCAACAACTCATTAACAGAGCTTAATGAACCAGTTTCAAGTTCTTTTTTTAAAACAAAATATGAAGGTACACACCAGAGATATACCTATTGGCTTGCCTTCTTGCATTTATTTGTGCTTTCTAGTGCTTTATTGTGTGACATGCATGTGTTACCTGCAAAAGTAAAGAAGCACTATTTCTACACAACTGCTACTACTATACTAACTAGCACTACAAAGCATATTTAAGTCACAATTTATTGACTTTATTAAAATAAATCAGTTAATATGTACTACTAGTCATACACTAAAGAGGGGAGAGGGAGCGTACCCATCACACAAAATTAAATGCTTGAACCACACATCGCACACAATTATTTAATTAAATGTTTTCAATCACATTCATATGAAAGGAGTGACAACAGGGGATATCCATCCATTTCGTGGCTATGTCATGTCACATAAAATTAAAATGCCCAACCAGGCAATCACACATCAGTGACATCAAACAAATTTATTTCTTCTCAATTCTCATCACACATAATTTTTATCACACATCACGCAAAAGATCCTCTGCCCCCTCCCCCCCCCCCCCCTGCGCGCCACCACCACAGCCTAAGGATCAGTACAGGGACTACACCCAACATTTGAAATTCAAAGAAATATATTGGCTTTTTTGGTTGGAATTAGTGTTGTTTAATCTTTGGCTCTTTGCACTTATATCACAACGTAACCGCCTTAACTCCTAGCACTCTGCCAGTATCTGGTATCGCAAACAGTGTGCCACCAGGCAGTTTTCTAATCGCTTGCGCAAGAGAGGACATCCTGGATTGAACGTGCCTGGGCTCTATGAGTTTTGCGATTCAATCCTAGTGATCAACACAAAGTCGGTCAGAAATTACATGAGGTATAATTCTGTGCAATTTTTATTTCAATTTACCCCCTAAATTGTTTTTATGCTTTATGGGATGTCAAGCGTCTGGTCACCTTTTTTTTTTTTTTTTAACCAACAAACACAGTCACGGGCCGTGCAACACAAGCGAGTGTGAACAGGCACGAGGCCGGGCATGGTTCTCCGTTATGTGCGTATATTTTTCCCGGCCTTCGGTCATAAATTTCATTCCTCATTTTTTCTTTTTTACAGATTTTTATCCTTTCAGACATTTCAATCAAATTAAAACAACAAACTTTGGATAAAAACATCGTGCCGTGAAGTATCTGAGACAGCGATCGGCAACACATCGTGTTGACACAAATCTCAATCAGGCTAAGCTTCGTCACCGTGCGGTGACGGAATCTGCGTATTTTCCTTGCTTTGCTGATGGAATTTTCATTCCTGCCTTTATCTGTGTCTAGATCTGTTCCATCGAAGTCGTTTTGCGAAAGCACGATGTCAAAATTTCGCATCTTGGTCCTATAATCTTTGCGTGAATGCGACATGTTCACCTGCACAGCAAATCGAACTTGACGCAAGCACATGGCAAACAACAAGTTTGATTGGACGGTGACTTGCACGTGACCAAATCCATCCAACGAAAAACCTGGAAATGACCCAGCGCATTTATAATGAGGTTTCGATTCTCATTCTGTGCCATTTTTGGAGAGATACCCCAGGAATATTTATTTCTTAGCCAATAAGAGAGCTTGTTACATTAAGAGACGAAATTCTGAGGATTCCAGCAGTATGAAAAACAATGGCGGACGACACAAAACGTCGTGGCGGCAAAGGGGCAAAGTTACGAAGTTTTAGCGTAAACTTTGGGAGTTGTATGATTCAAAATGTCACGAAAACTGGCAGTTGTTTCATTTTTATCCATATAATAAAAATATATTTAAGATTTTTACCAAAAATATTCTACTAAAAACTTGTTTTACCGCACAAATACGCGATTAGCACTAAACTCTGTATTATCGCTCACGTATAATCGATTATGGGAATTTTATAATCGAGCGCTTGGTCTTTTAAATTAATCGGACGATTGTCGATTAATTCGATTAATCGGAACACCACTACCAGTTTGCCAACCAAGGCTTGATAGTTTTGCCATGCAGGTTCTTTTGAAGAACCAGACAGTGTAGGTATCATGTAAACAGCTAAGTCTCTGCATCAGTCAAGTTTGAATAGATGCACAGGCACAGACTTAGCTGGTTACATGGTATACACTCTATGCCCAAATAGCAGCTCAGGGAAAGCAACTGGATGGACTGAATGTGCCTAAACCAAGGAGGTTTTCTTTGTCTTAATGAAACAATCGTTAAGTACTAAACAATCGTTAAGTACTCAATGAGCACAAAGACCATTGCACCAGGGACATACACACCCAACAATGTTGGTCCCCACCACATCTCCATGACCAACAAAAACGAGATGGATCAATAGACATCTTGAATACACCACATTCTGGCAGATTATACAATAATGCTATACTCATACCACCCTCAGTCTCAGAAAATGTGAGATAAACTACATGTAATTAGTTCACTAATAGAACTGGTCGGCTGTGGCACTTTTGAGTGAGGGTGCCATTGTTTAATCGCTCTATGTTTCTTTTGAAGAAGATTTAAGATTGCTGGCATTCAATGTTACTTAATACCAGTGCCATATTATCAGTTATGCCATGCATGACCATGGTATACATGGTACTTGAGATTTGGCCACCAAAGCAAGCTGTGTGCCACAAAGACTGGAGGGCTGAGTGGTACGCAGCTCGATGAGGATGGCCAAATCTCATATACCACACAGCTTGATGAGGATGGCAAAATATCATAAACCATAGCCATGCATGCCATGATTTTATCCCATATTCAAGAAAAATAACATTTGAATAGTCCTGGTGCTGCCTTATTACCTTTCAGCACACTTTTAGGAACCAATGCCATCCTTTCAGCTGACAAATCTTGGTCCAATGTTTTGGCAAAATGCTTCGGTGCTGCCAGTGTTGAGAGAGTGGGCTACAACCTGTGCACCCCCTACCATCAAACAAATATGGTGTGTTACAGTAGTTTAGGCTACCATGGCATACAAATTTTGTATACCAGGAGACAGGCAAGATATAGTTCTTCCACGGTGTGCAAAATCTGTAGCCCAGTCCTTAACCAATCAGTGCACTTTAGTCGCCTTTAACATAATATTTAACATAGCTTTGCAAAAAAATTTAAACTGTTGTACGCCAATATTCATAATCTGGAAAAATCAGACAGCAGACAGCATTTGCCTGTTTGCTGATTTAAATACAACTAATATGACTACACTGAAAGTGATACTTACTTTAACTACTAAATTTGGGCTATTGTCACCACCACTGCTCTCATTCAGTGTACGGTCTATGTAGCCTAATGGTGGTGACAATTCTACTGAAGAAACCAACTGTCTGCCTTCAGACTTTGATCTGGAAAGGAAAGAAAAAAAGGAGAGACAGTAAGTAAATAGCAACAAGTATATGTCTTGCAAAAAAAGAAATATGTAGTTCTACTTTTGCATGTGTGAATGATACAGAAATAGTAAAAATGTTATGACCCCTGTTGGAATCTGACCCAAGCTGGAATATTCCTACATGGACCAGGCCCATATCAAAATTCCAACATGGTGAGGCCATGTTCGAACGATACATTGTGTCTGATAGTGCTTTACATCTATATGTTTACTAATAATTATATGGCCTGCAGCAAAGTTTGGAATAGTCCAACATAGGTCAGAACATAAATACACTGTATGAACGAAGTAAATATCTTGTTTCCAATGTCATGAAACTTTACCAAAATGCAACATGAATGACACAGACTTTCAAGGAACCCATAAATATGAGACACTGGACAGGAACATTCATGTATATCGTGCAATTGAGGTATTTATCGAAAGGTCTGCGTGAAACACATAACCTTTTATGAGGCGGAGATGGTGCCCATATCAAAACCACACTGTCGATGCCTCAGAAATGGGGCTACGCATTCTATGGATCTATGATTTGTGCACACGTCTATCGGTAGCGCTGCACGTTCTCTCTATTTCTTTGTGATGGGTAGAATGACACACACCATGTTCATATTTTCGAAAAAATTAAAAAAAAAAAGTCCATATTTTTGCTGCACCTTCCATGGACTGCAGTGTTATCTGTTGAGTGGCATGTCAAGTGTCACCAGCTTTTCCTTGGCCATTTTAATAAGGTACAGTAACAGAATAAAGGGAATTAATAGGGGGTGAGGAGATACTGGGCATTTTTGGATGACTAGGCCTAGGGTGCTTCCATACGGAATAAAGTCATGTGGTTCTTGGCACTTGGGGTAAAAGTCATGGAATGAAACATGCGACAAACAATTGTACTAAGTGGTCATGGACATTGCCCTGCCAGAAATGCAGACTCTTGCGGAAACTTCGGTTTATATCTGTTTTAAAATGTGACCACTGTGGCCCGACGAGTGGAAACAAACTTGGACTGGTCTCTGAAGTATCTTGGATAATGTATCGATATGTGTGAGATCACGTTTGCACTGTGCCCCTGTAATACAGTATCCCCATCGGAAGAACGCGCTGCGCCATCCATGGATTATACCATGCCTTCTTTGTTTTCTCAAGGTTTACATATGTCACCTGCTTACACATATATCCCTGCTTCAAATTTCTATCGCTAAATTTCAACACAGGTCTGATTTGCTTTGGTGAATATATTTTAAAATGCATTTATATTCATGAAAACAACGAGGGCATGGTATAAAAAGGATACATCCCTTGTTCTCGTGATTTATCTGGAATCCCTTGAACTTGGGATGTATCCTCTTCTTGTTGCACCCTCCATCGATGTGTGCGCGAACCGTAGATCCATAGAACGCGCTGCGCAATCTGTGCATAGCGCAGCGCATTCGGTACTAAAACGCGCACAACATTTATCCAAAATGCTTCGACGTCAGGAGTCTCAGATGGCTCACGGCATGATACTCATTCTGTCACCTGCAATTTACCCAATCTTTTTTTTTTTCTGTGCTATAAATCCTACAATACCTGCTTGCATATTCTAGTGCCCATTTGTGACGCCTGGTCCCACGTCCACTCATTTTAGGGCCTTGATAAAAACGATGTCAAAATTTTTGTTTCTGGCTTCTCATCGGAACCGGAAATAAATCTTGTGTGTAAAAGTGGCGCAATTCAAAGTACTCTCTTTGAGAATATAGTGGATCTTACCCAAAGTATGTATCTCGGAAATCGCCCTCACTTTACATCTTCCATTGAAAATGTGTTGCATCGCTGATACAAAACATATGTCATATTGCTCACATAAAGGCGCAAATGTATCATTTGCAAACTTAGTTGCAACGGGTAATTTAGAGCGCCACCTATACCAAGCAAAGTAAGACACGTGTTCCACTTTGAGACAGCATATTTTTAGACCATTAGACCATCATGCTAACATACGCTTAAGTGACAGAAGGTATTTGCGTGAACTGATGGCGAATCAGGTATGGAAGGTGACGAAATCCTATTTAAGATATGTTGTCCTTATCGTTTACATTACACATCTGTGTGCAGTAACAAACACAGCAAGACTGAAGCAGAATAATTCTGGAACACACAACACTTATGGCTGACAGGCATGTCATCAGGTGCACTGTGCAGTCCCATGTCCTGACGCCTGGCAGGAGTCAGGATCGGGCGATCAAGTCATACAAGAAAGTGATGAACAATACTTGCATGCTGTTTATCATGAAGGGATCAGAACTTCTTGCCCATTATCAGTCCATAGTATCCGGGAGATGAAACCACCTCCCTGGACCCTGCTAATATTAGTAATAATAGTATCTGCATAACATACAATACAGACAACAGTCAACACTGTGCAGACCCTGACCACATGCAGACACAGGTACAAGAAGAAGACTATAGGAGCTATGGGTACCATACTAAAGTGAAAAATAACTGATCTAAAGTACACGGATACTAAATTTAACAACTGGTATAGCACCTGCGGTATAGTTCGTAGTTCCTCTGCAGAAGTTTTTATTAATACATGCCTAATACTTTGCTTGTAGAACACTGGTGCCGTATTCTGAAGAACATCCCTAAATTACTTTGATTTGATTTTGTTTGGCTCGCTTTTTCCAGCAGGTCAGCTGGCTTATTGTAATGTTAGGGATCTGCAACAGAAGGTTGCAACATGGAGGTAGAGAGGGGTTGAGGAACAACTGTGGAATATACACACAAGTTTTATCAGCCACTTTCCTATTAACCCTTAACTCCTAGCACTCTGGGCAGTTTTTGGATCTGACACAGCCAGCCACTGGGCATTTTTTTGTTTTGTTGTGTAACATGCGACATACTGGCGTAAAATTGCCGGAACTTTTTTATTTTTGCAATTCATGCAAAATGATCAACATGACCTTTGTTGAGTAAGACCTTCTCTGCATTTCTATATGGTTTCTTTGTCAATTTAAGCAAAAACTTGTGCCCTACAACCTAACAAAGTGAATATATCGATCTCAATCCCGAATTGATCAAAACGGTCAAGCCTGTGTGAATACAGTTGCATGGGTACGGGTCAGCGCACTTTCCTTGGTTAGCATCACGAACGATGGTTCCTCTTAATTTTTCTCTCAAGATTGGGTGTGTGTCGTAATTGTCATTAAATTATAGTGGTAGAGTTTGTTGTTGCAGTAGATAGTTGATAAATGCATTTTTATCGCCTCCACTGATAAACTGTCAACATGATCAAAACATGCGTTATTTTACTCTCTTTCCGTGAAAAAATTGTACCCTCTGCTCTACTGTACGCAGACTGGTAGTATGTCATCATTTTGACCCATTTACAGCGTTATATTTTGTTTCTTGCTTTTTAAATAAATTGTCCGTAATTGTCACTTGTGTTCATACAAATGTCTCCCATCTTCTGAGCCAGACTGTACAACATGAGGTAGCGAGTACTCCTAAACAAAGCAGCGGTAGAAAAACAACGCATTTGATTGGAAGGGGGACACCATGTGATCGATTCCGGCCTGCTGACTGACCTAGTATATTCCAGAGAATCGTCTTTGGTAGCTTCTGACTAAAATAACGACGTATCTGTTTTAAATAGAAGCAGTTTTGGCAGGGTTTCCCCCAAAATACTTTTGTTTCAGCCAGTGTGAGAGCTTGTTCTTAAAATAGACAAGGTTCGCAGCTTTCTGACGATGTGAAGAACATGGCGGGTAGACCCAAAAAAAGATCATAATCGCGACGATGAAATCACCCTATTTTTGCGCAGTTTTTCAAAGTTACATCATTCAATATGTAATGACGCACTGTGCAAGTTCACTCGATACTGGCTTGCTTGGAGTTAAATAGTCAGACCAGTCGTTAGTGACTGGTAATCACGTGATTTTATGCTGGGCTAAAGTCACTAGCTTAGCCTTACTTGTGTAAATAACTCATAAATCATCACCCAACTTGACACAGACAGCTGTTGTGTTTCCACCCAAGAAACACATCAATCTATTTATGTATACCGCCCCCTCTAGTGTCTCTGCTTGTCATTCAAGGGATTCCTTGGTGATTCCCTTCAGGTGCGTGACGTCACAAAGAGGGCTGTTTCCCTGTCAAACCTGTGTTCATCAATAAACTTTATGAACATGACCTTTTGCCTTGGCCCAGTAATGGAACCATGCATTCAAGCCAAAACTGTTTCTGTGCACTCAGGAGCATGGTTGCAGATACATGATAAATATCATTGTCGGTCTCAGAGATTGTGATAGGCAGCCAATACCAAGGGCCTACATGTACTTTGCCTTTTGCATTGAAACAAATGACTCTTTCATTGCATGTGCACTGTATGCATGATATCATCCACATTTACAAACTACATATCAGTATAAGGCCGTGTATATGATTGTGAATCCAATCACACTTTGTTTCCATGGCAACATATTAACCCTTTCCCCCTTGAATTAAAACTGAGTCAACAGCTTTCCTTGGCATGGGTTGGGCACTTAGTGCCCAACCCATGCCAAGGAAAGCTGTTGACCTGGGGCATGTGATCTTGATAAGTGTCATGTACATTTCTCAGTCAAATTGTTTTTCATAACTGTTGAAATTAGTTGAAAACACTGAAGCAGACGACATTTGACCACCAGCCGGTTTTGGCCGGTTTGAGGGGGAAAGGGTTAAAATGGGAAAAAAACACAATTTTTCATAAAGATACTGCAGTGTTGTTTTATTTCTGTGATTTTCTTGCAGAATTTTTAATCTGGAACATAATCTATGAATACTTATGGTGACTATTTGTTATGCAAGATAGCTGCCTCTTACCTGTTCTGCAGATCTATGTAAAAATGCAGTTTTTCCAATTTTTAGCCAAATACAAGCAATATTTATACAGTTGCTATGAAAACAGGTCATGTGATCTATGTTTTGTTTTCAAATTTTTCTGAAAGTTTAAATTTCCAATTATCCAAATACCATGCATATTTGGAGAAAAGGGTCCTTCACATAAAATGAGCAGATACTTTGTCCTCTAATTCAACAGATTTTTAATGATTTTTTGCCATTTATGAGGGATTAAAGTGGTTGCCATGGCAACCAGTCACGTGACTATTGGCAACTTAATGCACATAATGAAACTTGGCATTCCAGCCATCACAATGATATATACTTTTGGAATGCTTCAAAGAAAACTGTTCCCACTGCACTGTGTTCAATGAAAGTTGTTACTTTTATTTTCACTGGTACAAAAAATAACCTGACCCTTTAAGGGTGTAAAAGTACCTTTGAACTTGAAAGACGTGCTGCCTGATAAGCCAGCCCTCTGATGTCAATGTGCATTGCCGCTTTAGCGGCCGAAGCTTGACCAGAAACCCAGCATACTTTGCACTGGTATTATTTTTATCAAGAGAAGCTCTTCATTAGTGGAGGTAAAGAAAATGATTCCATGTGCATGGTGTTTATGTATCCATCTTCCTCTTGAGGAGAAGTTTCTCGTGTTTGAATGGAAAAAGTCCGATAGATTTTACTCAAATTACGGCGATTATGCTGAAATTGCATACTTTAAATAACTGTGAGAAAAGGAATATAATTGAAAGTTTGTAGCGATCAAAAGTGTTCTTTCAGTTATGTTGCTGTCTTCAAAACTTGGCATGTGGGTTCTTTGAATCACATAGAATAAAGATATGGAGTACAATTATGTGTTGGCTAGTCAAATCTTAATCATGAAAATATGGTACTTTCGCATCTCACTGCAGGCATTTTAGCATGGGTTGTAATGGAATCTACCACGACAGGCCAGTTGAGTATGGGCCAAAGTAGGTCACCAATCATTCTGCTGTATGCGTCAGTTCTGTGTATTCCACTTGGCATCACAGGCTGGCAAGGTGTGATAATCTGATCTTTATCAGTGGCAGCAAATAAGATGTGACTTAAAAAATTCTCCAGTTGTTCCTCCACCTCTTACTACGTCCAAGGTTGCAATTAATGAAAGGCAAAGTAGAGAAGTGATACAAGGTCGAAATGGCAAATGTTCAGTGAAGAAATACTGATTTTCAGTCAACAACTATTATAAACTGGAGTTAGCCACAGTTTGCATCCAGTTACACATATGAATACATAAAAGACAAAATCCAACTGATCCAGGTTTATATGGACCCCCCTCGTCAACATGTTTTGCCCCTTGGGCTTTCTCAGGAGGATGAGAAGGCTCAGTATTTTATTAAAACTTCCTCAATGTATTAGAAAAGGGGTGCCGCTCTGTAAAGTTACATCATAACATCTAAATGCTGTGGCATTAAAGAATTAAGGTGGAAGAATGTCTTTGTTACTGATCTCTATAGGTTACTGCTTATCGAAAGTTCATTCACGCTTTCCAATGAGTACAAAGCATTTTTCTACAACTGGAAAATTTATATGAATTACCGGTGACCTGGTGATGAAAAATGTCTGGTTGTTCTGTAATATGGGTATGTTTAATAAAGAAGTGAATCTATATGTAGAATAATGTTAATAAATGGACCTAGAAATTGATTAAATTAATGATGGCAGTTCCAGGTTGAAGACGCACATACACACTGGAAACTATTGCTTAAGCCATTGCTTAAGCCACCATCTGAGTGGTATAATAAGCATTAACATTACAAACTTCAGGACCACAGCAGCATCAAGAAGAATGTGGGTCTGGAAATGTGAACATACACATACATACATGAAAAAAATAAGTTTGGGAGGAAAAAAAAGCAACAGAAGAAATCCTAATTAATTGGACAGTAGAAGCAGTGCTTTCTTATTTCCATTGCACTATTCACAAACTTTCATTACATGTTTTTATCAGACTGTGGTCCCCATTGTCACAGAAAGAACATTAAAAAA
Organism: Hermodice carunculata; assembly: GCA_964020975.1. NCBI lineage: Eukaryota > Metazoa > Annelida > Polychaeta > Eunicida > Amphinomidae > Hermodice > Hermodice carunculata. The sequence goes on along the minus strand of OZ026624.1, from coordinate 5,152,391 downwards.
TCAAATATAACCGATAAGCTTTTAAGTTTTGAAACTACTGCACAAGACAGCTTGGATTTATAAGATTGTTGGTGGGTAGAGACAGGATGCAAACACTTATCCAACAAAAAGGATTATGCAAAACACGACATTGTCAACCATTTTCATTTTGACCTTTCAGTTTGTCTTTTTGTCCAGGCAACCTTTTTCTGTACAATGTTTTGCCCAGTTGCTTTTTTTTTTACAGTCAACATTTTATTTTGTACCATATTGTTAGGTAGCCCTGGTATCAAGTCCTACTAGTTGCCAGGCCTTGGGTGGTACAAGGGAAGGTTTTTTCATGACATTTACTATTTTGACTTGTACACATCTGATTACCAGATTCCCACAGAAGACATTGAAAAGGCAGTGAGCCTGCTTACAGACCTGAAGGCTAAGGTGAATGATGTGAGCAGCCATGTGCAGAACTTGCTGAAGAAAGTGGAGAATGGAGACATTTCAACAGGAAAGGTACAAAAGGCAATGTGTTTTCCACGAAGCCCCATACATACTGTAGCCATAGAATTTCCGGCGTTCTCAAGTATGGCATACTGAATTGATTGTTAGGACTTTAAGTTTACAGTGTTTATTGAACTGGATACCCCCCCCCCTCCTTAATTTCAGGATAATATGGGGAAAACCCAGGAAAGTGCAATAAAAAGCCTTATAAACAGTGGGCCATTTCTTACAGTTTGTGAGGTTCCAGTTTTCTGTAACCACAGACTGCCCACAGTAAAATGCTGTCACTTTTAGGCTCAAAGTATGGAATTTCTGTAATCATAGTATTGCCTCTTTCTGGAAGAGGTCACCTCTGTATAAAACCTCCTTTTTTTGCTACAAATTATGAATTAATGCATGTCAAGATATAAGAAGCATCCCAGTGTGCATATTCTCAGTGATCTAGAAAATAACCCTTTTCATTACAGTGGACATGAAGGAAAAATTACATGCTATAATGTGCAATCTTCCAGATTACATAATAGATTCTGTAATGTTAAGCATGAAAAAAAGACAAATTTGATTTTGTATAGGGATACGAGTCGGTAACTTGGCTACAAGGCACAAACATGTTGTGCTTTTATAAGTAACCACCACCTAACAGAATGCCAATTCAAAGTATCATATTTATTATTTCCTGTTCAGTGTCAGGATGCTGAGGACATTTTTAAAATGCAGGACTTCAGAACAGAGCATGTGTTTTAAAAATAAGAGGACTCATTTATGTAATTGATAGCAAAGATTTGGAATATTTATATTTTCTTGACTGTTTCAGAATTTTCTTGAGACAGACTGGTGACAGCAGTATTTCACAGAAATCTGTTAATAACAGCTATATATTTCCATATGTGAAACATGATCGTAGCAATGCTCAATAACAAATTAGACAGTTGTATGTTATTATGACAGAGGTGTCCTCTATATGATAGAAATTAATTTATTAATTCTTTACCTGCAGTTTCAGAAGGACTTTAATTGCATGCACTTAAACATAATGGTAATGACTGCTTATTGGTGCTCTCATTGTCAGTACATTTACATGCACCTTTGTGACAGTTAAGTAAAACATTCGTTCTGAGCTTATATAATGCAATGCATAAATAGAACTACATGTCCGTGTATATTGGTTTGTCTCAGGGAGTGAGTTTCTTGGAGGTAAAATACCAATCCTTACTGAGTTACTTAATCAACTTGACCCACCTGGTGACCCAGAAGGTTGGAGGTCAATCCATCGAAGGTGCACCAGACATCGAGAGGCTTGTGGAGATCCGAACAGTCTTAGAGAGGATGAAACCAATCGACCAAAAACTCAAGTACCAGATTGATAAACTTGTCAGGACTGCAACAACAGGCACTCTGGGTAAAGTTGAAGTTCATGTTATGTCAGTTACAATCCTGTTCAAGCTTATAAATTAGAAGCAGCCGACCCCCAGCTTTTTGTGCTGGTGCTTCTCATTCCAAAATCATCATGTCCCCAGCATTTAGCAAAATAGTGAAAACTATCTTCTGTAGAATTCAGTGACTGTTATATCATTTAGATTTACTGTAATCACCCTAAAGAAATGTGCTAACACTCAAGCACATTTCCCTAGAGTCCGAAAATCCTGTGAAACAGGGCCATTAACATCAGCATGGCCTGTTGCCATTGGTTAAAGTAGAGTGGGGTAATATTTATATATTTTTTTTTTTTTGTTATCCGTAAAGATATTAATAATAAATCACAAAAATACATGTAGTTAAATTAAAAATAAAAGGTTTACAAGTTTTGTACTTGTGTGTGTGATTGAATATATGATCCCCTTGTTACAACTGACCATAATCAGCTTCTGACTTGGTTCTGACTGTGTTTCATTGCAGATGCTAATGATCCTCTTCGATTAAAGGCAAACCCAGACAACTTGATATCCAAGGTGCAGTATAAAATGCCAAATACCAGATACTAGATATCTTGATTATTGACATCGTTGCTTGCATCCATATATTCCTGAAAAGGGATGATGAGTGGGCCACAATAATTTCAGTCAGTGTAACAACATAATTATTATTATGTCCTAAAATAATGTGTCAGCTGACTGTACATTGCTTTAATTTCACTCTATTTTCATTTTTGCTTAATTCACCGGTGGCGCGAAACCATGAAAATGAATACACAGTGAAATAGCATTATAACATTGCTACACAATACATACATACATACACGCGCATATATATATATATATATATAGACATATAGACAAATATATACCAGTATGTACATATGGTGTATGACATTCAATAATATTTGTAAACCAGGAAAGAGGATGATTGAGTTCTCTTTAATTTTTACTCAGCTGGATGAGTCTGAATCTGAAGAAAATGATTCAGAGACCGAGAAAGTGAAATCCTCCAAGCCATACAAACCTCCAAAGCTGGCTGCAGTGCATTATGGTAGGTAAAATTAGTCCATTATGCTTGCTCATTGTGTTAAAGATTTTGCACACATGTACATGTATATGTGTACGTTTGTAGAAAGGCCTGTTCATATCAAACCCACAATCATTTTGACATGGGAAAGGTCTTTGGAACCTTTTTGACTTTGTGGTAAATATAACAATGATGTTGACTGACAAGACCATGTTTCTTTTGTGTTGTTCTGTGCTCAAATGTTGCATCCTTAAATGTTTTTGATTTTTTGTGAACAGTAGAGAAAAGTAATTTGAATGAGAACTGCAGATGACACCCATAAAGATGACATGCCTCAGATCAACAGTTTTTGCTTAGCATGGGTCTGGTGCTAAGTGCCCAACCCATGCCAGGGATAGACTTGTGAGTGAGTCTTAAACATGTAAAATGCAGTCTTCATTGTGGCAGGGGTGATGGTGTTATAGGTACAAGAAATTGTGTTTTTAACGCAAACTTGAACCATTTTAGCTAACAATATTTCATCCCTTCCAAAAAGCACAGGGGCTGCTTACAAGTAAGTCTGTGGCCAGAAACTTGTCCTTTCTTGCATCTGTGACAACATTTTATGTAGAAGGGGATGAGACAGTCCAGGACCAGAGAGACAGACAGATGGACAAAGCCAAGAAACGTGCACTGAGCAGCAGCATCATGAAGGAACTGAGGGCTGAATACGATGAGGGTCCAGAAGAGATCAGGGTAAGCATTCAGTGGGATGAACATATCTGCTGCTCATTGTGGTGTTAAATCAATAAAATGAATGTTTACTTGTAAATGTGTATCATTCTCACTTTAATTCTTGCATTTTCCAGCTCACTGTAATATAATGTACATGTAATTAAGAAAGTACACTAGAGTCTGCCTATTAGGATCTCTCTGGCTTAAGATCACTGTCCTATTATATCCACCTTGCCACAGTCTCAATTTTGTTTTGGTCTCATTTTAGGCGTTCCATATTAAGACCCTCCTCTGTTAAGACATACATGTTTGTTGTCAGTTCCATGGGTGATCTTACATGTACATGTGACAGAGAGATTTCGTTGTACATCTGTAATTTATGAATTGCTTGCACTACCCAGGATTTATGAAGTAATGATGAGAGAACATATAGAAAAATTGTGATTAACTAATTAACTTTATCTGTGTTTATCTTCATTTTGTATGCAGGTGGTACAAAGTAGAACATACTAGTTTTAAAGCCTTGAGTGAGGAGCCTCAATTTTCATTTTTATTAGCTATATCCAAACCCAACTTCCTTCAACTGCTGACTGAGGAGCCTTGTCAGTGTTAGTGGTAGAGAACAGATGTGTGTGCACATAATAGGACAGATCACAATTAGCAACTTTATGTGTATTTGGCTGAATACATAACCCACTACACAAAATTCTTGCAAGCTTGAGGTGTGTATTCCAATAAAATTCAATGTTAAAGTAGCATTCAATTAAATAGTTTTGCAACTAAAGTTATCAAACTTATAGGAGTATTTTAACAAATATGTACAACCATTTACAGCAAGAAATTTGGTGGTCGTAGCTAGAGCAGTTTTAAAGTTAAATTGGTGCATATTAAAATGGAAACTAATAGAAATGCACTTACCTAGCTCATGTGCCTACATCACCCTCTACTGAGAACCCACATGAACCAGTTGACCTTGAGTCGACCTTACCTGTTTCTCAACTGGCATAGCAATAACCTATATGTATTCTTGCCTGAAACAAAATTTTCCCTGTTTTTTTTTGTTTTTTTTTGTAACAAACATCACTCAGAACAAGATTATTTGACCAAAAGATACACAGTTGTCAGTTGGCATGTAGAAGTGTATTAACAAGGTGGCCAGGGAGACTCCCATTAAGACAAATCAATCCCCCAGAACCATCACTCAGATAAAGCTAAAACTTTGTGGATATGCTCCTTGTGAAAGGGTCAAACAAATATGTATAACAGGTATCACTGCTGTGGATTCCTGATTTTTAACAATTTGTTCACTTCAGGTACTTCTTAGCAAATGCACCTTTCCCAATGATTACTTTGTAAGTCAATGGGTATTCTAATGCTAATCCACATTTTCAACTTCTCCTCTGAAAACGTCATTCAGATTGACTTCAGACCTGATAGTAATGTACCTTAGGTGGGCCTCTACCAAGTTTGGTCAAATGGTCACACTTCAGTGATTTTTTGATTTTTAGTCCCCCGCCCACTTGGTGGGGGACTATAGGTTTGCACCCCGTCCGTCCGTCCTTCCGTCCGTCCTTCCGTCCGTCCGTCCTTCCGTCCGTCAGTCCGAAGCTTCTCCGGGCCATATTTCCAACACCATAACACCCACAGCTACCAAATTTAATGTGTTTGTACTTCCTAGGATAGAGGTGTATCGTGTGCCAAAAGTAGGTCACTAGGTCAAATATCTGGGTCACAGAATACATATGTATGAAAAATCTTGTCCGGGCCATAACTTTTTTGTCCTTTTACTTAGAGTCATGAAATGTTACACAAATGTGAAGCTTAGTCTAAGAAAGTGTCATAAAGCAAAACTAGGTCACTAGGTCAAATATTTGGGTCACCACGATATGTAAATATACAGAATTTTCAGGTCCTGACTGTAATTTTTTTAACTTTTGGACCTCTTTTTATGAAATTTTACATGATAATGTACCTTGACCCAAAAGTGTGTCATGAGGGGAAATTAGGTCACTAGGTCAAATATATAGGTCACAGTATAAAATTCTGTGTAAAACCTTGTCAGCACCAAATTTCGTATACCATAATACCTACAGCTACTAACTTTGTTATGTGCATACTTCTTGGGGTGCTGGAGTGTAGCATGGCAAAAGTAGGTCACTAGGTTCAAAATCTAGGTCACAATGTGAAATCCATGTAAAAACTTGTCGGGGCCATAACATTTTTGTCCTTTTACTTAGATTGATGAAATTTTACACAAAATGTGAAACTTAACATGGAAATGTGTCCTAAAGTAAAATTAGGTTACTAAGTCAAATATTTGGGTCACAGTAATACATAAATGTGCAGTATTTTCATGTCCTTACTGTAATTCTTAAAAATTTTTGACTTCTTGTTATAAAATTTTACTGATAATGTATTGTGACCTAAAAGTGTGTCACGACGCAAAACTAGGTCACTAGGTCAAATATCTAGGTCACAGTGTAAACTCCATGTAAAACCTTGTCCATGCCATATTTCCCTTACTATAATACCTACAGCTACCAAATTTATTATTTTAATACTACCTGGGGAGTTGTTGTGTCACATGGCAAAAGTAGGTCACTAGGTCAAATATCTAGGTCACTGTGAAATCCATTCAAAATCTTGTCCGGGCCATAACTTTTTTGTCCTTTTACTTAGATTAATGAAATTTTACACAAATGTGAAGCTTAATCTAAGAATGTGCCATAAAGCAAAACTAGGTCACCAGGTCAAATATATGGGTCACAGTGATTTGTAAATGTTCAGTATTTTCACGTCCTGACTATAATTTTGTGTTACTTTTGACTTCTTGTAATGAAATTTTACCTGTTAATTCATTGTGACTTGAAAATGTGTTATGAGCAAAAATAGGCCACTAGGTCAGATATGTAGGTCACAGTATAAACTCCGTGTAAATCCTTGTCCAGGCCATATTTCAAATACCATAACACCTACAGCTACCAAAATGTTGCTTGCATAGCTCCTGGGGCATTGCTGTCGTCACATGGCAAAAGTAGGTCACTAGGTTAGAAGAAAAGTAGTTGTGATAATATATTAGAATGCATTGATTAATTTTCATGTCACCTGTATCATCTTGGTTGCAAAACTGAACAGCTTCTGTGGCACCAAACCAAAGTAGAGGTTACTTGGAAATGAGGGATGTGAACTTGACACTAGTCCATTCATTTCAACCCTTTTCGTCTTGCTTTTAATGAATTTTGAACAGTTTCAAATGATGATGTCATTTTTTACCAAGGAACCGCTATCATATCCATGATTATAGTTACCTCTATTTATGGTTATTGTGATGAAACCTGATGTTGCCAGGGCCCAGTCTCCCACTTTTTGGAAAAAAAGTCATTTTTACCATTTGCTAATTACTTGGAAAAAAATTACATAAATTATGTACATGTATTAATACATGTACTGTAAATACTCCTGTATTTGATAATATGTATATTGTATTTGCATATGTCTGTTCATATTTGTATTGCTTTAACCATTGTAAGTCAGGTTTCATCCATGCATGGCCAGCCTCCCCGTGGTGGTGCTGGTAACACTCACACATAGCTATGCAATACTTGATCCTCTTGGGATTAAAGGGCCTTTTAATTTTTTTTTTCATCTAGGTCACACCCCTATATAGTAGTCGATTCAACCTCGTGGGCGACGAGCGGGGGACTATGTATTGCTCTGCAATACTCATTAACTTGTTTTAATTAATTTTTTGGTTCTTTTTGGGGGGCAAATTTAAAAAAAATTTTCTCCAAAACCGCTCACCCAATTGCTTTGATATCACGCAGGAACATTCCTATGGTCTCCTAGTTTTTTTTATTTGTTCACCAGGTGGTGCTGCAATCTTTAGTTCAGCTGACTTGCTAGTAAGGCTGCGGTTTTAGGAGGGTCAGTCATCCGTGTTAGAAATACTTCCAAATATCATATGCACTGAGCTAAACCTCAACATAGGTCCATTCAGTTGCAACCTTGATTTTGTGGTACATGCTTAGGTCATATGAGCATGTGCTGTTCACGCAGTCATTTGTTTTAAATTTTGGTACTTATCAGTAAATGCACCTTTCCTATTGATTACTATGCAAGTCAGTGGGCATTTTAATGCTTATTCACTTTTTTTACTTCTCTGAAACCGTCTTCTAGGTTAACTTCAAACTAAGTGGCAATGTACATGTACCTTGGGTGGGTCCATACCAAATGTGTTTAAATGGTCACGCTTCAGTAATTTTTGTATTTTTCATGAATTATTTTTTTGGGGGGGGGGGGGCAAATCTTAAAAATCACTTTCTCAGAAAGCGCTCAGCCAATTGCTTTCATATCACACAGAAACACTCCTAGGTACTCCTAATTCTTAATTTGTTAACCAGGTGGCGCTGCAAATTTTAGCTCAGCTGACTTGCTAGTGTGGCTGACCTTTATAGGGCACAGTCTTATATTTTAGAAATACCTTTAAAGTCATATGCACTCAGCTAAAGCTCAACCCAGGTCTGTTTAGTTGCAACCTTGATTTTGTAGGACAAGCATAGGTCAGCTGAGCATGGGCTGTTCATGCAGCCCTCTAGTCTAACTTTCTTCACTTATTGAGGACAATGAAACCGATAAATCAGTCAATCTTCATAGATTAAATTGTGAAAAACACGTATGTCATCTTGCATCAGTTAGTGAATGGATTTTTTTCATGTTTGTAGCTTTATCTTTCCTCTATTGTAATATCATGCATGCCCAGTACATCTAATGTTTATCACCACAGGAGTCTGCAGATCTTCACCGGTCCAGAAGCAACAAGAGGGTTCAAGAGAGATCGGAGTATGTATTGAGAGTTCACTGACATCATCACAAAGCAGTTCTAGATTTTCTTCCATACTTTGTTGGGCACTTTCAAAAGGATTTTGATAATGTAGGAAGTTTTTTCAATATTTATAACGGGGGGGGGGGGGGGGGGGGGGGTGTCAGTATAGGCTCTTTGTCCCAAATATGATCAACATGACTGGCTAATTTTTAAGAGCATTAGCAAGAAAAATAGCCTCTTTGTGACCCAAAAATATTTTTATTTTGTGTGCAATTAGTTTGAACAGTAGTTGTGGAAACTGTTATTGTCTGCTGATTATTTGAAATTATGATAATGTGCCTTGGACAATTGCTTTGGTATTACATACAGTGGCACCTTGGAGCATATTTCACATTTTAGCCCTCAGGTGGTGCTGTTACTTTTTTTTTTTCAATTTTATGTTTTGTTTTTTTTTCATTTTTTTTTTTTTTTTGTGTGTGTGTTAAGACTATTTTTGAATTCTTCTCCAGAACAGTTTAATAGAGTGGTTTGGAATTCTGTCATGGTATAGTCTCACTGAAGATGATAAATGTTCCTGAAAATGATAGGGATATGTTAACTTTTAACAAAGTTAAGGAATATGAAACATTTAGACCATGTATCAGTAAGTGCTAGTGCTGCACAAGAGGATATGCGCAATACAGGGCATGCATTATAGGACTCTGAAAACTTCTACATGCAACACTGTGCTTTTACATATAGATGTTCTCCCCAGGCAGACTTTCATCAGATATGTGAAGGGGTGCAATAAGTATGTCTCGTCTGACAGGAAATGTTCAGCAGAATTTGTTGACAAACTTTTATTTCTTTTGACTCATCTGATAAATTGGCTTGTATCTTGATAGTTATGGCTCCTTGGCCCATGGTAACTACGAAACATTAATAGGAAAACACCTACAGTTAAGCCCGCGTTAAACTGAATAGTCACCAAAGGCATCAACCTTTTGCAACCTTTTCCCAAAACTTTTGAGTGAAAGGAAAACCTTTTTCAAACCCATTTCTAACACATTCCAAATTATTTCAAAACCATTTCCTCTTATTGCATTAAAACCCTTTTAAACACTTTTAAACCTTTCTCTAATGGTTAACAACCATTTTACACACTTTCTCAACCTTATTGATTAAAATGTTTAAATGGTTTGCAACCATTTCAACCATTTGAAACCCTTTGTGAACCTTTGGTCAACCTTTTTACAAACTCTTTGTCAACCTTTTGCAAGCCTTGTACAACAATTTACAAACCCCAGTACAACACTTTGCAGCACAAAAAATGCATTTGGCTGAACATTAAGTTTTAGATGGGCTTAACTGTAGTACAGTGGTCTCCCTCTTATAAGGCCCCCCTGAAGAGAGGCCACCCCTGTAGAAAGGCCAGTTCTGCATGTAGCAAGTATGGAATTTCCATTATATATTCCCCTTCAAGAGAGGCTACCTTTCATGTAAGGCCACATTCTGGTGTATTTTGGGTGACCTTACAAGAAGGGGACCACTGTATGTGGTTTCTTTTAGTGTTGTTAATTTTGACCTTGAGTGACCTTGAAAGTTCAACCTGACGTGTTAGCTAATACAGGGAGTTAATAAAAACAATGAGGAAAATACTGCAGTTGGAATCACAGAACACATCCCATCTTGATGCTTTGTTAGGAGTAAAACTGTGAGGCTGCTAGCATTGTTGATGTTTGTAATGTCACAAAGCATAAACATGTGAAAGGCCCAACTGAGTATCGGTTTGCCAGTTTGGTATGCAGACACATACATGTATTTTCTTAAGCTCCATGTATAAAATTATCCAGTTGAAGTTTAAAATTGTGGGCATTACTTATGAGTTATGGCTCACTGAAATTGAAAACGTTCTTATAAAACTGCAATTTTTTTATGACTAGCACACTGAACAGAGCAAGGGTTACACTGTCATTGGTGAAAAAATGGTGAAATTGTCTACAGTCATGTCAAAGAATTATTTTGGATGACACCTCTGCAAATGTTCGAAATTCTTTGTTATTGAGTTTTGGCAGACCCTTTGGATGTGTAGCACTGTATATTCATGACATATCTATTTTTGTTTTTACAGCTATGAAGAGAAGTACTTTGTGAGGATGTCTCTGTCAAAGAAAGAAAGGGTAAGATCATGATTTGTTTTGAAAGGGGGAAGATCATGATTTGTTTCAGTTCTTCTGCAAGGAAATATTGAGCCACCATTACAATTTGTAGCTTTGCGGGTTGTTCAACAGTTTGGATATGCTCCGTTATCTTCAGATCTTCAGATAAACATAAGACTGACCTTCTAATACATTTCCGAGCAACGAATGCCACAAATTAAGACAAAACACTGTTAGTTCAGAAAGTCCAAGGTGAATATTAATCATAATTTGTGCAACTTTCGAAATAAGACATGCAAGTAATTGCATGGCTATTTGTTTATTGAAGTTGATACAGATACAGTAGTCCCTCCTTTGAGAGACTGCCCCTAGTGCCACCCAAAAGGCGGTCACATAAAGCAGGTGGTCCCTCAAAGGAGGTATAAATAACATGAAAAGAACTACAGAAAGACCTGACAACTGTGGTCTCAAAGGAGGTGGTCTCCCAAAGGAGTGGTCTTTCAAAGGAGGGACTACTGTAGCACCATTCCAGGTTGCTTTGTACTCCATCACAAGACATCACTCACATCGTGGGACAATGAAGGGCAATAGCATTGTGCTTCTTGGCTGTCAAAAGTTTTCAATTTCATCCATGGGTTTCTTGGCTACTTAATCTAATCCTGACAGAGGAACAGCTTGGTATTGCATTTTATTAACATCCATTTCAGAGTAAAGCTGTCATGATGATAAGCTACAGTAAATCAGGGGATGTAGATTACTGCATTCATTCTCAGAACTGACCAACATGTCCGACCTTGTTCCCCTTGAGTGCACGTACGCCAGGTCATCCTACAAGTGTCACTTTAGGCGAAGGCTGCACTAGGGACCAAGAATGGAGCCATTGGGTATTAGTTTTTATCCCCTTAGCCTACAGGCTGAACAGATGTTAACCCTTTTCCACTCAAATCGACCAAAAGTGTGTGGTGTAAATTGCCATCTGCCTTTAGGTTAAGTTAATGCTTTTGCTTAAATTTCTTGTTACTCTTAAATTTCTTTGCGGAGATTAGTATGTAAGACCATTCATGGTGGCACACCCTACATAAATAGCTTTCCTTCCTTGGCACGAGTTAAGAGTATTAGAATGCACCCAACCCATGCCAAGGAAAGCTGTTGACTCAGTCGTACTCTGACCAAGAATGGGTTAACACAGCATAATATGTACGTCTGATATGCATGATCACCTGGATTGAAGGGACTAGAAAGGAGCACAGTTGCAAGATACAAAAGAAAAGTGTAAAAAACAGTAAGAAATAAGGCACCTACAAATAATAATTCACTTCTTAGCACTAACCCTGGGAGTTGTTGGATATTTGCTGGATGAAATTATATCCCCAAACAATCAGCAATTCAGTGTTTTGAATATCAAAGTCGTGCAATTGCATTCTTAGGATATGAGTAGAAGAAGATGTAATTTTGCTCAATGATGAAGCACATGGCACAGAAATGCACTTCTTACCTCTTACAAATTCTGAGTGCTCTTAAGCTTTGTTGCACTTATAGTTTTCACAATATTATAGTCTGCAAAAAAGCATGTCATCTCAGGATGAAGGCGAGCCACTGTTCGATTACTCTGCCAATATGCACTGATGCTGATAGCAGAGCTCCATGCCCGGTGTAAAACTTCTAGCTTCTACATTAATAAAGCTGTTACCCCACTCCCTGTTGCTGCACTCTGAGAGAGCACTGCAGGATGAAAATATAACACTAGGCCTCTGTGCCAGAATAAACTTGCTTCAAGTGGTGAAGCGTGCATTTCAATTAAGCAGTCATTGATTGTGATTTGGAAGTAATCTCTTTTTCTAGTGATTCTGTGAATCCAGCAGCAAAGAAAGTGGAATTCCTAAATCCTATGCAAGAGGCCCTTTGAGGCATGTTGAAAACTCCGCCTGGTGTGTGGCTGTATCTCCACTGCCAACGTATTGTCACCTAACTTCTGCATCCTGCCTCACTTGACTTTCTTGCATCTTCATGAGGTAACATCACTGTCCAAGCCATTGGAATTCATCAAACACATGTAGCCTTAGGCTTGAAGCTCAAGGTCCTCACTATGGCTCATATCGGTGCTGTTTTGGTCAATGATGGCCCCACTCCATTCACCCTAACGAGGCCACTTATGATGCTGGTTGAGCTCTTGGAATGGGGGTTCCACAGGTACTATGATTCAGCCTCCGGTGGCAGGTCTTTCAACTCCTGCCGATCACTAAGTGAGAAAGATCAGTGTTGTTCAGCTAGGCTTTCCTCACTTTCTGCAAAGGCTTCTTTCCCATGATGTCTCTGGCAGGCTTCTTTTTCCTCCCTGTCTTTTGTGGGCTTGGATGCTGCCTGTTTTGTGACACACTTGGCCAAGAACTTCCGCTTTACAGGTTTCAACCGGCCCATAAGTTTTATGCACCTGTCTCTCAACCTGACCATTTGAGCCTGCTTTTGGGCTTTCTTAAAGTCCATTGCCACTTTTTTTAGTTCCACACTCAACTGCTGGAGGTCACAGTCCAAACTGGCATACAAAATGGACATGCTTGACACATGCTCTGCACCTTTGGGAACCTTCATGGTTGCCATCTCAGGTCAATTTTCCCACCATTAGTATCACAACAGGAAATCTGAGTCAAAAAATTGTATTGAACTACAGCCATTAGACATGGCTTTATAGTCCAAGCGGGTGCCTTGTTTGCCAGGAGCACCAGCCATCAACTGATGTAGAGCTAGGGATATACAGTGAAACCTCCCTATACCGAACACCCTTGGTACCAGAAAAAAAGTGTTCAGTATAGTGAGGTGTTCGGTATAGGGAGGTTAGCTTACATTGGAAGTATATTATTTGGGACCGAGAAATGGTGTTCAGTAGAAAGAGGTGTTCAGTATACAGAGGTGTTCGGTAAGAGAGGTTTTACTGTAGTTAGCACCACACAGTATAATGTGCAAGTCTAATATGCAGAACCACCTGGATTGAGGTGATTTGAAGGAAGCACAATTGCAAGATGAAGGGAGGGAGGGAGGGAGGAAGGAAGGAAGGAAGGAAGGACGGCTATGTCTTTCACACATGACCACGGATAGAATTTCCTTGTTTGGTATTTTCAGAATTCTCAAAAGCAGTTGCGTACAATGTCTGGCCTGGATGGGCTGACAAGATTTGGTGACATAAGTGCATTGACTGGAGAGAACCCAACTCTAGGAGAGGTAAGCCTATTACATTAGTTGAGGTTGATTTTTTATGTGTATATAACTTTAGTTTGTAATATTGTACAAAAAATGGGTCAGAGGTTTGTTTTTTTTTTTGTCCTTTTGTTTGCATCATCTATTTAAAATATTCAGATTCCTCAGAATTACTAAGCAGATTGACCAAATGCAATTTTTTTGTTGTCAATGATTGGAAAACAAGTTATACTGAATGTGTTTATTTACTTCAGTAGCTTTGATCGGATTCTTGTGCATTTTTTTGGGGGGGGGGGAGGGGTCATAAAGTTGTACAAAGTTGAGAGACTGTGAATGGAAGTATCCAATTTTAGGTAAAAATGTATAATTGTATTTTCAAACCAAAATGATTTTCGAACATGGCACAGTTCCAAGCAACTCCATGTACACAACGATTAACTGCAGGTCCAGTGAAACTGCCAGTAACATACTCTCTTTCTTGGAAATTACTTGAAAAGGGGTATTTGAGGCTATGGCTCAAAACCACAGTGCCTCAATTTTTTCCATTGAAAGCCAAGTTTCATAGTTTATATGGTGGGTACACTAAGGGCAATACATTTTTTTTATGATTAACTTCTTCTGGATAACTGAAGTACATCAAAGAGGAGAACTTAAAAAGACTTATTGCATTGTTCTTTTAATATTTCAGTTTGAATTGTCAAAATCATGGTCATAATTTAACTTGAATGTGTAAACGTATGCAGTTCATGGTGTGGCAGAGTAACAATTGCAGTCAGAATAAATCCAAAAGCTGTGGAACTCACAATTACATACAAGAGGTTAAAAGTTGAAATTAACATGCATGTATATATACATATACATGCAAAGGTGTATTTGAATGTAAGAAATGAACAGTCTTCCTAATACATGTAAGGGATGAAAAGAACTACCATAATTTGATGACAAAACGCAACTCAGAAGTTTATTTAGGCCATTTATTTTCTCTGATTTTCTGTGATGATAGATTATTATGTTAATTTTCAGGAGGATGGCTTCCCCAGCAAGAAGAGGAAAAGATCCAGTGGCAAGGTGTGTTGTTTGAACAGGTGTTAAATTAAATACAGTTGTACCCCTGTATACTGTAGTCTTTGATAGATTCTTTCTAAGCTGGAAACATTCTGTCATGATGTTCGCCTCTAATCAGGCAAAACCAAACAATGGTTAGAACATTCTAGTGTATTATACCCTGTAAAAATATAAGTGAAACTGAACTTTCTGGCCTCCATTGTGGAGATCTGACCTCATTGTGGTGTCACAGTAGAATGCTCCATTTCCCGATGGCAGCCTCCATTGGCTATTCTTTGATTGGCTGGTTTTGTTAGAAGTTGATGACAGAGTAATGATTTGTCAAATAGTCAATCCAAAAAGTTACAAAGTCATCTCAGTAATATATGGTCCTTGTATTAAAAATTATATATCAATTACAACATTAGCTGGCTAAACTTCTAAGTGCAGAACATTCATCAAGCAATATTTACATTCGGAGTTTTTGTTAGCATTGAAAGAATAAGGACAAATTTTGTTTTCATCAGTCGATGGTGACATCATGTACAGCACGGCACGTGCCAGTGCCTACTTGCCCTGACGTAACAAGCGGCTGGCCACACCCATAGCTCCTCCCACTGATAAACAAAAGGTCCTTCGCAGTGGCTGTCAAAATTGTTACGCACAAATATTCATGACAAATTTAATTCTAGTATTAATGATAATATGAATATAAATATAAAAAATGAAGTGTGTCTCTGTTGTTGTCATTGGCATGTAACAGCGCAGTATGGTAGGCATTTTTTTCATGACGTCGCGATAGCGAAGTCATGAAAAATGCCTACCAAGAACCGCGCTGTTACATGCCAATGACAACAACAGAGACAGACTTCATTTTTATATTGAGGTTCTACTTGCAGCACATACTTATTAAAAATGTTGACACTTTTTGTTGATTTAGTTAATGTGTTTAATGCATTCAATTCACTTTGTTTCAGTTCAAATCAAAGGGAAAGAAAGGTAACCACTAGATTTACTTTAAGCTTTAAAAGTAGAAGGAATGAATTCAGAGGCTTCAAGTAGCACACTTACAAGTGTATGTGGAGAAAACTGGTGCAAAGTGACTCAAGAAGTTAAAGACCAGTTTTGTGGAAAGAGCGGGAGATTGGAACATTAAGGGATTTTGATACAAAAAGTAGCAAGTCTATTTTTATCAGATTAGCCCCTGTGATTTCAATTCTATTGGAAATATTACTATTGTTACAACAAAATTAATGGATTTTTTTTTTTGGGGGGGGGGGGGAGTCCACCAATGCAGGTCTTCAAAGACGTGTATGATCCCTTGGTTAGATAACTGTTACAGTACCTTATCACCAATAGCAAGCCAGGGTGCTTGTGATTTATTACATGAAGGAAACTTCACTATCAAGTGATTATGAGTCATTTAATTGTAAAATTACAAATAACAGGTAAAACTAACACCTGGTCTTGCCACAGTTGTGATAGGGTAGTCTCATATATTGCTGGGGATTCCAATCAAGGATAAAATGTCACAATTTTGTGCTGGAACTATTCTTCCATGTCTAATTATGTTGTATGTAGCCTATTGTATCATCTCTATTTAATTCTTTGTAGGGTTTAAGAAGAGACGGAAGTAAGAAGACAAAGGAGACAATCTTTTCCAAATGTTTTACTAAAACAAAATATACAGATTTTTTGTACAGTCAACAACATAGAAAATGTTCCCTTAAAAGCCAAGGGCATTTTGGCAACTCTGTGAGTCTGTGGACGGAATGGATGTTAAATATCACAGCAAGCAAGTTCAGTCGAATGAAATTGAACCTTCCACACATTCAACTGACTGTTACATCCAGTTTTGTAAAAATACCTGTTTTTATGTACAGAAAATACATTTTGATTTATATAAAGATATTGATAAACTGATTATATCTGGTTTACTTTAAATGTGTGCAAGTTTGCCATATTTTTATCCTGCTTCATGGGATACTTCAACCATTTGTGCATACACCATCAGTTGTAAGCCCAGCGGTTCAACCCAGGGATGTGCTCCATGAATATAATGCACGTCCCTCGTCAAACATGAAATGCAGCAGTTGTAATTTTTCAGAATGGAACCACATACCTCTGCTGAGCAGAACACAGCGAGCTGCAAGGTGACAACAAGAGGCCCATGGGTCAAGTGCTCTGTTATGTAAATAAATGAATTCAAATACATGGGGTGGAACCTGGTTGTGTGACAGTCTAGGCAATTGGAATTTCCCAGTATGATAAGCAATTGAGATTTTGACTTTCTCCACAATTGCACTAAATTTCATGAAGATCCACTAAAAATTACAATGCAATGAGACATTACTAGATCTATGCCCCCCAGCTCTGTGATATTGGCATTTGGGTCAAGGTGATCCATCTTCAAACTTGTCCGAGACCTTATGTATGATTAAAACCTTGCACAATGAGAAAGGTCTATGTTAAAAACTTTTCAACTTATTGTGTGAAAACCTAATTACTAAAATGGCTCTGTGGCCTTTGGAATTGGGTCAAAGTAACTCACCTTCAAACTCATCTGAGACCTTATTCAGGACTAGAGGCATATGCAATATGAAAGCCCTGTGCAAAAACTTTTTCAAGTTATCGCCTGAGAACCAAATTCACAAAAATGGCTCTGTCGCATTGTAAATTCAGTCAAGGTCACACATCTTCAAACTCATTTAAGACCTTATTCAGGACTAAAAGCAGGTGCAATATGAAAGCCCTATGCAAAAACTTTTTCAAGTTATTTTGTGAAAACCAAATTCAAGCAAATGGCTCTGTGATCTTGGGAATCGGGTCAAGGTCCTCCAACCTGCAATTTGACAGGCCTATGTCTAAAACTGGTCAAGTTATCGTGTGGAAACCAAATTCACTAAAATGGCCTCGTGACCTCGCGAATGGGCAACGAGTTAATGGGCGGACAGGCAAACACACATGAGTGATCACATAAGTGCTGCACCCTAAAGCTGGGAAACATATAATATACAGTTTATTATGGCTAAATTTCACAGAGCAGCAGCTTATCCCATGTTGATTTTAATTAAAATGTATATATACCACAAACACGCAACTTGTCAGGTATGGCACAGGCACAAGATATTAAACATGGAATATAAAACTGTGAATTCAAATGAAAAAGTACATGTATATGCGAACAAGGTTTTTCACAGTTTCATGGTCTCTTTCTTTTCTCTAAAGGGGAAACTTAAAAGCATTTGTCCCCGCCAACTTGTATTCAAAATACACGTACATTAAATAACTTTGTCTACCAGAGAGCTGCAACGTGCTTGCAGACTGTGCAATCATGTGTAGTCATGTGAATTTCGTAGTCCAATTTGACCCCAAATTAGAAGTTTCACATTTTTGTTTTCTGAATGCATGCTGAATTTGATCCAGTATCTACACATACAAAATAATTCCCAAGTTGAATACATGTAATTCTGAATCAACCTGTTCTGGAATATTTGCCCTGTAGGATTAGTTACAAGTAAACAGTATATGCAATGCAATAAAGTTGTCAGGTTTGTCAAGATCTTCCATTGCATTGAACAGGGGCAACCTTAACTTTCTGGCTTATATTAAGACAGTCATATACATGGGTTTTACATCATTTGTTCATATCATAGGCGCCTCCAAAGCAGCCCCAAGCTGCATGCTGCACTGGGGTCTGCCCTTCTTTGACAAGATCACTGTTTTAGCTTTGGAAAAGTGACTCAGTTTTTAATTGGCTGAGTATGGTTACCATGGTAACAAGCTTCAGTACACCAGGGACCACAGGCTGTTACTGGCCAAGGTGATAAACCTGACTGGTGTCTCTGGCAACATATCACAGCTGCAAGAATAGTAAAACTTGGCACTAAGGCACACCAAGTACAAGATTACTTGTACAGGTATAAAAAGTGAAATCTCATTATAATGACATTCAGATACCTAATATATTCACATGAACAAGAACAAACAAGTGCCAGATGGCTTAGAAGTGTTTAAAATCAAAACTATAATTTTAATAAAAGTGCAATGCGTTTCCCTCAACCCTGGGCTCTTCAAGGACTGTGTGTAACGGTGGCATGTGGCGCCTTGTAAACCTAAGGGTAACGCGCCCTTGGTAAAGTTTGTTACATTAGGTCTTATCTGATATATTCACTTAAAATTAGTTTTGAGGGACCTAAAAGTGAAATTCCTTCAAGTTGCTAGTTGACTCGTCCATCTGACATTCAGATATCTGACACATCAGACATTCCCTCTAAAATCTTTAGACAAGTCAACATATTCAGATATCTGACACATTGTGAAGGGACCAGATGGTGTCATTATAACAAGGTTTCACTTTGCTGACCTTTTGTTTTTCATCTCGTATTTGAGAAGGAGTAATTTATGCCACACCTTCCCTGCACACCAGGCTGTCCACAGGAGATCAGAACAAGGTCACCTTAGGCCATGCAAAATTAATAAATAGTTTCTCAGGAACTTTTTTTTTTGAGATGAAGAGGCAGAGCGTTTTTTTTTATTTTATTTTTCTCCTGAACAGATTATTTTGATGCGGCAGGGCGTTTTTTTTTGTTTTTTTTTAAATTAAGTTTTTTTTCTATCAATTGAACAGAAAGGTGAGTGGTTTGACACCACATTTTAATATGAAATTGGTGCCAATTCAGAAAAGCACTTATTAAAGAGCTGTTTATACATGTCAGTATGTTTTGGAATGCTTTTATGCTCCAGGTTTTCACAGAACTGAATGGGATACCGTTTGGAAGTTTATTACAGATATTGTAGCAACGAAAATGGTATCGCCATAATTATGAACGACCAAAAAAGATCTGAGGCGGGAACAAATAGCCACGTGGGCGGGCGAATTTTTGTTTTTATTTTTATTAATTTTTTGGAAAAAAAGAAGTGAGATGGGCCTTAAAAATCGATGGGGCGGTTCCTGAGAAACTATTTATTAATTTTTTATGGCCTTATGCAAGGATACCCAAGGACAAGTAAGATACTCCTCAAAACCGCCATGGTTGGCCTGGACAAGGCCATTGAGTGATATGTTTACCCAACATGAATACCATAGATCGGACCACACTAAAGACACATTCAAGTTCAACTGACTGCACATCTTAAGTGGTCAGGTTATAGCATTGATGCTGGATGAAGGCTTGGTATAAAATGTACTCTGCAGGATGAAGTAAAATGCTGCCACAAGCCGTGCAGTCAGTCTTTCAGACATGCATGTAGCATCTGCTGGATATGTTACATATATAGGACAGTGGTCCCCCTCTTATAAAAGCCATCCCAAATGCAGCCACAAAGTGATCTTGTCGAGGGGGTTTTCTGTAGAGGGAGGGGGGCAATATAAAGGAATTATCCTTTCTGTATGGAAGGAAAGGTCTTTGATAGGTGACCTTATGGGGGGGGGGGGGGAGGGGGGAACCACTGAATACTGACTAACAAATAAATAACAAAAACTACAAAATATATTACGCATGTACAGAGATGGAAATATATCAATACAACATAACAACATGTCATCTGTCATCATTATCGGAAAATATACAGGTGGCAGCAGGGGGGTTGTATCTTTCATCCCTCCTTCCTCAGAAATACTCGTCTACCCAACCAGCTTCCTTATGCTACAGTTCTGAGGCGGTGGTGATGCTTGGTGGCACTGCTGGTGCACTCAGTCTGCAGAATACGCAGAGATGGGAATCTTTCTGACTGTCAGTTTGGGCCATGGAGAAAGGTTTGCCACACTCCGAGCACTGGAAAGAACCGTGATTGAAGTTATCAAAAAACAATGTGGTGCATAATCCTGAAAGTTGGCGATAAAGCATAAACATTGTGCTAAGTTTGCCAATCAAATCTTATGTGCCTTTACTTGTGTAAAAGTTGCCAATAAAAGGCACAGTCACTGAATCTAAAATGTTGAGCCACTTCTACAAAACTGAACGGGAGAAGTCTGAAAATATTTGACCTTCAAAAGTGAGTGTGTGTGTATATATATATATATATATATATATATATATACAGTGAAAACTCATTATAATGACACCATTTGTTCCCTAGAAAATGTGTCAGATAACTGAATGTGTCAGATAAATGAATCAAATAAAGAAAATAAACCTTTCCCATGAAAATTTTGTGTCATGATAATGAATATGTCGGACATCTGAGTGTCGTTATAATGAGGTTTCACTGTATATATATATATATATATATTAAATATTGTATTGAAATAAAGGTAGAAATTTGAGTGCCTCAAACCTGAAAATCTGTACACGTGGTGGAAAATATATATTTTTTTTTCATAAGACTGTATTCTGTACCTGCCAAAGACATTCATGCAATAAAAATTAAGGAAGTTATGCATTATTGCTTCAGAGGTGTACTATTTGCTTACCTTGTACATTTGTAGTCCGATAGACTTCCTGTTTTCAAGCACAGCTGGTATTCTATCGCTCATCTCAATATTCCACAATCTTAATGTTTGGTCGCGAGCACAGGACAGCACCCAGTGTTGGTCTCTACTGAAGCAGACATCATTCACATAGCCAGCATGCCCATACAGCTTCAGTTTTTCCACCATATTCTCTGTGTCCCAGACCATCACACACATGTCATACCCACCTGTCGTCAACATCAGGCCTACAATAACCGACACACAAATTCAGCTTTACCCAGAAGGATGGACCTAAAGCCACTGTATTTTAGTATTGCATTTGTGTCTTTTCATCCAGAACCAAACTGAACTGTTTGGTTCTGGATGAAAGTCATTGCCATATTCCACAGTCCGAACTCTTCACACTCCTTTAAGCTAACCTGTCACTGTCTGACCTATATAAATATGGAAGTACTATTGTCCATATTGCACACGTTCTTCCATAGAATTATGACATAGGCGGTATCAGCCCAAATAAATTAAAGGGTTTTCAGCCGGTAACTGCTCAGAACATGTTTAGGGGCCTGTACCCATACATGTCTGAGTAGCGGCTCCTTGTCCAAGCTAAATCTTCTGCAAAGACAACCCACACAATGAAAAAATGTATGAACATGTCAAATGATGCATTAGCTAAATAAAGCTTTGCTTATAAATGCAGAGCTTCAATATGAATAAAAAATACCTGTCAAACCAAACATAATAATTAACATAATAATTACTAAATTTGTATAGTACAAGTTCAGATAAGAATAATTTGACTTCCCGCTGAACGTGTATGTACCCTTTCTAGCTGGAAAGCTTACTCTAGTTAAATCACCTGTCAGTGTATAACTGAAGTACAAATAAACTGGGGCATTATATTCAGTCCCTGTGATTATAGAATGAACAGTTACAGCTAGACCATCTGTACAAACTGAGGGAAATCCTAACAAGTGCTGCAACAATGGACATCCTGCACCAGAAATGTAAAACAAACTCCATGATGACATCTACTCCTCACTTTGAAAGTATCCAAACAATAAAGCGCGCTATGGATTTCCCTGCCAATCATGAGTTAATGTTTCAACATACATGTAATGGGTCAAATTTGTGACATTTTGATTAAATTCTGTCAAATTTGAGTAATTTTTGTCATTGAGTAAATGAGTACCTGCATAGGCATGTCAGAAAAGAATGAATGTCATTAGCTTTTAAGTCAAGAAAAATAATGTAATCAATATATAATTCTTTAACCAGATACTAAGTACAATTAAGCAAGCTTGTATGCAACTTTGTCCCCATTGAAAATTACCAGCAAGCATCAGGTACATGTAGATGTCATTTGCCTTTTTTTTTCGTTTTGCTTTTTGGTCATGAAGAATACTACATGTATGCAATCAGTCTGCAGTTTCTCACACAGCTCTCCTGTTATTTAATTTCGTATCAGCCTATAAAGAAAGCAATGAACCCAGCAAGCTGATGATAGTTATGCTCGGCTGGTCAGAATGTAAGCGCTTCGGGCTGACTCAAGTTCCATGCAGTCTCCAGGCTGGTACAAGTCCAGCTCTGCTGTCTGATGAAATAGTTTCCGGGGAGTGCATGAAGTTTGAACTTCAACGAAGCTTAAGGACTGCTCACCATCTGGGGAGAAGTTACAGCAGCTGATGGAGCCTTCGTGTGCTTTCTGAAAGGAACTTGGACCTTCTGACCTGAAAAACGAGCATGGGACAAAATGTATTTATATCATGGTACATGTACATGCTTACCTCACGGTGAAACCCTCTTCATTACCTTTGATACAAAATGTACATTTAAAAAAAATATATATATAATCGGACTAGGATATGGATGGACTATTTGTTTTAGTAATGTGGTCTATTTGAAAACTCTAAATTTGCTATTGTACCAGAATACTAATTGTTAACCTCTCCTGGTTGAAATTTATACCAGTTACATGTGTGCATTATCTGGAGCTTTTAATTTGCTACAGTACATGTGTACTCATTTTTCACTTTCGCCTTTTTTTTCTGTTTTTACTTCTAATTTTCTATGACATGCCCACACATTTTCTCCCAACACATTAATGCACAGACATTCCCGTTCGAGTCGCACTTAATGGTTTATACACAAGCATTTTGCAAACTTTAATTTTACATTGAACTGCAGCATTGGCCTCCCCTCCTCTTTGCAATGACTTCATACTTGTCCTGTATGTGTATACCATATTCCTCCCATGTACATGTACATTGTATAACCCTTTGTCTTCTGTGGCTATAAGAAAAAGCTTTAATGCTAAATATTCCACATTTTTAAAAAAAATCATGGTATTATACATGTATGTGTTACAACCCATGTGTAGGTCCCCGACGTCTATTTATTTATTTTTAATTTTACAGATACCTTTAAAGCCCTCATTCGGAAAAGTATGAGTAGGGAAAGTTTGTAACCATGCTGCAGATCCACTGTGTAATCCACATTACATGCTGCACCTTACACTGTTCAGTGAAATGAACTTTCAAAGATTAAGGCTTTCATTTCACCTCCTAGCCTAACTGTTCATCAGTCATGATCCATGTAGTTACCTGTACATTCCTGTAGAAATATCCCATATATTGATACATTTGTCCCAGGACACTGTGGCTAGTTTACGTTCATCACTGGTGCAGCAAGCAGCTGATATAATGTTGATATGGCCGCTTTTGGAACAGAAAGATTGACATCCATTATATTTTGACGAGATGTTTTTTGACATAAATTTATATCTTCATTGTCCCTGAAACCAATGTCTTAACACAAATTGTTTTAATTCTACTTTTTTTTTTTTTTTTGGTTGGGGGGGGGGAGCAGTATTGCTGCAAATATAACATATAAGTTGTAAATGGGTACTTGTATTGCAGTCCACATTGACTTGCATAGTAACAAAATTTATGCACAGTGATCCAAAGGATCTGTGTCCCCCGCCACAATACTGTAAATTGCTTTAATTTCGCTGCACAAAACCGTGAAAATTAACACACAGTCAAATAGTATTTTAACATTGTTTGAATGGGAATTATGTCCAAAATAGTGAAATTAAAACTACAGTGAAACGTCAAAAATACAAAAACTGTGAAAATTTATACATGCGAAAATAAAGCAATTTACAGTATACAGACTAAGAAAGCTTCACAATGTATACAGCATGTCTGGATGCACAAAAACTGATATGTTCTTGGGCCCTGTGACCTTGAAAATAAGTCAAGGTCAAAAGCAATAAATGGCACACATGCCCTTGGTATGATGCATCTCTGGTATAAATTTCATTATTCTATCTCTTAGGGTTCTGGAGATATGCTGCCGGCCCTCCGGAACCGGCCCTCATCCCTACTAATTCTATGTCCCCCTATGCCACCTTTGGTGGCGGGGGAGAAAAATACAGCAAAATTCTGGGACTGTTGTGAGTTGCCATTTCTCAGATTTTTTATCAGAAACATTTTTTTTTTTTTTTTGGTGTGTAAAACTTTTCTGACCTAGTAAAAACAGGTGATGACTTTGAAGGTGCGCTGCACATGTCCACCATTCCCTTCACTCTTAGCTACTTGGAAATCGTGCACCACCTTGCTACATCTGAGTGCACTGGCACAGTGTAATGTCATAACTAAGTGACACCTTGTGGGAAAAGACTGTACCAGAAACACCCAATTGGTGCATTTGTGACCTCAAGTTACACGTCAATGTCCTTAAGGACAGTTAAGACACCAAAAACCTTTGCATGGCCGATTTTGAAATTTTAACGGTTTTTACAAGATGAATGTCCTTTCTATTAGTTGTCAAAATTTTGAGCTTTTAACTAAAGTAGAAATATGAAAAAAATGCCTAAAACCACACAGGCATGTGGACATCCGAACGTCCATGTGTCATTCTTTTGGTTTTCAGCTGCCAAACGGAACAATGCCACCCATCAATCACACTTAACAGCCTGTCACGTGGCTGCAGGTAGCAACGGCCCATGGCAAAAGGAGAGTGGTATCAGGCTGGCAATGTGAAATAAGGCAGCATGCCGAAAGTACGTTTGTGGGCAGGGAAAAAATGCAAAAATGCTATCATATCATAGCCTCAGTGGTTTACTTTATAGTTATCATGCTTGTTTTGCGTTCTAATGAAGGGAGCCTTCAAATGTTCAAGAGGAGCAGGAATCATCAGACGATGTCCCTTCAAACTTCAAAGGCCGTGCTGCGATGGATTACCCCAGTGGTCCTTCACACCAGAGACAGGTGGGGAAAAAACTGACACCCTAATCAACAATACCCACGTACATAATAATATTTTATCGGAACCCAGGGATGAGGAAATAAAAGTACAAATAATCACATCGAAAAAAGCATAAACGTGAACAGCAGAGAAAACACACAAAATAGCGTTACAAAGCTGAGGATGGTAAGAGAAATGAAACTCATTGAGAAAACAACTGTAAAATAATGACAAGCTAAGTAAGTAAAGTGTAAAGACAAGTCTGACAAGCTAACTACATAAAGTATGCAGATAGGAGACGAGTAAATTCAATAAAACACTATCCCTAAAAACGGGATGAAGAGGTAGGGGGCAGAAGACCAAACCCGCTATCCGTACATTGACCACAAGTGGCTGCAGGCCGCCCCACCGAAGCAAGGCAACACAACTTTCGTTGCCAGGCTTGAGGTCACGGGGCCGGAAGGGCCGCCTCCATGACGTCACACTTTGAAACCAAACTGTTGCCGTTTGACAGATCGCAGAATAATGTTTTCCGTACTTCAAAGGCTCTTTTATACATGTGATTGGCCAAGAATTGACTGACAACCTACCCAAATGTTCAGGGACGATGTTTACTACATTTTGTACAAATATCAGCTCAACTTGAGCAAATGCTATTGTTTCAGAGGCAAATGATCAACATCAAAGGCCTTTGAAGCTTGTTTTCTCAGAAAGGATAATAGGATGAGAGCCCCACCTAAGAATGGTTATTCCAAGAATAAGGCTGGGCGTAATTTAATCCTGCTAACAGCTTTTGATTCTTTATTGTCTGAACTGCAAAAATGATTCAGCGATTTTCTGAATTTTGCTTTGTTCTTTTTCTATGAAATTAAGAAAATAAACATCCTAAAAATCAAAGGGAAAATTGAAACGTCAAACTTTGAGGATGGATAACAGAAAAACGAAACCAAACATAAAAAATCGCAGGAGCTTTTTTTGTTGCCAATATGTCAGGATTAAGATCCAAGTGTAATTATGATTTTATAACAAATAATTAGTGACTTATATCGACATTTATGGGGTGGATGCTTTGCGGTCAACTTTCAACTGTTTATTCAACAATTAACATCACAGACACCCAAATATGGGACATAAAAAGTCTTTGGAGTATGACGAGTACAGACATATTTGATATGTTATCCTAACGCAAATACATTTTGAGCTAGGATTGACTAAAGTGGGATTTAATTTTTGGTGTCTTACCTGTCCTTAAATACAATGTGGACAAGGTGAGTTGATATGCACTCAAAGTCATGAATAGCCCTGGCAAGTTTTCACTACATGTTTCAGACCAAGGACCCTCTATCAACAGTTGATAGAGGGTCCTTGTTCAGATATGATAAATATATTTTCAGAAGAGTTGCTGGATGACTCTTTGGTGTTTCTTAAAGGGAAAGCTCATCCTGTGGTCCATCAGATGACCAATGCCTGTCAATATTTGCATTGTGGTAGGATAGTGTAAACAAGAGGATCATGATGATCCTGTGCTCTGCTGACTGGGATCTGCTTTTACAGTATTGGAACACATGGACTGCAGTCTAGATTTGTACAGCTATATACATGTATGTAGAGTGGTAGCAAAGTTTGTCCTTAAAATAAATTTTGCAGACGGACGGCGGACGCAAACGGATTCTATAAGCTCTGCTGATGGTAGTACATGTATTATCAGTTGACAAACCTTGCTGTTTCAATGGCTGCCGGTGTACAGTGGCAGCACTCACTTACAGTCACAAAGTCTGATATCGCATAACTTTGTCAAAAATTAACATATCCACATTATTTTTGCAAACTTTCATTGTCTAATGTCCAACTATATTTTGATAAAATTTTAAGCAATTCTATCTTGCTGTTCTGGAGAAGAAGTCGAAAATAGCCTTAACATGCAAAAATTCATGAAAAAATAGGAAAAAATCGCATCACCTGGTGGCCAAAATGAGAACTAGTTGACCCCAGGTGACTCTATGTGCAATATCAAAGCAATTGGCCTGGTAGTTCTTGAGATGAAGAAATTTTTTTGTTTTCAAAAAATAAATTAAAAAATTCATTAAAAATAGAAAAATTATTGCATCATCATCTCCTTCGCAAACTTGGTAGAGGTTCACCTGGGCAACATCCATGTGCAAAATTAAAACATTCCATACAGCGGTTTTTGAGAAGAAGTCAACAGGGTAAATACAATAGTGTAATATATGCACCGTTATATATATATATATATATATATATATATATATATACAGCTGCAGCACTTCCTTACAGTTGGGAAGTTTGATATTCCATAACTTTGCCTTAAATTAACATATCAATTTTATTTTAGCAAACTTTCATTGTCTAATGTCCAACTATATTCTGATAAAATTTTAAGTTAATCTGTTCAGCCGTTCTGGAGAAGAAGTCAAAAATAGCCTTAACAGGCAATAATTCATAAAAAAATAGGAAAAAATCACAGTGCCACCTGGTGGCCAAAATAAGAACTAGTTGACCCCAGATGACCCTATGTGCAATATCAAAGCAATTGGCTTCGTAGTTCTTAAGATGAAGAAATTCTAATTTTTTTCAAAAAATAAATTAAAAAATTCATAAAAAATAGAAAAATTATTGCATCATCATCTCCTTCGCAAACTTGGTAGAGGTCCACCTGGGGATCATCCATGTGCAAAATCAAAACATTTATGTGGCGGTTTTTGAGAAGAAGTCGAAAATATAAAAAGTCTAACGACAGACGCAAACGGATTCTATAAGCTCTGCTGACTAACAAGTCAGCACAGCTAAAAATCCCTTATCAACCCCAGGAAGTGGACAGCAGCTCAGCCAATTAAAACCTATCAGAACTGCATGGGTTTTTCAGAGAGATAAAAGGAAAGCATGGTCACTGTAGTATGACCTCACAGCTAATGGGTCAGCCTACTGCCCCAAAAGTGGACCACTTTTTCATTAGGCTTTTCTTTACTTGAAGGAAAACAGTCAACCCTTTAGTGATAATCACAACAAAAACTTGGCTGAATTACATGTACTATAATGATTTCAGAATAAAATTTCTTGTTAAAAAAGACCTTTCATTCAACTGTCAGCCTATTACCACACTGTATATTTCCAGAGGGGAAAAGAACACTCCAGGTCAAAACCCTTCCTTGACTTGCATTGAGTGCAACATATCCGAGGCAGGGCAAGGAAAGCTGTTGACTCAGTCTAAATTTAGCATTGAAAATGTTAATACTGGTCATCATAAGACATGTAAGATGGTAATTTAACAAAGCATGCCACCATCAATACACTTACCTTAACGTGATGGTGTTTTGCTCACTGTGTAGATCATAAAATTTGGTTGTTTTGTCCATTGATGTCGTATAAATTCTGTCATCCTTTGGACCAAAGGAACAGCTGGTGATTGTGCTGGTGTGTAAATCTGAAATGAGACAATAAAATTTTAAAAAGTGCTGCATTTAACTTTTCACTGCTAATTTTGACAAAAAAAGAAGCTGATATATGCCCTGAATTGACATAACAATACTATAGATTCATATTCTTTGTAAAATCAATTTTCATTGAAGTATCAGCATGCCTGCAGTTAAAAAGGCCATGATTGTAAAGATACCATTTGACTGGCCCAGGCCAACAGCTTTCCCCTGTACACTTTGGGCACTTTGTAAGTGTGCTGAGGAAATCAGCGGATTCAATCAAAACTTGACACTGAATGAGTTCAATCAAAAGGAACACCATTCAGCCGCGTATGGCACATTTTTGTGGCGGTGAGCGGTGGATGGTGAGGATTGGCAGCAATGGGCGGAGGGACAGCGGCAATCGCCGCCCACTGCCGCATGTGTTCCAATGAATCCCACACCAGGGACAGTTTTTGAGACAGAATAAAATGAAAATTAACTAGGAAAGATGATTTGCTGCATAGCAAATCAGTATGTGTGTCTTAAAAGCATATTGGTATGACAATGTACAACTATTCCATAACACAGGGGTAGAAGTTGGCATGGCGTCTCTATCTTTGATTGCTTTGAAGTTATTCAAGATTTGAAATTTCTAATGGTGCTATTTAGCATAATTTAAATTGCTACAACTTTTATTTTTAATTCATTAGGTGCGCAATGGTCAACAACCCCCTACAAGAAGTTGGAATGACATCTCTATCTATTATAGTGTTAAAGATATTAAAGATTGAAAATTTCGAATACTGCTAATTAGCATAATTTAACATTTCTTTAAAATCAACAAAGCAAATTGCTCACCTGAGATACAATGAACCAGCTTTCCTGTGTCCACTTCCCACACCTTGACAGTGAAATCCAGGTCTGAACCACTGACCACATACTTGCCATCATGAGAGAAATTACAGCATGTCACCATCCCATCATGCTCCCCTTGCCACTGTGGTTGAAAGGTTTCCATGCTTACATAGTAATCAGTTTCCATGGCAATGTTAAGTCCAAATTCCAGGTGCCAATTAAATTATACAGATCCAATATTATGTTGACAAAGAACTTTTTACATTTTACAATTACAATGAAACCTATAATTTATGGTCATTGTCATAAAAGACGAACCATATTTGACATAGTTTAGGTCACATTTAATCTATAAATACAAATTTTACAATGACATAGACAGTCAAGTTTCAATTTTGTTGTTCCCCATTCTCTTCCCTTATTGGTTAATTTACTTTTTATCTCTTTGTTTTATTCACTCATTCATTCATTTGATTTCTTTTCTTCTTTTTTTTTTCTTCTTTTTTTTGGGGGGGGGGTGTTACATCATACTGACAGCATCAAACTGAGAAATGTATCTGGTAATGTTTCATAATTAAAAAAAGGGAAAAAAAGGAAAAAAAGTACATCTAGTGACCTTTCTTCATAGCTAGATCAATGTGTAAAACTCCTGCCAAATTTTTTTATCTAAAGAAGCTACAAGTAGACAAGACTTGTCATAAAATTTACTTAATTTACAAACAGCCTGATGTGTTCCTTGCCTTATGAGGTTCCTCCTGTAGTCAGTCAATGGCATTAATCCATCCAAGGCTCGGCCAAAATTTAAACTGGGTGAGTGGTCACTGGCACAGTAAATCTAACAGGGGGAGCCACCTATTTGGGGATTGCTCAACTGGGCAGTGACCAGACTGCACTTAGCTTTCCAGAGGAGTAAAATGAGACCATGAACGAAATAAACATATTTTGTTAACAAGTGGCCAGTGTGAACAGCCCATGCTCAGCTGACCTAGAGTTTCATCACACTTGTGATTCTGTGAACTTGGAATAGGATCAAGGTCACCCATATACTGAGTAAGTCTTACCTCTAAGGAAGAACACTCACATGTGCAACATCAAGGTCTATCCTAAAAAATCCAAAAATCACTGGAGCATGACCATTTGAACAAACTTGGTAGACACCCTCCCAAGGCACATTGCTACCAAGTTTGAAGTCAATCTAGATTACGGTTTTGGAGAAGAAGTTGCAAATGTGAATTAGCATCAAAATGTGAACAACTTTGTTTGACCCTTCCACAAGGAACATATCCAGCAAGTTTGAGCTTAATCCCTGTGACGGTTATGGAGAAGAAGTTGAAAATAGCGAACACAAACAAAAAAATCATTAAAAACAGAAAAAAATTGCAGCACCACCTGGTGAACAAATTAAAAACTAGCAGTTCCTAGGTGTGTGCCTGCATGATATCAAAGTAATTGTGTGAGCGGCAAGAGGCACTTTTTTAAGATTTATCAAAAAAAAGAACACAAAAATTCATAAAAAATCCAAAACCCACTGGTGCATGACCATTTGCACAAACTTGGTAGAGACCCACCTAAGGTACATTGTTACCAAGTTTGAAGTCAATTTAGATGGCGGTTTGGGAGAAAAAGTCGCAAATGTGAATTAGCGTTAGAATAACTATTGACTTACATAGTAATCAATAGGAAAGGTGCATTTACCGGTAAGTACCCGAATTGAAAAAAAATGTTAAAAATCAGGAATCCAGGGCAGTGCCACCTAGGGAACAACTTTGTTTGACTGTTCCGCAAGGAACATATCCACCAAGTTTCCACTTAATCTGAGTGACGGTTCTGGAAGAGACGTCGAAAATAGCAAAAAAATCATAATTTTTTTTCAAAAATTGCAGCACCACCTGTTGAACAAATTAAGAACTAGCAATTCCTAGGAGTGTTCCTGTGGGATATTAAAGCAATTGGATAAGCAGTTTCTGAGAAGAATATTTTTAAAGGTTTGCCCCAAAAAAGAACAAAAAATTCATAAAAAAATTCAAAAATCACTGGAGCATGACGATTTAAACAAACTCTGTAGAGACTCACCCAACGCACATCCCTTTCAAGTTTGAAGTGAATCTGGCTGACAATTTTGAGAAGTCGAAAATGCGAACTGTGGACTGAAGATGACGGCCAGATGACTGGATAGATGGATGGACAATGGACCCTCACAAAAGCTCAGCTGACTGACAAGTCAGCTGAGCTAAAAATAAAACAAATTGAATAAAAGTTAATGAATGAAAAAAAAGCCTAAAAAAAATCTGACTTAAGTAAAGAGAAAAAGTGCAGACCTGGAGCAGGTCTATACATGTATCTAGACATACCAGTATTGTGCCTGTCTCTGTGTCCCAAAGATTGACCTTCTTGTCCCAGCCTGCTGACACCAACCTGCAACAAATTATCACAATGCATGAAATGCAAACAGATACAGCACCTTCATTTGACATCGATGAAGCAGATTTTGTATATTTATATATGTGGAAATTATGTCCTATGACATGATTGGGTCTATGCAGTCATACAACAAAGCTTGGCAGCAATTGGAGAGCGGCAAAGCCTACATCAACCCCTCTCACAGCCAGCAATTTCTGATCCTGTTTTCAGTTTCCCAGGTTAGTCACATAGATATGTAGTACAGTGGTCCCCGTCTTGTTAGACCACCTAAGGGCTGCGAGGTACAAAAGTGGTCTCTCAAGACAGGTGTTTTTTTTCCAGACGTACAATAACATATAGAAGCAAAGCGTCTTAATATATCAGTCTTAAACAGACATGTGGTCTCTCATTGGAGGGATCTCTCAAGAGAGGTATACCACTGTGCCTGTATACATCAAAATTTGTCCATGACTGTGGGATCAGGTGATATTTTTCCATCAATAGCATTAGCTTGTTGGTGAGTTACTTGTGGGAGTGCAAACATATAAATATGGCTTTGAGCAGCAACACAACTAACCATCTTATGGAATCTGTACCCTCATAACTACATACAGCTATTTTAAAATGTCCGTATTATATTGACCTTTTTTTGGCATGTGACAGTGGTTGCGAAACTGACACCTCACATAAAATACGTGTAATGCATGAATTGCTCGCCATCTTTATTTATCTGGGGGGAGGGGGGCTGCAGAAACAGATTTTTAAATGAACAATTAATAATACATGTACTACAGTAGTCCCTCCTTTGAAAGACCACTCCTTTGGGAGACCACCTCCTTTGAAAGACTACAATTCTCAGGTCTTTTTGTAGTACTTTTCATGTTATTTATACCTCCTTTGAGGGGCCACCTGCTTTATGTGACCGCCTTTTGGGTGGCACTAGGGGCGGTCTCTCAAAGGAGGAACTACTGTATAAAAATTTGTTATAGGAAGATCAACACTTTAACCCTCTACAGTGCTGAATGAGGACCGAGTCAAGAGCTTTCCTCTGCAAACTTAAAAGTGCATCAAAGAAACGCTGTTGACCTGGCATGGACTATTCTTTATTCTGTGGAAATAAAGGCATGCTCCCTGGTACTTCAATGAAAGATCTTTTTGCCAGGAGTTTGCATCTGGAATCATTATGGTAATTCTGGTGGTCACAAATTTTAGGTGCGTTCAGGTAATCATTAACACATGCACATAGCTAAAGGTCGAGCTGGAGTTGCCATGTTACCTGGTAGCATTATTACTGGCCCTGGCTTGGCTGATATACATGGAATGTCCGCCCCCATATGTTCGAAGCACCTGTCCTGACTCAAAGTCCCACAGTTTCAGTGTTTTGTCCCAGGATGAGGTCAACATCTGAGAGTCGTCATTGATAAACTGACAGGACTGCACTGAGTCAGTGTGGTCACGCATGACACGCACTCGCACCTACAACACAAAAGTCCAACATTTAATTTACATGAAGTCAAACATTCATATCCTTTATTATCAGGCTGTAAATCAATGTCAGCTTAGTGTCCTTGTCCGTCTCCCCCCCCCCCCCCCCCCCACACACACATGTTGTGAGTGATGTCTGAAGGGTCAAAGCAAATATTTTGGAGGTCTGCGCAGCAGGCAATAATACTCAATAAAGACACTACAATTTTCAGAACACAAAATTTTCTCCATGTGTAAATATGGTGCATGTACATTATTTGATGAAACTGAAACCCTTTGCTCTGAACAAACATATTCCTAAATTTATTCATATATAAAGTACATGTATATATTTGATAAAGCCATAACCCTTTGTTCTGAACATGCACAGGTGGTCTTTCATAGGGGGTATTAGTAAGATCAGAATACCAAACAAAGTGCCCTGAAAAGGTCGTCTTTCAAGACAGGTGGTCTATCATTGGAGAGGTCACCATTGAAGCCAAGGACCATTGTACTGTAAAATTTGCTGTACTTAATATTTTCATCAAATTCTGATAACTTGTTCAATTAAAAGGCAATCAGAGATTTGCAGGATGCATGCCCCCTCACCTCATTTTTAACCTTGCTAATCACAGGTCTCATTTTGAAATGACTGTAGTCAATTAAAGTTAGCTATCACTGTGACCAAGATACTTGACCAAGTAACCTACTTTTATGCATGAAACACTCTTGTGTCCAGATACACAGTGTGTAAAGTTTCATGATTCTAAGTGAAAAGACAACAGAGTTACAGCCTGGACATTAAGTTTTACATGATTGTACTACCATGACCCAGATACTTGACCTAGTAACCTAGTTTTGTTTCATGACACACCTTTTGGTCAGGATATATGTATGTGTGAAGTTTCACAAAACTAAGTTAAATGATAATAGGAATTATAACCTGGACACAATTTTCTAAGGATGTGTCACTTTGACCTAGATACTTGACCTAGTGACCTACTTTTGGTGCATGACCCACACCCTTATGAGTAGATGTACCAGTGTGTAAAATTGCATTCATCTAAGTTACATAGTATAGGAATTACAGCCCGGACATGATTTTACATTAATATATGTCACTGTGACCCAGATACTTGACCTACTGACCTACTTTTGGTACATGACACAGTCTTCTGTCCAGATGCACCTGTGTGTAAAGTTTCATTAATATAAGTTGAAGGCCAAGCAAATTATAGCCCAGACACGAATAGTGGAGACCCAGATACTTGACCCAATGACCTACTTTTGTTTCATAACATACTTTTAGGTCAAGATATGTGTGCATGAAGTTTAATGAAACTAAGTTAAATAGTAAAGGATTTATAGCTCGGACACAATTTTACAAGGATATGCTACTGTGACCCAGATACTTGACCTAGCAACCTACTTTTGCTTTATGACACCCTTATGTCTAGATGCACCTGTGTGTAAACTTTCATGAATCTAATTTGAAGGACAAAAGAATTACAGCCAGACATGAAGTGTAATGTAGTTTTACATGATTGTATCACTGTGATCCAGATACTTGACCTACTGACCTACTTTTGTTTCATGACATACCTTTAAGTCAAGATATGTGTGTGAAGATTCATGAAACTAAGTTGAATAGTAAAGGAATTATAGCTTGGAAAGGTTTTTATAAGGATATGTCACTGTGACCTAGTTACTTGACCTACTTTTGGTGCATGACACACTCTTATGTGTAGATGCATCTGTGTGTAAAAATTCATTATTCTAAGTTACATAGTAAAGGAATTATAGATAGCCCAGACATGATTTTACAAGGGTATGTCACTGTGACCCAGATACTTAACCTACTGACCTACTTTTGGTACATGACACAGTCTTATGTCCAGATGCACCTGTATGTAAAGTTTCATTAATCTAAGTTAAGGGACAAGCGAATTATAGCCCTGACACAAATAGTGGACGGATTTCTCCTTTGAAACTTAAAAGCTTCATACACTATTCCACCATACTGACACTGGTATAAACCCGTAAATAGTAATACAATTTTTAGTAACATATAGTTGACGAGAGGTGTTATGAGGTAAAGTGTGCTAAGGTATTAGTATTATGGATGGATGCAGGGAAAAAGCGATTACTATATGCCTCTCCTCTAGCAGGAGGGGAGCATAACTAGTAATCACCAAATCCACTGCTGACATTCTACATCTAACGTTGATCACTGAATATATGAAGAATTCAAAACCATAAGACCACTAAATTATCACCACCTTTTAAGTTACTTACGTCTGATACCTCTTCCTTTGCTGCCCCCGCGTAATTCCTTGTGCGATGCAAGAAATGTGCATCTGGCTCAAATGCCTCAATGCCTGCCATAATTGAGTCCAATTAGTGACAGTTTTTCGATTCTTGTTGCTTGTTCGTGGCCCTTATAACTGGTGTAATGTTCTGAGGACAATAGACTGTTAACCTAACATGCTAAAAGAATACTTTTGTCCTTCTTTTCCTGCCAGTGACACTGAACTTTATAGCATTTCAGCAATCTCACACTTGGCCTCAGAAATACAATTTTAGGGTCCACAAAGTTTGGTCACAAACAGATTCCAACAAACATCATAATTACAGTAACCACAAACTAAGATAAAATAAAAATAAAGTTGCCACAAAAAAGTGTTTAAGTTAGCAGTGGTGCAAGCCTTAGACAATAAGTGGTAATCCATCCATCCAGTCATTTTGCACAAACCATGGTCACTGCAGCATGTGTCCTGATTGGTCGACTGCTCAGTGCTTGGCTGTTTTTGTATTGAGCAGATTACGGTGATTAAATAAAGTACCAGGACTCAATTCAGTCACTGCTCGTATTGTGGTACTTATGGTATACATACAGTTACAGCTTGTGAACTGTTTTGTGCTGTGTTCTAAAAGTTTAATCCAGTGATTAAGATCAGAGAATAAGGTTTTGCTGAATGAAAACATGAAGCCTTTAACATATTTTGGCATGTGTTTACACCCAAGTGGATGTGGCATAATTGACCATGTGAATGAAAATTCAGGGGGAGGGAGGGAGGGTGTTTTCATAATCTGCGAGGATAAATTCATTTGCAGCATTTTGTCTACAATCAATCCAATTAGGCATATGCAATTAATTCTTTGAAGTCAAAACTTTGATCTCTTGTGCAGTGCTCTGTCTATAGTCAATCAAATTAAGAATTTGTAATTAACACTTCAAAGTAAATATCTTAATCATAATAACTTGTAACAGGTTTCTGTATTGGAACTTTTTTCCACTCTAAGCATATGTCAATTATGACAAGCCTAAAAGTGCACTGCAGTAAATTCACAAGTAAATCTCAAGTTGGGCCCGGAAGGAAAAGCTTCACAACAATAGTTGGACAAAACAAACACTTGTCCCATGTCATCAGTCCAAAAATCCCTCCTTTAATCCGGGACAGTTTCCTGCCATGCTGAACAATATGTTTCCTTCACTCACATTATTTTTGTGCTGAAAAAGTGATTCAGATTGTGATTGGTCTACTTTAGTTGCCATGGGAACAGACAACAGTGCAAAGGGGCACACATACTGCCAATGGGCCAGGTGAAAATGATCAACTTCCTGATGGACCTATCAGTCTATCAGAAGGGTGACAGTGCTCATTACCCTTCTCATAGAGAAATCTTGAAGACTGTGGGGGCAGACTAAGTCTAGTATTTAATACTTTAATACAGAGCTTGGTCTGCCAAGGAGGCAACCTCGAAAGATGAAAGTTCTAGATCTAGCTTTGCTAAACTTGACCAAACAGTGCATTGACAAGTAAATGGAAATTCCCTTCTCCTCCCTCTAACACAGAATCATACAAGTGGCATGCCTAATCACAAGAATTGATTATGTATGTTATATCCATACGTAATTCCAGATTTAAGAACCCCAAAGTCTATGCACATTAATACGGCACCTCTATTGACACAGTACAAGTTGACAGACCAGTTTAAATTAACATGTTTATAATACATAACATCTGATAATAGACCAATTTAAGTTTGGCTGACACATATCACCGATCAAACTGATAAACCAATCACTTCAAATTCAACGAAACTTGATGGAAAGTCATGGAAGCACGACGACTGAATGTCATTTCAATCATTCACAGAAGTTGGATAGGTATTTTATCTAAGACCGTCAAATGACTCGGACAAAAAAGTGCGCACAATCAACAAGCCCAGGTAAACATGGTAAAAGACTCATGCTCACTCACTTCCTCTGTGCGGTAAGCAAACCAACAGAAAGGTACGTCAAAGTCACTTCCTGCTATCAGCAATTAACATGATTAAATGTTTATAAATTGTGCGTGAAATGCCATAGAAATGTGATTTTTAATTTCAGTTGGACTGGGATAGGAAAATAATATTTCATGAAAATTATTCTATGAATTTGAAGAAAAGAATGTAAGCCACTTGTGTATGCTGTTTCCAACAAGCAATCCAGTGACATGTACAGATTACATGTATGTGATAATTGTTTCTAACAAACGATACCAATGTAATGAAATGTGTACAGGGAAAAGTTAATGGACAAACCAGTTCACTGAAAAAATGAAATCACACATTGTGTTAAACACTGATTTAATTTTGTATTAAAATAACATAACAGTGTTTATTTTCCTATGAAATGTTATATTTTGTCACTAACTATGAACGACATGATGATATACATTTACTTGAGGGCCACCGATTCAAACACATGCAAGAAACAAGACAGCCTAAAAACATGGTTTTACAAATAGGCAGCTTAAAACATGGTACTCAAACATGGTACTCAAAGAGACAGCTTAAAATGTGGTACTCAAATAGACAGCTTAAAACATGTACAGTACTCAAACATGGTATTCAAATAGACAGCCTAAAACATGTAAAATGTAGTACTCAAATAGACCGTTTAAAAATGCAACACAAACAGGCTACTTAAATAGACAGTCTAAAATGTGGTACTCAAATAGACAGCTTACAACATAGTACTCAAATAGATAGCTTAAAACACGATACTGAAACATGGTACTCAAATAGACAGTCTAAAATCTGGTATTCAAATAGACAGCCTAAAATATGGTACTCAAATAGACAGCCTAAAGCATGGTACTCAAACGCTGTTAAACTGGCCTCTAGGTCACCTGAAAACTGGCCAAAACTGGCCCAGGATCAAATTCCACCTCCATCAAATTTTTGTTCTTGACATATTTCACCTGAATCGAAACACAATTTAAATGAGAAAATTTGTAAGAGCCCCACACCAAGGAAAGCGGTTGATTCAGTCTTGAACTAAATCTTAATCAGGGGGTGGGGGGGGGGGGGTGTAAGCATATTCATTAGGTTAGCAGTGACAGTCACAAATTGTTACATACATGTATAACTGTTCATTCAGATTTTAAGTGTGCTAATGTTTTCATTTTCTGAGAGCTACCAAACTGGAATCATATGATTCTGCTTATAACAATTTTATAATTAGATGGTAACAACGATTACATTTATAGCAATTACACAAAAGATAACCATAATTCAACACAAATATCCACTCTGCTCATCCAACTTTGAAGATATATAGGACCCTCAAATCTGCAGCTTATATTTCATGCAATGAATCAAAAACACTTGCCCCTGACTTTAAAAAAAAAATTACTGCTGTTTTTCTGCCAGAGTTATTTAACCCTTTCCCCCTCAAACCGGCCAAAACCGGCTGGTGGTCAAATATCGTCTGCTTCAGTGTTTTCAACTAATTTCAACAGTAATGAAAAACAATTTTGACTGAGAATTGTAGATGAGCCATATGAAGATCACATGCCCCAGGTCAACAACTTTCCCTGGCATGAGTTGGGCACTTAGTGCCCAACTCATGCCAAGGAAAGTTGTTGACTCAAGTGTCAATTCAAGGGGGAAAGTGTTAAAAGCAATTTTCTTTAATGTGTCATCATCCCAATGTCAAACATCTGTATCTAAGAAGAACAACAAATATCTAAAATTTTAAACACATTTTAAAAAAAAATTGCAGTATGTTCTACTATTTGTCATATATTTGATGCTTAAATACATGTATGTGTAAACGTAGAAGCTGAATCACAAATTTATATCAAAGAATGGCCATCACTTTTGTTACTGCTGTGAAAACAATGCTTTCAAGAAATACTACTACAGTGCCACATCATGAGTCCTCAGTTTGTATAATTTCTAGGATCACTGACAACCTGTCGTATATTGTTAAAGTCATCTCCATTAAATTACATACATACTGCAGAGAGAAGAATGAGCTGTTTCAAAATTTCAAACACTGTACAGCAGAGAACAAACATTGACTCATATTGACATATAATTGCATAACTGGGACCCTAAATGTATGTATGTATGTATGTATGTATGTGTGTATGTATGTGTGCATGTGTGTGTGTATACATATTGTATACATGTATAAGGTTTCCTGTGTATTTTTAGTACACCAGATGCGCATATAGATCTGTATACATGTCTCTTAATTAGTACACAAATATGCACGATAATATTCAGCATCATGCCACTGTAAATGACGTTGGCGTAGGCCAGCCTATCAAAACTTCCAATAGTCAGCTGATCATGAAAGGTTACAGGCACATGTGGGAACATAGAAGTTCACAGAATATCATTTTAATACATGCACATGTACTTTTACAGACAGACCTTGTGTGAGAGGGAGGGGATGACTTGATCAAAATAGTATTCTGTGTGCACTCAGAATAATGATTCCTGTTGTGAAGGGCCACTTACCAAAGATTCTTCCAAAATCTTTAATGTTTTTAATTTTTAATGGCATTGCGCACATCCTAATTAGACATCTATTCAGGAGGAAGCCATTGTTTAAAATATTCAAGAAAAGCAGATACTAAACAACTCATCAATAAAACCCAGTGAGACATGTCAGTCAGCTCAGCTTATAGTACTGCAGTACCGGTATATTTTCAACTTCTCCTGGGAAACAGTTTGCTGGATCATCTGCAGACATGGTGGGGTCTTACGTTGTGTGGAAGTTTGTTCAAAAAGGTCACACTTCAATAATTTCATTAATCTTTATGATTTTATTTGATTTTGTATTTTTAGAAAATCTTCAAAAATCTTATATGAAATTCCTGGTCCAATTGCATCAAAATTGTACAGAAACATTTCTGGGTACTCATGAAGCTTAATTTGACAACCCTTTGCATTATAAATAAAGCAGGACTGCATATTCAACTGAACCACACACACATTTTTGATCTCAATACAGCTAAAATATTTCAGCAGATGAGATTTTTGACAGGTAATTCTTTCTTTGGGGTGCTTTAATTAAGTAAACCAGCATCCACCAAAACTTATCAACATTCACTCAAAATTTTTATTATATGATCTACACATCACAGAACACCATGTGCTCCATTGAGCTGTAGTCTTATAAACCATGGGAAAATAAATTCACTTGCTCATTGTATTTCTGCATATTTCAGTCTGATATCAATTTTCCTTCGTAACTATAGTACAAGAATATTGACACATACATAGTGCATGATATGATTAATATAATTTGGAAATCGCAACATAAAATTTTGTAGAAAATGTCAGATAAATTTTGGCTACAGCTTCACAGAATGTAGCCCTGTGACTGTGAATTACCCACATGGGCGTAGAGGAGTAAAAACACAATGCACCTGGTAATACAATCAATCCTGACCTGCAACCAGCCTTTTTACTTCCCATAACTTGGAGGAAAGACTCTCCTGGCAGAATCGTGATGAGCTTATATTAATGATGGTTTAACCTTGCCTGAACTGGCTACAGCATATAATTTGGATCAGAATATCATAAACACAAACAAGCACATAATGTGCAGGTGTACACTGCATGGTCAGATGTGTTACTACTCAACTC
This sequence comes from Hermodice carunculata, assembly GCA_964020975.1. NCBI lineage: Eukaryota > Metazoa > Annelida > Polychaeta > Eunicida > Amphinomidae > Hermodice > Hermodice carunculata. The sequence continues at coordinate 5,110,832 of OZ026624.1, read as the reverse complement.
ATTTTACCATACAAGATGAAGGCCTGGTCATCTTCACAAACTGCATGAAGATGTCTTTTTTTTTTCTTTTTACAAATTCCATGAAGCTGCCTTTGATTGTTTTTGACACACAGTAGCAACATCATACCATGGCACACCAATCATCTGCCCCCCCCCCCACCTCCCCCCCCACACACACACACACTAAAATTTTAAAATGCCTTAATAAAAATTAAAAGAACATGAGGGGGATATTGTTTTATACAGAACTTCTGGTCCATCATACAGTTCATTCTCTGATTAAAATTAGAAAAACAAAAACAAAAAAACAAGAAGCCCATGGGCTTAATGCTCTGCTAGCTGGCACTGTGGCTATATTGCACCTCTTCATTTCAAAGTTGCAAGGCCTCAAGTGGTTTCTGAACATATAAAGCTTATGTAAATTTAGTGTATAAACTATGCATCAGAAGGCACTTCGTTCCACATGAAATCATAGCTTATTTGCACAATTCCTATGATGGATATTGTTGCATGTGCCAAGACAACAGTGAGTGAGCCTTTTTAACTTTACATCCTCAGTGAACTTGGGACAGAAGATCAAGGTCACCCAGATTATGTAATACAAGAGGCCCATAAGCCTGGTGTTGTGCTGACATTGCCATTGATGTCCAAGCTACACCTTGCCATTACAAAATCACCTTTTCAACTTTACAGGCATGGTGACCTCACAAAAATAGGTCAAGGTCACTGATATTACATAACATTCTGCCTTTGGTCATGGTCTATACAAATTTGACAAGTCTAATCCAATTACTTTTCCAAATATGGAACATTACATCTTAAAACACATGTTGAATCATAATTTCCATCAAATTATAGGTGGCGCCACTTTTCTTCACCAGCAACTTAGACTTTCACCTCCCCCGCAATCCCACCAAATTGGGTGAGGATCTGCCTAAAGTTAAAGATGCTAGAGTGTTCACAATATTTTTACATTTTGACCCTTTTATGTAATTAATTAACATTGTAGGCGGCACCACCAATATCAAAGTGGGCCTAGATTTTTATGTACCCTATAAGTCCTGAAAGTTATGTTGGGCTAACTTGAAATTTGTGGACTGTATCGCACTAACGAGCAAAAGTTTACGGTCAGATGAACAGATGGAAGGACCGACCGACATGAACGGTCACATAGGCTCTGCAACCTTTGGTCAGCAGAGCTAAAAATAGTCAGAGCATGCTGATTTTGAGCAGGCATCTGGTCCATTTTGAGGTACATCTCTGACATAACTTTATGGAGCTGCAGTCATTATTTTATTAGATGTTGTAGTAACATCAGGGTGGACAGACAGATTATCACATACATGGATGAATAATGCGAGGGATGACTGTTCCCTCTGACACTTAATGCACCAAGGGTAATAACTGTGCTGTCCAACTGAAAATCTCTGTAGCCAAATTTTCTTTCCATGTAGCATTTTTCCACTTCTTCACACGAGAAACACTTATTCTGGAGAAAATCTGTAGCAGTTTTGAAGGGCTTTGTAGCAAAATTTTGCTACAATGCTCCAGTTGGACAGCCCTGAATAACTACAAACTGCTTTCCCTCCAGGCCTTTCGTCTTATTGCCTGCATTTTGTACCTTTTTTTATATTCTTTTGTTAACCAAAAAATTCACCTCAAAATGAATTCAAAATTTAATTTTTACCTGAAATATATGAGATGTATGGCCACAGCCGAGGTGAGACTACGCAACACCCTGGGCCAAGACAAATACTAGTTTAACACCAGGAAAATCAAAGTCTTAGCTAAAATATGGCATGATCACCCAAAAAATAAACTCATTTGAACTGCTCTACATTATGGCCTCGGAAATTAAGTGCAAGTTCCCATATGGACAATTTAAGAACTGTGAGCCCTGGATCCACCTTCCGTTGTACAAGATATGCACATTAATTTCCCACCACAACTGCATACCTGATTGCCTGTAGTCTCGCTTGGCGAGATATGGGTCAGTACCTATTGGGACAAGCAAGATATTACTTATATTTTGGAAATAAAGAATACTTAGATGGAACTTTTTCTTATGGCTCGGGATGTATTAGATGAATACCGGTTTGGCATTTGTGAACTTAAAATTTCTCAAAAAAAAAAGCTGATTTTGTGAGAAATGGCATATGGCCCTGTCAGTGACAGTGATGTGACCGGCACGTCGCCCATGATCGCCTAGCATCAAACCCGTGCTTTGTGGTGGGAAATTAAGATGCATAAGGCGTATTTCCAAGCAATACGATGAGACATGCATATTAATTTCCTGCCACAAAGCATGGGGCTTACACCAGTCAATCATGGAGGACACATGGGCATATCGCTGTCATAGACAGGGCCAGATACTTCTTTCTCAAAAAATTACAATCTTTTAGAGAGATGTAAGTTTACATATTGTAAAGTCATATTCATTCAGCACATTCCTAAATTGGTAACAAGAAAGAAGTTCAGTCTGCTTGTACTAAGTATTCTTTATTTCCAAAATACTAGTAATATCCCACTTCCCCGCACAGCCAGTGACCCAAATGCAACGGCGCCAGGCGGGACTATGGTTACTAAGACAACCAGGTATGCAGTTGTGGCGGGAAATTAATATGCATGTCTTGTATTGGAGAAAGTCCTAAACCATTAGGCAATAAAATAAACCCCTGTGTACAGTCCTTAACTTAATTGCATTTATTTTCGTCAATAAGGTCTCAATTTTTGTTCATCAACAAAAGAAAGAAAAAAAGGAGAGAACTTTTTTCAATCTGAATTACTCACAAAAAAAGGGGAAAAAACCATGATCTTACTCTGATACACTTAAGTACCTTGCAAGCAAGCATATACAGTGGTACCTCTTTTGAGAGACCACCCCTACGGCGGGTCAAAATGCGGTCTTTCAAAACAGGTGGTCTTTCATTAGAGGTACAACAACATGGAAAAGATAGTGCAGTGTTCTGAGAGAGTGGTCTTAAAAAGATATTCGGTCTCTCAAGAGAGGTACTACTGTACACGTTTTTACTACTAAGCAGAAAAGTAGGGAAGAAAAAACAAGTTTCCTTTTCAAAAGGAACCCGACTTGCCTGGTAAATTATCATGATATGAAGTACATGTAGTATAAAAAGTGAAACGGAATTTAAACTAGGGGTTGAAAACAGAACCACTTAAAATGCCGTTCACAGGGTCAATGTGTTTATGAATTAATCGGAGATGTGTGTGGGATCACTTGTGATCTCCGCATGGTCAAACATACATGGATGCCGTACATAGCTTTTCATGTTGTAGTTGGCTGAAATAACCATAAATCTAAAGATGTGTCAAAAACGATGTATTTTTATTGTGCATAAATGGAAAATATATGCGATGGAGTACAAAAATTTGCGAATGGGCTAAAGCGGAATTTTTGGCACTGTGTCTTTGATAAAGAAATATGAAACTGTAAGTAGTATCATTGAGTGCAGAAGTCGTAATCCCTCAAACTAAAACAATGGCAGACTGCATACAGTCTAACAAAAATAGGTTTCTGCCCGTCCCACTTCCCCATAGATGGCATTTCAGTCAGTAGCGACAGAATTGTGTAGTCACATTACTTTACATTGGTAATTTGCTTAAACCCACTGTATGTAAAAACACCAAATTTTTCATGGTAAACCTGGTGTACTAAGACCAGTTTTTTCAAGGTTATTTCACCCAAGGAGACTACATGAAGCCTCCTTGCTTTAACATACAATCCAAGGGGGACACATGTACGCAATTGTTGCCACCCTCCCCCCCCCCCCCCCCAAAAAAAAAAGCTGTGTGCTGGGTTGTGTATTCTGCTGCATACACAAGAAATTCCTAATTGTAACATCGTCCACACAACTACAAATACCACTCACATATCAAGTCTTGCCTGAGAAACAGCAGCAGGTGATTCTTAGACAACAAACCAAATATATAGTGAGTCCATATACTGTCAGTGTATGTGCGAGTGACACAGGCCATATGCATGTGTATTACATGTATTGGGTTTGCACTTTCCTTAATGATGTTAATTGAATAACGTGTGGACAGACCAGATACGAGAAATGCACATTGCATTGTTTTCCAAGTTATCCCAGATCAGGGACTGTACATATATAAGTCCACCAGCATCAAAGAAGCACCCCCCCCCCCCCCCCCCCCGATTAGCAGGCACCTCTTTACAATGGACACCTTTCTTTGGTCCCATTTGATTTTCCTATTAGCTACATTTACATGTTAATGAACCTCTCTGCTGTGCACAGCTCCTTACTAGATGGGCAGTGGGCACCTTAAATGTATACCAAAATCTGCTACTGTGGGCACTTACAAAAAAAAAAAAAAATTAATCAGCACATGTATTTGGATTGTTTTCTTCTCAAACTGTCCTTTTTGCCCCAGGGATTATCCCCTTCAAAGAGCCAGGTTCTTCACAGCACACAGTGTAATTTCCTTACCACATCAACCAGTGTACATGTAGTATAGGCCCGTCAGCCAGCCAGTGTGTATATATTAAAAGCATAATAATTTTCTAATTAAGTCTGTGTGTGAACACAGATTTCATGTTTTTCCTCAAATAGTTATGTCTGGGTGCCAACCCAGACATATTGTTCTTTCTTTTTCTTTCTTTCTTTCTTTCTTTCTTTCTTTCTTTCTTTCTTTCTTTCTTTCTTTCTTTCTTTCTTTCTTCCTCCTCTCTCTCTCTCTCTCTCTCTCTCTTTCTCCCTCCCTCTCTCCCTCCCTCCCTCCCTCCCTCCTTTCTTTCTTTCTTTCTCTTCTTCTTTCTTTCTTTCTTTCTTTCTTTCTTTCTTTCTTTCTTTCTTTCTTTCTTTCTTTCTTTCTTTCTTTCTTTCTCTTTCTGCCAAATTTGTCCAGAGCTTTTCTCTGACACCATGCAAGCTGCACTGTTTCAACTTGGCATGGTAATACACCTAGTAGAGAAGTTGTCTCTCTGATTTGGGATAGTTATGGTGTTCAAAATTATGCTTAATTATGGGCATTTAAAATTTTAAAAGCTCCATATCTTCAAAACTATTATAGATAGATACAAAATTCAAAGTTCACCATTTAGGTTTGTGACATCTGCCAATCCAATGGACAGTAAACAAAAGTTGCAAAATTTTAAATTCTGCTAATTTAGGCACTTTGAAAATTTAAATCTTGAATATCTAAGAAAATATTACATGTAGCTTCACCACATTTATGTCAGAGATGGTCCCTATAATGGACCAGATACCTATCAAAAACCAGCTACCTTGGACAATTTTTGGATTTTTATGATTTTTTTTTAGGACATATGTATTTTCCAATCTGGGCAGATACATGTACAACTGTATAAGTGATATAAGTTTGTATCTCGAAAACTGTGCATTTTTGGGCCACAGTTTCTATTAAACATGAATAGGAAATGGCACATGGGCTTTTACTTGGTGCTGTCCTTTTTGACCTTGAGTGACCTTGAAAGGTCAAATCAAGGTCACACACCATGAAAATCTTTGTATATGGAAAAGTGCACTGTAGGGCCATAGTTACTATCAAACATGAATAGGAAATGATATATAGGCTTTCATGTGGTGCTGTCTTTTTGACCTTGAGTGACCTTGAAAGGTCAAAGCAAGGCCACACAGCATTAGATTCTCTGTATATGGAAAACAGTGCACTTTGGGGCCACAGTTACATGAGTAGAAAATGACATATAAGCTTTCATGTGGTGTTGTCTTTTTTGATCTAGAGTGACTTTGAAAGGTCAAAGCTAGACATGTCTACCTATATCATTCTGCAACACTTTTCACCAACTTGGCCATACTGTTAACATGCCATTACACATTTGGAGCTTATGTCACAGCTGCATACATTGCATTGCAGTTTCTCCAGGCACTGAGACCGATTTGCTAACCAGCAAATCAAATTTTCCAGTTCTTCTTTCTTTCTTTCTTTCTTTCTTTCTTTCTTTCTTTCTTTCTTTCTTTCTTTCTTTCTTTCTTTCTTTCTTTCTTTCTTTCTTTCTTTCTTTCTTTCTTTCTTTCTTTCTTTCTTTCTTTCTTTCTTTCTTTCTTTCTTTCTTTCTTTCTTTCTTTCTTTCTTTCTTTCTTACGACCAAATTTGTCTGGAGTTTTTCTCGGACACTTTTATTCCAAAAACCACCAAACTTGCCATTATGACTGACCCACCAGTGAAATTAGGCACCTGACTCAGAATAGTCATAATGTTTAAAATTATGCAAATTATGGGCAATTAAAATTTCAAAAGCTTTATATCTTCCAAAATATTATAGCTACACCCAAAGTTCTAACATAGACATATAGGTTTGAGACATCTGGCAAATCCAATAGCATGCAAACAAAAGTTGGGGAATTTTACTGTTTGCTAAATTCAGTGAATTTCCCAACAATCCACATTTTGACAAGGGCTTCTGCTGTACTGCATGTTATAAGCCTCCATGGTGCTGGGCAACCATTTTGCATTCATGATACTTGAACCTGTCTCATAGGCAGCGGTCTAGCCATGCCTGCTGGGTTTATGGTTTGAAAGGTTTGGGTCTTATGGCAAATGGGAGTGGGGGGGGGGGGGGAACGCCCAACAACTGTGTGATGAGGTTCTCAATAAAATACAGAGAATCTCTTTCTGTTCATGCAAGAAACATATCTGATCCATGTTCACACTAATGCTGCACAGAGCTGTAAGTGCACCATGCCTGAGACTGACCAGTCAGAGTCAGTGTCCTAGCTGGTCTGTTTTGGCCTGAGGCTAGGAGTCTGCTGGGCTTATCAGTCCCAAGGGATCAGATGAACTGGATTTCTAGGCAGAACAAGCCAGAGTGTACCCTCTGTTAAAAATAGACTACATACAGAGCTGAGTTTGCTGGACCCACCAAAGTCTGGACTTACAGTCTTCAGTGACTGTTTTCACAACTTGGTGAATTTTGAAAATGTGTGTGGATTTGTGTCCTCTCATTGGACACTTTCATGTCTTTGTTTTCTTGTAACCAGTGAGATGAAGCCTGCTCTTCATAGCCAACACTGAGTCAGTATAGTGCATGTCTCACTTCACAGGTACATGTACATGTAGTTTTGTGACAGCATCTGTTAAAATTTGTTTATGTAATAAAGGAACAAAGATAGTTTTGTATTGCATGTATACACATCCCTCTGAATTATAATATGTGTACACTGTACATGCACATATACTCATCAATACTGCTTAGAAGGGCTGACCCTCTCAGGAGTGGGCACTTTTCTCTGGTCGCGAGGGTACCCACTGTTGAGAGGTTTCACTGTACAGTGGTACCTGCAATTTAAGACCACCCCTAATGCCAGACAAAAGTGGTCACATAGGACAGGCAGTCTTTCATCTCACATAAATTTTTCTTTCTTTCTTTCTTTCTTTCTTTCTTTCTTTCTTTCTTTCTTTCTTTCTTTCTTTCTTTCTTTCTTTCTTTCTTTCTTTCTTTCTTTCTTTCTTTCTTTCTTTCTTTCTTTCTTTCTTTCCTTCCTTCCTTCTGACTGACAGACTGACTGACCAAGTTGGTCCACAGTTTTTTTTTCAGACACTATTGGAAAAAACCACCAAACTTGCAATGGTGACTGACATAACCAGCAAATTTGTGCATCTCATTTGGAATAGTCATGATGTTTAAAATTATACAAATTTTAGAGGCGACAAAAATTTTAAAAGCGCCATATCTTCCAAACTATTGCAGATGGACTCAAAATTCAATGTGCAAATACAGTGGTACCTCTTTTGAGAGACCGCCCCTACGGCAGGTCAAAATGCGGTCCCTCTAAACAGGTGGTCTTTCATAAGAGGTACAACAACATGGAAAAGATAGCACAGTGTTCTGAGAGAGCGGTCTGTCATTAGAGGGGTCTGTCAAGAGAGGTACCACTGTATAGGTTTGCCGACAGAATGGACAGTATAAGTTATGTAGAATTTCAAATTATGCTGATAAGGGGCATTGAAAAATTTAAAACTTGAGTATCTCCAAAACTATAGTACATACAGATGCCATTCCAAGTTAGATTGATAGGTTTGTGGCAAAGCCGCATCCAATGAACCATGAAGCAAAGTTGTAGGATTTTAATTTATGCAAATTAGATGAATATGCAAAATGTAAATTTTTAATAGCTTCAAATCTATCATAGAGGTGTCATTTCTGCTCCAATTTATTGGTTTGTGGCATAACCCCATCCAATGAACAATACACCAAAGTTCATGCAAATTAGACAAATACACAAAATTAAAATGTTGAATAGCTTCAAAACTATTATAGATAGTAGTTTCATTCAAACTTCACTTTGTTAGTTTGGGACATGGCCACATTCCTTGAACCAAGAACCAAAGCTGAGCATTTTAATTAATAAAAATTAGGCTAATACACGGAATTTAGATTATGTTGAACAATGGCAAAGTATAGCATTTTAAACTGTTCTCATTTTGAAGGCACCCAGACAGATTTGCTGTGAAGCAAATCTTCTTTTCTAGTTTATTTATTTATTAAGTCTGTGTGTGAACACAGACTTCTTGTTTTTCCTCAAATACTTTATTCTTTCTTTCTTTCTTTTTTTTTTCCATGTGCTAGTTTGTGGTCAGCTTCTCTCATACACTATGGTTCCAAAAAGCACCAATGCATGGTGATAGACATAGTAATAAAGTAGTGCATCTTGTTTGGAAAAGTGATGATGTTGAAAATTAATTAGGGGCATATTTGTGAAAATTTTGACTCTTTCATATCTTCAAAAGTTTTCTAGATATACAGTTGTCACCTGAAGCTTGATATGTGGGTCTATTGCTTAAGCAAAATCCTATAGCATGCAAACAAAGTTGAGAAGGCTAATTGATGTTAAATTCACTGAATTTTCTGTGAATAAACATGCATCTGAAATATTCTCGACACCCCACTGTGACCTCAAGCTGGTAACTGTTTCCAATGCCAGGCTGTTATGCAACCAGAGATAATTGAACTGTGACAGGCTGGCCTCCACACCTATCAGTACACAGGCAGTGATGCCCAAATGCTGTGGCTTACCCTTCAATCCCTAGAGAGACTCACTGGGTTGATAGAATAAGTTTGGCTGCCTTGTGTAAGCAAGGAGGCTATATATAGTCTGAAGCCTCCTGAAGCACCTCCCAATCAGCTGGTGCTGACAAGGAGGTGCCATTTCAACAATAGGTTAGTGACATAGCAGCATACAATGAAATATGATAAAAAAAATAGTATGTCTTTGTAAAGGGAGATTCAGATCAACTGTCAGAAATCACTCAAACACAGATCCAAACTGCCTGCAGGGTTCGAATTTAGCAGGTGCCCAGTGTCCTGAGGCAAGTTCAAATGCAGTTGGGCAAGTTCACTTTACAACTTTGTTTCCCATCGGGCAAGTTGAAGAAAGGTGATTAAAGATAATCAAGAGCTGATATTTTTCTCAGTTGTTACGAAGCTAAATGTTCACTGTACAGGTATACAATCACTGTTGCACAATTTACTACAAACTATATCAGGATGAGCACTGATTGGTTCCAACTGCCCTTGTGTCCAGCTTTATATACCTTTGCCATTGTTGACCATGTAATAAGAAATGTGCAACCTAGCAGTTAAAATATTTTAAATCATGTGGCCATTTGGGATCGGCAAAGCCCCTGGAAGGGGAGCAAAGGACACAGGGAACAGAATACAATCTGAGAGGTGGTGCTGGTCTCTCACTGGAAGTGACTTTCAACATTTTTGATGAAAATAGACAGTTAGTATTCTGTATGCAAAAGACAGTGACACCACATGAAGGTGCTGATATGTTAACCCTTTCCCCCTCAAACCGGCCAAAACCGGCTGGTGGTCAAATGTCGTCTGCTTCAGTGTATTCTACTAATTTCAACAGTTATGAAAAACAATTTGACTGAGAAATGTACATGAGACTTATCAAGATCACATGCCCCAGGTCAACAGCTTTCCTTGGCATGGGTTGGGCACTTAGTGCCCAACCCATGCCAAGGAAAGCTGTTGACTCAGTCTTAATTCAAGGGGGAAAGGGTTAAGGACTCTTAGGCAAGGTGGGCTCTGTGTAATGTGTCCAGGGCATGTTACAAAAAAAGTTTAATTCTAACCCTGGCCTGTAATGACCAACTTTTGGTGAGGACAGTGGGCACAAAAGGGCATGCCGGCAGAGCTCCTATCACCTAGGCATAGCTGTTGTATTTCTGGACCCATCAGTGACATTTGCTCATCTATAACACGTACTGTTTCATAACCTCAGGAGCTGTGTGAAGTTGGATGTTGCCTCTGACACATTCAAGCTGGTGACACTCAATAGTTGAACACATGGAGTTCTGTAAGAGCTATGTGAAGTTGAATGTTATGTATGACAGTGGATCAGGTGAGCCTAATAGTTGATTTTAGTAGAGATTGTCACATAAATGTTTTTATGTTCTTGTAAATAGTGAAACTCAAATACATGTACATAAATACAATATCAATGTATACAGGTTTCACTTGTTGCAGTCATTTCATATTTTGCATGGCAGTCTGGTGTTGATGTACATGTTATAACTTTTACTTCATAGTATAAATGGGTTTAGCATCATATTTAAATGTCAAGTTAAGAATTCTCCGTATCTTCCAACCCATTATGGATAGGCACAAAATTTCAAGTAGTTAATACAGGTTTGTGACACCTGTCAATATAATGGACAGTGAACAGAAACTGTATCGTTTAAAATTATGCTAATTAGCAGCACCTGAAACATTTAAAAGTTGAAATATCTCCAAAACTATTATAAATGGAGGTGTCAATCCAACTTCAATTTGTAGGTGTGTACCATGGTACATGTATAGATTTTCATTAGGAGCTATGTGAAGTGGGATGTTGCCTGTGCAAACCTAGTTTGCTGACATATAAAGGCTGGTGACACTAAATAGTTAAACACATAGATTGAAGTTGAATGTTGCGTATGACAGTGGCTTAGGTGAGCTAATAGTTGATATTAGTAGAGATTGTCACGTAAATGTTTTTATGTTCCCATTAATGGTGAAACTCAAATACATGTGCATGCATTTAAAAATACAAATACAAAAATACAAAGTTGTAGCAGTTTGATTTATGCAAATTAGGCAAATGTACAAAATTTAAATCTTTGAATAGCCTCAAACCTATAATAGATCAAGGTGCCTTCCCAACTTCAATTTATCTGTTTTTGGCATAGCCACATAAAAAAAATTGTTGTAGGAGTTAAATAAATACTGAATAGGCAATCTTTAAAAGTTTTCTAGGCACACAGACTGATTTGATGACAAGCAAATCAATTTTTTCTAGTCTAACATTGATTTCCTTGACACCTTTGTGGACTAACACCAGAATTACATTATCAAAGGGGATCAGAGAGACTTACCAGCTGACTTGTCTGAAACAGTAAGTGTGTGGTTGAGTGCCACATGAGTGATTTGCTCAAGGTTATAGTGAAATAATTTGATGTTCATCATTTTAACATATGAGATGAGAACTGTTGTTCATATGTAGTCTATGGACAACATCAGATCAATTCAGTTTGTACTCCTGCCAGTGAAGCTAACAGCAAAAGTTCTCCAGTGTACATGTCACAATGAACCCAGAAAATTTCTGCCATTTAGTAAGCAAGCAGAAATATTTAAAGAACTTGAAAATAAATCACAGAGGCAAATTGTTGCAGAGTATGGCATATCAAAAGGAGCTGTGGGCAACATTGTCTGTCTACCCATAGTGGTCAACCCTCTCTGCAGTGGACACCTCCCTACAGTGGGCACTTTTCTCCCGTCACATTAGGGTGCCCACTGTATAGAGGTTTTATTGTTATACGTTTTGTCACCACAGAATGGCCTGGTCTCAAACCAGCAACCATCAGCACCAACCATCTACCCAAAAATAGGAAATGCCCACTGTACCAAATCCCCATTCAAAAGAATTGTTCAATGGAGGTAGGTATGCATGAATACCATAATGAACATGGAGCAGTTCATTGCACATGTATCTTATAATTATCCAGTACAATTACTGCACTGTCCCAGATCGGGGACTGTACATATGTAAGTCCACCAGCATCAAAGGAGCACCAAAAATATATATGTGACCATGGAACAACAGGGTTTCAAACCAGCAACTTTCCCCTACCTAGGCGAAATGGGAAATGCATATCCACTGTATCAAATTCACAATGAAAAGAATGGTTCAATGGAGGTAGGTACGTGTGAATACCACAATCATGCAGGGACTGTACATATGTCCTGTTTCCTATTTATTGTTTTTGTGAACGCGTTAATCCGAATGTTGAAAGAAAAATGTGATAATGATGGTTTTCTACAGTGGCTCCATATATTGATGCTTATGGATGATAAAATAATATTAGCTACTAGCTGTGAGCGATCCAAGAGAAACTTAATATTATGAATGAGTACTGAAAGTCACATGGGATGGTGGTCAATGAAAGTGAAACAAAATTTATGGTCTTAGATGGAACCTTACAAGATAAGCATCCTGTTACTCTAGCAAACATGTTGATACAACACTGTGATAAATATGTGACCTTGGTGCTGTATTTACAGCAGATGGCAGCACCAGCCCGTCATTGAAAGCCCACGTAGAAGAAAAACAAAAGCAATTCAATAAACTTCTCGTGTTTCTAAGAGTAAATAGAGATATGCCTTTTGTTGCCAAAAGAAAAGTTGTCAAAGCTGCATTTAATGCAGCGATATTATATTGCTGTGAAGGTTGGCTTGACACCAGTGTCCGTGTGGTGGAGAACCTCTATATTGGTGCATGTAAAACTCTCTTGGGTGTGAGAAAGATGACTGTAAATGATGTATGTTTGGCAGAACTTGGCTTTCCACCCCTAGATGCACTGATAAAACACAAGCAACAGGAATTCTTTCAGAAGATGTTCGAGGAGAGGAAAAATATGTTGGAAGACCCCGTGATGTTTGCAATAAGGTTGACGCAAACATATAATTGTAAAACTTTTAAATACATAGAGGAACTGTTGATACCATCAAATGATTACATCGGTACTGCAAATAGTAGCTTGCAAGATAATTATGCATTCATCACCCAAAATCAAATATCGCACATATCATCGTACCAGTCCTACCTTTAGTGTCCATGATGTGTATACTAACACTCTGAAGATAGATGGCTTCATACCTGAATATTGCCGCATCGCATGGACTAGGATGCGCTTTTCGTCGCATCACCTATGAATAGAGACCCTATGGTCAAAACGTAACCAAGTCAAAACGTACCTCAGTCAAAACGTACCCAGGTACGTTTGGACTCATCAGAATTTACCCAGATCAAAATGTTCCCAAGTCAAAACGTACCCAGGTCAAAACGTACCCAGATCAAAACGTACATACTTTCTACAACAGTACTCCATTCTTGTAAGCTCCCTTTTTTATTACGTAATACTGGATGCATTGTAAAAGTTTTTGCTTGTGTGTGTTTTATACCACACCATTGTGCTCGTTCATTTCGAAAAAAAAAGAAAAGAAAAAATCCGGGGAAGCATGCCGCCGGATGGCCCAAGAGACGCTTACGCCCACCTTGCCCAGGAATCCGACTTTCCAGTGTTGGCAACTCTGGGAGTTGGACTTCTACTGGATATGTATGTTGTCTGTTACAAATACCATGCCCTTGGTCATTTTTACCGGCTGCATATATTTTCATCTTGTGAGTCATTGTATATTACCATCTCATTGTTTCATAGTACCTGTGGCAAAAAATAGGTAGTGCTTCAGCAGTAGTAGTACTATTTGACAATGGAACATCCTTCCACTTGCTGTTCGCAATTCAGAAGACATAGAATTATTCCAACGTAAACTTGACAGTGACATCCAAAAAACCAACGAATTATTTTACATAGGAAAGAGGAGATTAAACACATTTTACATGCTCGAATCAGGATGGGTTGCAGCCAGTTGAACCACGACATGCACAAAATTGGTTTACTTAGTTCCCCTGCATGTACATATGGTGCTCCTTCCGAAACCGCTTTCCACTTTTTCTTTGAATGTCCGAATATCACCGTACATAGGAATTCTCTACAGTCAGTAGTAATACCCCTGGCTCCTTTCACTTTAAATACCTTACTATATGGAAGCAAAAGTTGTTCAAAAGCAAACAACAAAATTATCTTTGAATCTGTACAAAACTTTATCCTACTGTCAGGCAGATTTAAACCTCCGTAAATTAAATTACATTGAATTCATAAAAGACATTGTCATTATCTTTGTTTGCATGTGTATCTGTGCACATATGCACATGTATATATGTATATATATATATATACATACATACATACATACATACATACATACATACATACATACATACAGATGTACAGATGTACATGTATCCGTATTAGGGTATATGTGCGCGAACCTGTACACGTATATGCATTTTTTGGACCGAGGATTAGCTGGAAGTCCCCTATCTGTCCCGTAAATATCGTGGGCGTGTACCTTTTAAGTGTTGTGTCTGCGTCATTGTACCATCCTGTGTCTCGTAGTCTTTGTTTTTCCTTTTTATTTTTTATTGTTTTTTTTATATATATTTTTACTTATCTACATATCTAGCGTAGTCGCACTTAATTCAACTATTCGTACTTGTTTACATATTTTTTTTATTTTCATAACACGAGAGGGATTAATATAGGCATTGCCTTTTTCCCAATTGTATTTTTTGAAATAAAATATGTTTAAACCAGTGTTTCAACGTAAATATTATATTGTTTTAGGTCCTGTATACATCAGTGTGTTTACTATCGACTTGAAATAAAGATTTTAATTACATAAATACCCAGACAGGCAGGTATTAACATACATTGTTCGCATTGTTCAAAACTAGTGTGTTATGAAAGGGATCACACAGTCAATAATATATTTTTTTCCTCAGCGGACATAAGAATTTTTGTCTTCAATATAAAGTACACGAATACTCAGTTGGAATTAGCTAGTCGGAGATACCATCAAAATACTACTACATAACACATAATGTCATGATGATCTCAAATCACATTCTTTGAAGAAAGTTTCTCATAGATAAAACAAATGTTATACACAGGATGGCAACCACTACCTAGTGTGTCTACCGTCCTTCAGTGCATGGTTTGGTTATCCACCCATTGCTGTCCATGTTTAGGCAAGCAAGAAACGATAAAAAGCCAACATCAGAAAACAATGAGCAAAAGGACCGCATCTCCCGACATCTTGATGTGATCTCCACAACTTTCTACGAGTACCTGTAGTTGTGTCAATTACAACCGCAGAGATGATGACGACGACGACGACGACGACGACGACGACGACGACGATGATAAAACGTATTATTAAGGACAGGCAAGACACCAAAAATAAATCCCACTTTAGACAATCCTAGCTCAAAATGTATTTGCGTTAGGATGACATATCATATATGTGTGTACTCGTCATACTCCAAAGAATTTATATGGCCCATATTTGGGTGTCTGTGATGTTAATTGTTGAATAAACAATTGAAAGTTGACCGCAAAGCATCCACCCCATAAATGTCGATATAAGTCACTAATTATTTGTGATAAAATCACAATTACACTTGCATCTTAATCCTGACATATTGGCAACAAAAAAGTATCCTGTGATTTTTTTATGTTTGGTTTCGTTTTTCTGTTATTCATCCTCAAAGTTTGATGTTTCAATTTTCCCTTTGATATTCAGGATGTTTATTTTCTTCATTTCATAGAAAAAGAACGAAGCAAAATTTAGAAAATCGTTGAATCAGTTTTGCTGTTCAGACATTACAGAATCAAAAGCCGTTAACCAGATTAAATTTAGCCCAGCCATTTTCTTGGAGTAACCATTCTTAGGTGGGGTTCTCGTCCTATTATCCTTTCTGAGAAAACAAGCTTCAAAGGCTTTTGATGTTGATCACTTGCCTCTGAAACAATACCACTTGCTCACGTTGAGCTGATATTTGTACAAAACGTAGTAAACATCGTCCCCTAACATTTGGGTAGGTTGTCAGTCAATTCTTGGTCAATCACATGAATAAAAAAACCTTTGAAGTACAGAAAACATTATTCAGCGATCTGTCAAACGGCAACAGCTACTGTCTGGTTTCAAAGTGTGACGTCATGGAGGCGGCCCTTCGGGCCCCGTGACCTCAAACTTGGCAACAAAAGTTGTGTTGCCTTGTTTCGGTGGGGCGGCCTATGGCCGCTCGTGGTCAGTGCATGGATGTCGGGTTTGGTCTTCCGCCCCGTACCTCTTCATCCCGTTTTTAGGGATAGTATTTTATTGTATTTACTCCTATCTGTATACTTTATGTAATTAGCTTGTTAGACTTGTCTGTACACTTTACTTAGTTACCTTGTCATTATTTTGTAGTTATTTTCTCAATGAGTTTCATTTCTCTTTCCAACCTGAGTTTTGTAACGCTACTTTGTGTGTTTTCTCTGCGGTTCACGTTTATGCTTATTTCGATGTGTTTATTTGTACTTTTATTTCCTCATCCCTGGGTTTCGATAAAATATTGTTATGTACGTGGGTATTGTTTAAGGTGCCAGTTTTTTTCCCCGCCTTTGGTGTAAAGGAACAATGGGGTAATCCATGGCGGCACGGCCTTTGAAGCTTGAAGGGACATCGTCTGACAATTCCCACTCCTCTTGAACAGTTAAAGTCTCCCTTCATTAGAATGCAAAACAAGCAAGATAACTATAAAGTACACCACTAAGGCTATGATATGTTAGCGTGTTTGCATCCTTTCCCTGCCCACAAACATACTTTCAGCCTGCCGCCTTATTTCGCATTGCTTCCCTGATACCACTCTCCTTTTGCCATGGGCCGTTGCTACCTGCAGCCACGTGATTGATATATATATATATATATATATATATATATATATATATATATATATATATATACCTTTGCCACCTTCTGATGTCAAAAGACAGTCAATAGGCTACTCAAAACAGGCAAGGCTATGATTAAAAGGCCCAAGAAGGTTCCAACAAACGTTTCAAGAACACTGCTATTTGCAGAAATAAACAGCAGAGTTTGATGAATAAATTTGCCCATTTATCTTTAATAAAAAAAAAAGATAGCCATCAAAGAGCCTGAGACTACCACCCTGAAAACCGAAAATAATACAGCCATAACTCTTGTTGGTTTTACTAATTTCTTACACTGTTCATTGTGAATGCAGTTCAAAGATAGTTTTCATAAATAAATAAACTGTCACTGAAATTACGAACCCATACTCAAGTCAAATGAAGACGAAAATCTATTTGATCGAAAATAATAGTTTTTCTTCTTATCAGATTTCCCGGTATGCTGATTGTATTGAAGGGTTTATGAACAAATCCTGGATAATGTTTGAGAAGTTAGATATACATGTACACCTTTTGCAAAACTTGTTGACACTATTGATAGGCGGGGTCTAACTTTCGACAAAGTTGGAGTTAAGATGTCTTTGAAATATTATCTGGTGAAACTTCTCAAAAATGTTAAATTTGAATCATAATTTTGATATGTTAAAATGAGCTGACCTGGCAAGCCAAAAGCGCAAATGGTGGTCACTGGTGCGAAACAGCTGCTCACATCAGAAACACAACCCATCTCCCAGCCAGGTTGTGTCGGGCTGCAATAGTGCATTGGAATGCAAGACAGAAAGTGTTATAATGACGGTAGCCTGGGTTTATCCATGGATAGTCGAGGGGACTATCCTTGTTTTTTCTTGCACTTTTTCTGATCAGGATGACCATGTTTTAATAGAGCGGGCCATCATGGCAGAGGAGCGGACAAAGCCATACCAGATTCATACCAACGTGGACCAGTCGTGGTTTAAGTAAAAAGCCAACGTCACGCGTGCAAAACAGTCCCAGAATGGCACGACCCAAACCTTCCCAAGTTTCTTTCACTGGGTTCAAAAAATAATTTTCTCCTGTTAATGAATCTTTGAACTTGTTATACTTGAAATTTGTCCATCATTGACTTTGTTTTGGTTTGCTCATCACTCCGCATGGTGGTACCTACATCCAACAAACCATGGGCCGGGTGGTGAAGATGTTTAGTTTCCATCAAGGTTAAAAAGTTGGAGCTTGTTCTAAGATCTCTAAACTTACAAAACCCTTCCAAGTTTTCCAGTTTTTGTCTACTGAATTTTCTGACGGAAAACGGCTGTCTGTTTATGCCATGTGGACCCATAGCTCACATGATGGTGAGCTTGCAGCCACCCATACAGTGCGAATGAGATCAAAGACATGCCCCAGTAGCTGGGCGTGAAGTCATTAACAGCTAATTATACACAAACCAAAATGGGATTACTGCTACCTGGCTACTGTGTACCGGGCCTGATAGATACTCCGTCCCAAAATCTCCATAGTTGTTGTTGTTATCATTATTATTAATAACACGAAGTAATGGATAGCCTCCTTGCTATTATCAACACGAATCTCCCTCCATGCCGAATCTTTGAAGAATAAAAATATGGTAAATTGTTTGTCCCAGTTTGCATGCAAATATAGACTAACACGGTAGTTCCAACTTTTCAAGTGTCCCCAATCAGCATAAATTAAAATTCTACAACTTTTGTTTGTGGTTCATTGCATGTACCTATAGTGCAAACCTGTGAATTGAACTCGGATTGGTACCTGTATCTGTAATAGTTTAGAATATATTCAATATCTAAATAATGTTATGCACACTTCTCCCCCCCATCGCTTGGAACTTGAGCCAAAACCTTCCTGTCCACATGGTTGTGTGTGTACACAAATATAGACTCTGCAATGTTGGGGATTTTCTTTCACTGTGCGCCTAAATGTAACAACATTAATTAATTTTGTCGAAATTTTGCTACAGAATCAGAATCCGACCGAGTAGTTTGCATTACGAGTACAAAACAAAAGAGTGTCAATCAGGTTTTTTTAGACCATAGTAGGCGTAAGTACAGTATGTATTCAAAGCTAATGCCACCTTGAGACACAGAAAATCGTCAAAACTGTTTACATGGGCATTTCAATACTAATAAACGATGATGTTTAATTGAGCCACCAAAGATGGTGAAAAATAGTTACATGAAACACACATCATAATGTACATTTACAAAATGAGGTGATAAATAAACATGCAGAAGTAAACCTTTCATATATTTACCAACTTGACGACGTGTACCTTTATAGCAGTCGTGGAAAATGATGGGTACATTTTGACTTTGGTACGTTTTTACCTGGTTACGTTTTGACTTGGGTACATTTTGATCCGGGTACATTTTGATGAGTCAAAAAGTACCTGGGTACGTTTTGACTTGGGTACGTTTTGCCTGAGGTACGTTTTGACCTGGATATGTTTTGACCGGGTTCCATAGAGACAGGTCGTCGGGCGCACCTCCCTCGGGAGGAGCGTTTGTGTCAGTGTGGGCAGGTCCAGGATGAGGAGCATGTGATACAATTCTTCCCCTCTAGTAAAAAATATTAGAGACCGGTTTGGTGGGGCAGTTATTTACCCCAAAGTACTCAATGATGCAAAAAATGAAAAAGATTTTCTGCTCATCCATGACATTTTGGCATCTAACTTAGTGTTAAATTACTTTTGACTTTTTTCAATGTAAAGGACTATTATATCCAACCACCTATCCAAAAATGGGGAACGCACATATATACCCTCACTATACCAAATCCCCATTCAAATGAATGGTTCAATGGACTGGTAGTTATTTGCATTTCTTATACTTCAAATAAGAAGGAATTTAATTGTTTAATAGCGGTGGCACATTCGATGTGTCTCCGCAAGCTCTCTTAGGTAACAGTCAACATTCTGTCTGATTGCAGCTCACTAAGACTGAGGCTGACATGATGTCACATTTCGACACACATTTATATGCCCCATGCAATTGTTTGGCAACACACAATGTAAGGACACATGCATTACTTGGAGTGTGTAGTCCTACATATACTGGTAGAAGGCTCACCGAATAAGCTGAGTTAGGCCTACTTTCACTATATGGGGGTGGAAGGCAGATATTAAAACAAGACAATTAAGCTGAAGTGGTCTACGTGGAACCCTCTGAATTTTGTCTGTGACTTTCAGTGTAAGAAATAAATGTTGACGTGGGTGATGGGCGACAGACCAAATGTCACCCCCTCGGAAACATTGTCCATGCGGTCGACAATGGTTTCCTCGGGGGTGCCATTTTGGTCTGTTGTCCACCACTCACATCAGCATTTACATATATTGTGAATGCCAAAATCAACATGGCCCATTCAATCTCTTATATCCACAATATATGTAAATTACAGTACCTTATTAGGAGTTGTCCAAGATTGGGGACTGTACATATTAAGTCCACCAGCATCAAAGGAGCTTGGCAAATATATATGTTTTGTGAGCACAGAATGACTGGGTCTCAAGACAGCAACCTTTAACAAGAACCACCTGGCCAAAATGAACATATATGCACACATCTACTGTACC
This sequence comes from Hermodice carunculata, assembly GCA_964020975.1. Taxonomy (NCBI): domain Eukaryota; kingdom Metazoa; phylum Annelida; class Polychaeta; order Eunicida; family Amphinomidae; genus Hermodice; species Hermodice carunculata. The sequence continues at coordinate 5,090,365 of OZ026624.1, read as the reverse complement.
AAATCCCCATTCAAAAGAATGGTTTAAAGGATGCAGGTCTATGTGTGAATGCCATAATCAACACAGCTCAGTTCACTGTATTTAATCCAGTACAATTACCCGACATCACCAACCACATTTCAGATGCTTCTTACAACTGTGACTGTTGTTACATGGCACACTGGTGACAATGCTGCATTCATATGTCCATTTGTCCCAGTGAAATTGAGTTTCCCGGGTACTGAAGCTACATTGCAGCAGCTGAAATGCTCTTTTACCACTGTACTTGATGACCCATTATGATCAGTAAACAAAAATTTATGATCATGGTTGCTGAAAAGATAATTACTAATATATGGACGATTGCCAGCCGCAGGCCTTTAGGATATTGACAACAGCCACATTCCTCAGGGTGGCATACAAAATGGATAAAAGTAAGTTTTGAGCACTACAACAATATTTCCTATAAAAAATTACTAGGTTTCATTTTCATTTAACAAGAATAAGCATGTATGCAATAAATTGGAATTTCCATCAGGATGGGCCAGGTCTTGCAGTGTTTCAAATTCTAGCATTCACGGAAACAGCTACAGCCTACGCCATATAAAAGTCTGAACAGACAGTTACTTTTCCCCTTTGCATCTGTGTGGTCTATGGATGATTAAATGTAAGTTTGCATTTATGAATAGCTTTCAATATCAGAACCCCTACTCCGCAGTAACCTCGGGACCCTTGGAGGGCAGTAATTTACGTTTCCGTATACATCGTCATCAGTACACATGTTTATGATATGTTGTGACTGACTTATTTTCTGGTTCCATATTAACAAAGGTACAATGAGATGGAATTTTGAACACCCGATTATTGGGAACTGACCGTGGATTGTCACAGTGGTACATGACTGAAAAAATGAAAGACCAGCCGACCACTGGTCTTGGCAGCTGCGTATGTCAGGCGTGAATGTGGTAGATAGATAGATAGATATACTTTATTTCACCAGGGTTACAAAATTAGCGTGACGCTAGTTTACATTTTGGCCCTGAAATAAATATTTACAATATATACACATAAAAAGAAGAATGTCAATAAAATTCAAGGCTTGGTTTTCCAGTAGATCCTTTTAAACTTTTCCAGTGATGGTTCCAGACGAACAGATTCCGGAAGTTTGTTCCAATTGAAGGGGCCGGAGTAGGAGAAACTATTGCGAAATATATCAATTTTAGGTTTAGGGACATATAGGAGGGATTTGCTGGTTGATCTGGTCCTTCGTGTGGAAACATCACTCGTAAAGACCAATCTATCACGAATATAGGAGGGCGTTTTCCCATGTAAAGCCTTACATATTAAAATACATTTGTGGAATTTGAAATTGTCATATAAAGTATTCCACTGTAGTTGTTGGAATAAGGGCTCGGTGGGATCTAAGTAAGAGGCACCAGTGAGTATTCGAGCCGCACGTTTTTGGAGCTTGTACACCTTGTCAAACAGTCCTGCACTACAGTTACCCCATACAATATCACAATACTCAAAATGGGGTTTAACGATTGCATCGAACAGTAGTTTCATGTAGTCTTGGGGTAGAATTGTCTTTAGGTACTTCAGAAGTCCAAGTTTTTGTGAAATCTTTTTGCATATTTTGTCAATGTGGGTCTGAAAGGTCAATGCCGAATCAAAAATAACACCAAGCAGTTTAGCTTCATTGACCTGTCGTATACTTGAACCATTAATTGAAACATTGTAGCCATCAATATTGCATTTTGAAAGACGCTGGTGGGTACCAAAAAGAATTGACTGACATTTAGGAATGTTCAATACAAGCTTATTCTGATAGAGCCATTCAGAGACCGTAGCCATATTTCGATTTAATTTCAAACTTAGTGCCCCAATGTCTTTGTCCGAACAGAGAATGCTTGTGTCATCTGCATAAAGATGAGCCTGAGCATCCATAAGCGTATCTGGCAGGTCATTTATAAATAATAAAAACAATAACGGTCCTAGGATTGACCCTTGGGGGATGCCGATTGTAACAGGGAGAGGCTCCGATTTCCCTGCAATAGATACGCATTGCCTCCTGTTGAAAAAGTATGACTGAAAGAAGGCAAGTGAGGTGCCTTCAACACCATAGGCTTTCAGTTTTTGGATAAGAACCTTGTGATCTACTGTGTCAAAAGCCTTCCGTAAATCTATAAATATAGCCCTGTTTAGCTTGCCATTGTTGATGTTTAAAAGAATCTCATCATAAAACTCAACAAGTGCAGTCCCAGTGGAATGCAAGTGTCTAAAACCTGATTGATGATTTACTAAAAGATCACGTGAGTTTAAAAACGTATAGAAACTTTCATGTACGATCTTTTCTAAAATCTTGCTCATAATTGACAGAACTGATATTGGGCGATAGTTGTTTCTATCCTCACTGTTTCCATCCTTATGTATGAATGAAAACAGATGATTAAAGTGCACCGTATGGTGAAACAACCCATGAGTCACACATGTAGCTATCCAAACAAGTGCTATCTGGTTATGGAAATAAACACCTCATAATACACAGCGGTATATACGCATTACAGTGGCCAGTACCATTACAGTGGCCAGCTAACTCAATCGGTTATACACTGTTCAACCCTAGACCTAGGTATGGAACAAGATCAGTCCTTGTATTTTGATGTTTTCCACCCATTTTTTCATCAATCGAACCAAAGTGGTTAAAGACACTAAAGTTTTGTTACAATGCTACTTTGCAATGACATCCCAGACCTGCGTTGTCAGTGTGACATTTGATTGATTATTATGCGATACATTGGAAAAGTCTTTGAATTACTGCACCTATATTTTGCTGTAACGAAAGCTTTGAAATAAGAATCATACTGAAGATAAATTTTTAAATAATGTAAAAAAAGGAATCACTGTTCCTGGTTTTATGAGTAATGCCTAATTTGGCCAGTTCAATGCATCCTTCCATTGTCCAGTGATGGGACCACATTTGGCAACAGCAGTATTTTTGTCTTGCCAAACATATCCTAAACATCTTCATATCTGATAAATAAGAGTCACTTTCCATAAAGTGTTCGCTACATAGGTTAGATTCATCAGCGGTACCACGGGTATTGCCACTTGTCCCTGTAAATCTTGACTGCAAGGGTCCACGCTCTCCATAAATTTAGGTCTTTTTTTGGGGGGGGGGGGTGGGGGGGGTGGATGTAAACAAGCTGCAGAACTTGTATTGGTACAATTAACAGCAACACACTGACCCATCCTGGTCGGGAACAGGGACGAAAATGAATATTTATACATGCATTTTTAATCCTGTTGGTGAAGGGTGAATGAAATATGTTCAAGCCAAGTTGTAATTGACAGCCATAGCTCGCACGCATGGTCGGAGTCTTCCCCGTCAGCGATGTGTTGCGTTTGTGACGTCACTACTAACCTTTCTCGCCTTGTGGGTGTCGAAAATGAATGAAAACAGATGATTAAAGGCATGCTGAGTTTTAAAATAAGAATGTGAGTAAAAGGATTATTATCACAGCCAAATTTTTTAAAGTGTACCGTTTGGTGAAACAACCCATGAGTCACACATGTATCAAATTTGAACATGCTCTATCAACAGGACCTTTAAGGTCACAGACCTAGCCAAAGCTTTCTTGTAGGCCTTCAGGATCATCTGCTTACTCCACGATGAGATTGTGTTTCGGCAAACTTGCTCCTTACGAGGGTTAGTAAGGAGCAAAAAAAAAAGGCGGACCTCTGAGCCCTGGTACACTCTCAGCGGACACAATTAAGGCTCTTTCCTCCGCCGTAAGAGCTGTATCCATAGCACGGAGGATGAAACCCTTAAAGGCTGTAAAGGGATCTTGAGCCACTTGATTCTTTGCAAGGAAGCCCAAATGAGGCCTCAGGGTCACCTGGGAGTGATCAAGTGACCATTGGATTCGGTCATGTGCTAGACGGTGGATCTTGATTCTTCTAGCCCCCAATTGAGTGTTAATAGAAATCAAGTTTTCCACATCTAGTACTTGAGGTCCACCGGTCTGGAGTCCTCTAGACACTTAAAGGGCGTGCCACTTCATTTGAGTGTTAATATAAATCAAGTTTTCCACATCTAGTACTTGAGGTCCACCGGTCTGGAGTCCTCTAGACACTTAAAGGGCGTGCCACTTCTTCGACATGACTAAAACCAACGGAAGGTCCCACCATGGTAGGACATGCCTGTCCACTGGTCTGTCAGTGTAGAAGGACGCGATGAGCACTGACAGATAAGAATCACTCACAATGTGAGGACGTTTGCCAGGGTTGAGGAGATGGCTGATCGAAATTCCTCCACAGTTCCCAAGCTCTTACCGAGCACTTTCCACTGGTATAGTAGGAAGTTGGCAATGTCCAAGATGTGAATTCCAAGGATGTATTTTCTGAATTGTGCACCATTTGGAATAAACTTTCCAGTGAGCCGAGTGAACAGAGTATAGGATCAAAGCCTCCCTCTGGCAATTCTATATGTGGCCAAGGGTGGGGGTTGAGCACTTGGGGGGTTCTCTGGAACACACTCGTCCATGATTGCACCAGAAGTTTCAGCCATGATGGTAAACATAGCATAGGCTAGATGCTTAATTCCAAAAGGTCTATGAACCAATCTCTCCTTGGTTGCCAGGGGGCAACCAGAATAAAATTGCCATGGGACCGAACCTTCCACAGTACCCTCCGGAGGATCTGCAGAGGCAGAAAGGAGTATGCCCAAATGTAGCTCCAGTCCATGGCCAGAGCATCCACCACCTAAGGGCCTGTGGATCTGAAACAGGTGAGATGTAAACTATAAGCTTTGTGTTTATGCTTGTTGTGAACAGGTCCACATGTGAAGTACCCCACATGGCCTGAACGACCCGTGGGTGAAGTGACCACTCCGTCCCTCTTCTTGAGAATTGGTTGGCCAGGACATCATGTAGTCCCGAGACATGCCTCGCGGGCATGCAGTGGTTGTTTTCAGAGCCCCATTGTATGATGCATCTACCCAGCTCTGGCAGCTTTTTGGTATTGTGATCGGCCTTGCTGGTTGAAGTAGGCAATTGCAGTCCTGTTGCACATTAAGAGAACATGTCTGTGCTCCACTAGGTCCTGGAAGTGGAGGAGCACTAGGTGTATCTCCTCCAGTTCCAACCAGTGCATGTGGTGGGACAGGGGCTGCTCAGACCAGAGGCCGGATGCTGTCGGGGCCTCCACATGGGCTCCCCACCCGAACTGCAAAGAGTCAGTGTACATGGTGAGTTGTGCCTGCAAGGACAACAACATTTGTCCTATCATCAAGTTTTCCCAAATGGTCCACCAGATTAGGTGCTGATGGTACTCTGAGAGGACTGGCACCGGGACTCGGTGGCTGTGGTCCCTCGACCATCTGTCCCGCAGGGAATGCTGCAAGGGATGATGGTGAAGACGACCCAGGGGGACCTGGGAGTCCATCGAGGACAGGGGGCCTAACAGAGCTTGCCACTGCAGGGCTGAGCGACACTTATGAGTCAGAAATGCCTTGAGCATCAGCTGAGGGGCAACAGATGAAAACAACCAGATTGAACTGGATGCTGAGAAAGACAAAGATCTCCTCCGGCATTAGGCTAGACTTGGAAGATTGACAATCAGGCCTAAGTGTTTGCAAAACTCCAGAACGGAGAAGCCAATCTTCCAAGTACACAGGAATGCAAATGGCACTCTAGTGCAGGTGCATGGCAACTGCTTGCACAAACTGGGTGAATACCAGAAAGGATGTTCCAAGGCCAAACAGGAGTGCCCTGAACTGGTAGACCTGGCCGAAAAGGTGAACCGCAGATACTTCCTTGAAGTCTCTGCAATTGGCATGTGGAAGAACACTTCCTTGAGGTCCGAGGCTCAGGTCATCCATTCCACAGGACTGCTGCCCACCAACTGAGGGGTCTCCATCCTGAAAGATGGAACCTGTAAGTACATGTTCAGCATTACCAGTTCTATGACCAGGCGCCAACCTCCATCCACTTGGGGACAAGGAATATAGTAGGTTGTAGAACCCTGGCAAACCAGGATCTGCCACACATGCTTTTGTGCCTTTGCTCCAAAGTTTTCCACTGCCTCTAGGTATGCCGATGCTTTGGGTTGTTGGGAGGAAGGTGTGAACTACTGGGGTTCATGGCACAACAGAGGCCTGTCTTTGCCAAACGGCTGGGAATTGCCATGTCTCAGGGCATTCAAGAGAAGGGAATCATCTGTAATGGACTCTCACTGAGCGCAAAAGGCAGAAAGATAACCACCAACAGGGTGCTCTGGGGTGCCTGGGGCATTGGCAGAGGGCAGCCCTGAGACTTGGGGGTCTGAAAAGCAAGAGTCAGGAGCTGTGAGGCTTTCCTGACTTCTTCACTTTGGTGAACAGGTTGCCCTTCTCTGATCACTTCCAGCTTTTCTCATTTGATGTTGCAGGTTGGAAGGCGAGCAGGCGTGTAGTCTGAGAACCATGCTTCGGGCAGCCACCATGGAGGAAAGTGACCAAACAGAGTCGGGCAGTGCCTTGGTCTGTGTTTGTTCTGCGGAGCGGGCCTAAAGGTCCTGCATCTGGCAAACAACTGCTCTCCTCCATCTCCTCTCAACAAGGTGCTGGAGAAGAGGGGCCCTGTTCGTGCTCTGTGGAAGATTGGGTCAGGCAACTGCTGACCCTGGAGGTAGGTGTCCTTGCATGACAAACACAGGTTCACCTGAAGCATACAGGATGACGTGACCTCATGATCAATCCTTCATGGAAAGGACAATGCAAGCAATGACACCCGACTGATCCAATCGCCCAATGCCTCCATGATCTGGACAGGGCACTGGAAGTCCTCCAGGAGGGACTTCAAGGCCAGCAAGGAGACATCAGAGCAAGATGCCATAAGGACAGAGCCCCTGGCATCCTCTTCGAGTCCCTTTATGCTTCAGCAGACATGGACATGGATTTCAGCTTCAGAGCATCAAATTCTTTCCAAGCCAAATCAACAAGGACTGGATGTGAGGAAAATATCTGCTCTGGTGCAGAGTACCACTTCCCCTGAATGTCTGGCCAGGGGAGGAGTCACCCTTGCCATAGATAACCAGCCATCAGGGTCTCCACGGTAGTTTGAGATCCTGGCCGTAAGTTGGGCATAAAACTCAGCTAAGAAAGCTGAGAAAGGAAAGGGGCTCTTATGACATCTGTCCTCCAGAGACAAGCCCTGGAGACAGCCCCACGCTTCTCCTCCATTGGGGGATGACCGCCCAGGGGTTGACATAAAGGCTATTGACTGGTTGTCTCATGGCAACTTATGTGACAATATGGGACAACCAAAGGGTTAAATCTCCATAGAAACCAAAATTTGTGGTTGTCCAGACTGAAAATTTGGTTGTCACGGACAACCAAAAACCACCAGTTGCCTTTTATGGGTGACTGCCTGTCTCAAGTCAGGAGTGAAATTTGTTTCTTCACATTGGTATTGGAAGAGAAATGTTGATGCTTTGGCAAGTCTGGAATCTCTTTGCTGTCATTGTTAGGTTTGGAATTAATGAATATGGATCATGTATTTTTGTACTATTTAACCCTTAAAGTGCTAATCACGGCTATAGTGGTTTTCTCATTACCGTTAAACATATTATGGTAAAAAGATTCAAATTCCTCATGAAGATACCTTTGATTCAAATACCAGCAGGCCTAGTCTAAAGCAAAAAGTAGTCTTAGTCAACAGCTTTCCCCGGGACACTTTGCACACATTGTGCGCAAAGTGTCCAGAGGAAAGCTGTTGACTGAGTCTTAAATCAGCACTTTAAGGGTTAATGTCAAGCCCTGCCGCCTTGAGGTAGCAACGACTTCTGTGAAAGTCGTCGCCATCTCTGTCATGGCCTGCACCTGCTCTTCACAGGTGGGACAAGCGAGGACTTCTGGGGGACTCTGCCCGGGAGCCACAACTGCCATCAACTCTGAAGTCTGCTTGCCAAAGGGCACCCGCTGGAGTTTCAAGAACTCGTGAGTCTCTGGTAGTCTTGGTGTTGAGTCGACTGCTGCTGACCTGGAGGTCTGCTAGCCAGAGGGAGCCAGCTGGAGCTGCAAGAGCTCCTGCGCCTGAGAGCAGAGTGACAGCTGACCCCACATGGAGGCAAAGCTGCTCATCCATGGTGGTCTGCTCAGATGTAGCAAAAGCGGATGAAGACAAAATCTCCGTCTACAACCGCCGTTCCTCGAGGAGCTCAAGTTCTGTTTGCCTCTCGAAAGAGAGAGGCAAGGTACCCAGCTAAATGTAGGGCTCAGCGGAACTGCTAGCGGCTCAGTCTGGGGCAAACCTAGAAGAGCAGCCTGCACAGCTGGCACAAGGGCTAGAGGCACCAGCGATAAAATTCAGGGCATGGAGGGGGCCGCAACTGCATGAGCTGAAGGCTTGCTACAGGTAGAAAACACCACCACAGACACGGGTACCCTCTCCTGTGCTCTGACGTACCTGGACTCTCGATCTGAGCTCTCAGACATGGGATCTCCTAAAGTAGGTCAAGGCAATATGTTCTGGAATGTCTGGAGATTCGACCTGAGCACCTGGGGAATCACCCAGGGTTCTGGCCAGGACGGCGACCTGTAAGTCTCTATTGTGGCATCACCGGTTTGACTTCGGTGTTCCTGAACATCCGGAGATTTGACTCAAGCATTTGGACCCATGGGCCAAGGTAATTGGCAGGTGTTTTGGAATGCCCAGACAGCGACCTGTAGGTGTCCATTGTAGCATCACCAGTGTGGCTCCGGTGTTCTGGAGTGACCAGAGATTCAACCTGAGTGCCAAGGGGGAGGAAACAGTTGCTGGATCAGATCTACTGCATTTGTTGGCTCCTGGCCATTGTTTGAAAGACTGCTGAGAGTCTGAGATCAGAGGCCAAAGGGGCTTTGGTCGTTACCTCATGTGGCGCTGAGCACTTGAGATCCACATGAGGTGATCTCTTACTGCTGACTTGACAGCCTAGCATTTAGCAGCACGCTTTCACCTGGCCATCTTGTTATTCATCCAAAACTGCTCACAGAGCAGCTACTTGTCATCTCCCCACCTAACACAGAACCTACATGTATTCCCTCGAGAACACATGTATGCGTTCAAGTTTTTGGTGACTACCAAAGCAGTGATCATGGTACCAGGCTGTCATGAAGTGGTTCCGTGAGTCTCTCTGGTTTCTACCCAACAAAGAGGAAAGAGAAGTGGTCTCTGGCTCCACACTCACAGCACCCTGCCATGGAGTGATGCTTGCTGCTACTGTCCTGCATTTTAACCTGCCAAATGCTATTTTGGAAAAAATCACTTTTAAGCCAACACTTACCAGCTCTACTTCCACTTTTCTCTCGGGTATTCAAAGGTCAAATATAAGTGTTCCCTACCTCAAAGAATATAGAGAGGCTTAGAAAACAAATTCTGCAGACGCTGCCAAGCATTGATTGCCTGGCTGACACTGTCCTCCCTCTCTGGGATCTGATCACTGAAATGCTATTTTGAAAAACTCTGGTTCAAGCTAAAATGCCCTGCTCTACTTCCACATTTTCACATGTATTTGCAGAACAAATACAAGCTATCCTTGCCTCCGGAGAGTCCTAGACCGCTCAGAAAAGATTTTTCACAGAAGGGAACATCTCCATGGCAGTCAAAACAGCATAGACTAAAAATGACTTTGTTTGCTTTTTCTCTTAATCCCCATACAGCATGGTTGGAAGTTCCAGAGGTATTGAAAACAATCCACAGGTTGCAATAATTTTGAGTAATCTTAATTTTATTTTGTTCATAATGAAATTTGTATTTCCAGAATTTAATGCTTCCTTTATTTAAAATTATAATTTTAGTCTTTTTCAGGTTTCCTGTCAACTTTCATTTTTTGTACCACACTGTTATATGTACCCTAAGTAAGATAAGACACATGGGCTTACATGTAAGTGAATTTGTAGGCCATCACTACTCTCAGATAGTATGACGAGATCATCAGCATAGAGCAAGCAGTTAACTCGCTGCGTGTCAAGAAGAACAGGGCTACATGTTTCATCAAAGATGTCAGGAAGGTCACTTAGTCTTAGTAAAATGTTACACAACCCTGGGTTTAATACACAACCCTGTTTCACGCCACTGATAGTGAAACATACCGACATACCAATCTCTACAGTCCACTCTATTACAAAACATGTAATAATAATACTGATGATAATAATAATAATAATAATAATAATAATAATAATAATAGCTCCCGAAGGGAGCTAAGGGAGCTAAACTATTACGTGCGTACAGGAAACAAATTAATTCATGCTCCCTTATCTTGCTAGTGGATGGCCTGAATTGCTTGCAGCACGGAAGTTGTTTTTTGAAGCAAACAGGAACCGGAAGTGCAGTCTAGATCCCATGAAAACTGAATCATTCTCCACAACAGATTAACCCAAATGAAAGAACAAGTTCATTGTCGTGTACATAATTATTAATATTTTTCTCAAATTTTCGGATCATTAATCCTTCTTCAGGGAATGACAATTGATAAGCAAAGATAAACGCTCAGCGGCCCCAGGCTATGGCCTTGGCTGGTTCCCTACCTTGCTGCACGGAAAATATGAATCAGGCTGCAGGGGACTACACAAAACACAGTCATCACAAAATATGAATCACGCTTGGAAAGACACCAAACACAGTAGGGCGACAAAGCGTCGAGTCAAAACGAGCATGCCTGCGATAGCAGGCCATGCGAGTCGTACTTTGCCTTCGGGAGCTTCCACAGCCTGGCTGTTACATATCAATAATAGCTCCCGAAGGAAGCTAAACCGTTACGTGCGTAGAGGAAACAAATTAATTCATGCTCCCTTATCTTGCTAGTGGATGGCCTGAATTGCTTGCAGCACGGAAGTTGTTTTTTGAAGCAAACAGGAAGCGGAAGTGTAGTCTAGAACCCATGAAAACTGAATCATTCTCCGCGACAGATTAACCCAAATGAAAGAACAAGTTCATTGTCGTGTACATAATTATTAATATTTTTCTCAAATTTTCGGATCATTAGTCCTTCTTCAGGGAATGACAGTTGATAAGCAAAGATAAACGCTCACCGGCCCCAGGCTATGGCCTTGGCTGGTTCCCTGCATCGCTGCACGGAAAATATGAATCAGGCTGTAGGGAACTAGACAAAACACAGTCATCGCAAAATATGAATCACGCTTGGAAAGACACCAAACGCAGTAGGGCGACAAAGCGTCGAGTCAAAACGAGCATGCCTGCGATAGCAGGCCATGCGACAAAGCGTCGAGTCGTACCTTGCCTTCGGGAGCTTCCACAGCCTGGCTGTTACATATTAATAATAATCTGTGGCACTCTGATTTTTTGCCGCGGTCCTGACTAGCTTAGCAGCTAGTCAGGTGCCCTTTATTACCAAAAAATAAAAAATAAAAAAGCAAAGGCATTCAGCTGTCACAGACACCTATACCTGTCAGAAATCACTGCTTTTGGTCTGATTAAACTGATGGACCAACTATCAGTAGCCAATGCACATTTTGACACTTCAAGTTACAATTAAATTTAATTTGAAACTTGTTTTATTAATTCAAAAACATAGGCTTGCATCACTGACACAATTTTTGACAAATGAAAATGACACACCTGGGCAAGTTCTTGGTGTTCCCATGTTGCAGTTGGTTTTGGCTCTTCTGTCTCCTTTTTATTTGCTTCATTCAATTCCTCTGTAACCTCTAACGCTAAAGGATCAATGCCATCCATTGTCACTGAACCAAACTGGGCAGAGATGGGTGATCTCAGTTTGTTCACGGTTAGTGCTACAGTAGTAAAGAAAGCTTGGTTTGTTGTCCTGACAGTGGGAAGATGCCATAAAACAGCTCGAGGGTCCCAGTAGGCTAATTTTTGGCTGTCGTAAAATGAAATAGCCGGTTGCATTTCTTTTCAGTTATGCCAGAAATATTTAGATATTTATAAAACAAAACATTGCTTCATCTATCAGTTTGTCAAAGATCAAAGTATATATCTTCCACAGGCACCTGCGAAATGACACCGTATTTACGACGCATCCCATCCCATAATAACCTGACAAAATGGAAGACAGCCAGCCAGGTAAGAGTCTGCTTTCGCATTTCTCGTCGGCATTCTTTTATATTTTGTGCAGATGATTTCTGACAGCCATAGTCGTGGTATATTTGGTCACTACCTTGTAATCATCGTGTCTATGTCATTTGGTACTTTGCATCTTCAAATACCGTCTTTATCAGAAGAAAAATCTGGTTGGCCAAACTGTGTTTCTGTTCATGACGACTTCTCAATTTTGACTGAAAAGGCTGAAACCATTGGTCTCCGAGTTTGAGAATGAAGCCACTCACTCGTTGACCCTCTCATGTTGATTGGCGTTTGCCGTGGTGTTTCTTTTAAGAGAAAGGTGAAGTAAGAAGTTTTGATGTTAACATGATGCACAGGTCAGGTGAACTGAAGCTGTGAATGTGATCTCGGTTCAGTCACTCACTCACTGGTGTGTAGGTGTGACCATGGCATGGCCATGGAGGAAGAAAAACAGATAAATTTTCATCCTCCATGTCTCACGACCATGGACCATGGTATGACACACTCTGTAAACTTAATGGCATTGTTATTGCCGAACATCATATCACAAATTCACTTTTAATAGGCCTATAGACCAAAAAAAAAAAAAACTCTCCGTACATTGATGGTCACATCCCTGGTATTCCTTGAATTGGGTAGGGAAACAAATAATCTGCAACTGATGTACACATGTGGTGAGGGTATTGCTTATCACCAGTGTAATGCTAATAATGTGCATGTACTAGCACTTGTACAGGACACTTCACCAGCAAAACCACTCAAGGATGCTTAGAATTGTCATCACAGGAAAAATATATCAATCAATATTGTACATGCATTGTATTGCAGTTCACTAGTGGTGTATGATCTATGGCAATTTCATGAGTTTGGAAACTTTGTGCCAACTGAAGAACTAATTCACAGGTTCTTTGCTGAAATAATGAAACTGTCAGCTGGATGTTTAATTGTCACAAAATTTATCTTGTATGTAATGTGGAGGTCAGTACTGATCACATTGCTGCTTGTGTATGTACAATTAAGCTAGTCAGCATGGGCACATTATCTGATCGTTTTAACCCATTTGACTCCACCATGTTTGAAACAATTGTAGTTTATTTTTCCCAAGACACATACTTGTACTATTAAAGTGACCTCTTGTCAATATATTCCTTTCACAAACACATTTCTTCCAGAAAACCAATAACCATTCACCGGGACTTGATGTATATAACCACCTTAAAGATTAATTCTGTATAATCATGTAAATTCTAACCATCAGTCTGCATCATGTGACACTTATTTGTAATACATGTATATGCAAGAAATCAATATTATATTCAAGTTGAAAGTCCATCATAGGAAGGAGTCTTAGGAAGGAGTCTTACAATAAGGATTTGAGATGAGTTGTATATAACCACCTTAAAGATTAATTCTGTATAATCATGTAAATTCTAACCATCAGTCTGCATCATGTGACACTTATTTGTAATACATGTATATGCAAGAAATCAATATTATATTCAAGTTGAAAGTCCATCATAGGAAGGAGTCTTACAATAAGGATTTGAGATGAGTTGGCAGCCTCAGCTGACTCTTTGCCAAGTTCAAAATGGTAAGAATTAAACTGCCAATGAGTGGCAAGCCATTTTCTCATAAAACTAAGGCATTTTACCCCTGTGATAGCAATTCAGACTTGCCTCCTTGTATTGTTGGACAGGCAGTTTTGAAAGGTGTGGCTTGTGTAGTTAAGGTGCTCAATCATGTTTGCAAGGGACTACTTTTTGTAGTAAAACTGTAGTAGTCTCATGACTACTAAGTACTATGGAATGCTGTCAGTGAGAGCACAGAGTTAAGCCTGTTAGCAGTTTTGGTATATGAATAAAAGTTCATGTCTATGATTTAAATCAGTCTCTTAGAATGGCCTCATATGAAAATCTTGTGATACTTCACAACATGTTTTTGGTGATTAAGTATGCAAAAATATGTATATTATGAAAAATGTTGTATGCTTTGCAAATGGAACTTTGATGAGCTACTCGTTAGGGCAATTTATAAGGGTCTGCTCCATCAGGGGACCCTTTCTGGTTTCAGGTTGTCCATCCATGCGGATGTCTGTCAAGTTGTCTTTCCGGATGTGCACATTCTCTTTACCTTGATATCTACAGAATGCCTTTATGTATGTTGCTCAAATTTAGCAGTATGTTTATCTAACCGGGCAGGATGAACTGATTAGATTTTGGTGTCACCATGACCTAATTTGAACAAATGGCAGCATAATAACGTGCTTGTTAGGGCTCATTACCTCTTATGGAGCATGCCACGATGAACTGATTAGATTTTGCTGTCACCATGACCTAATTTGAGCAAATGGTAGCCTAATAATGTTCATTATGGCTCATTACTGCGATATCTCCAGAATGCTGCCATGTATCTTGCTCAAATTTTATAGTATGATTATCTTGTATGGCAGGGTGATCTGGTTAGATTTTGATGTCATCATCTAGTTTGAGCAAATGGCAGCCTAATTACATGTTCATTAAGGTAGGCTAATATAATATTTTCCAGAACACTTGTCCATAGGACAAGTGAATCTGAATTTACACTTGTCCCTGTCAAAATTCACTTGTCCCTCTAACATAGATCATGCATTTAAAAAAAAAATCACCGGGGGGGGGGGGGGGGGGGGCTTGTCTCAATCAATACTGAATAATTGTCCATATGCAGATATTTCTGGAAATAGTTTTAGAAGCTACAAATATATTTAAAGCTACAAATATATTTATTTGAAAAGAACCACAGCTTGCCAATGTTTGTTGACACCTTCAGAGTGTCCCCAGGCTACACCTTCAGCCCAACCCATGGAACACCAGCTAACCTGTTGGCATTTCCTACTAGCTCAGTCAGAATTCCAGGCTTTAATAAATTATTGTTTACGATAAAAAATTTGGTTGTCCACTGAACAAGTGATGTTCAAAAGTCAATTGTCCGACCTAGATATCCACTTGTCCGGGACAACAAGATCATAGGAACTGTAGGAGCCTGGTTAGGGCTGGTAACCATCATATCTCTAGAATGCTTCCAGGTATTTTGTTCACATTTTGCAGTATAGTTATCTTACATTACAATGTGAACTGGTTAGATTTTGGTGTCACCATGACCTAATTTGAGCAAATGCCGGGTTTTTTTTCTTGGCGGACCCTTCAGTCAATGTTTTGCATTGAAGGTGTGTCTAGTTTTGTTTTTGCTTGGTCTGACCTTGTGAAAACCAAAAATGCTTCAACTCATGTCCCAGCACAATTCCAAATGTTTCACCGTACAGCATTCTCTATATCCCAGATCCCACCACTCCCAGCTTGCACTTCTCTGCTTATGATAAAATTATGTTTCTGCTATGGCCATTTTTGAAGCCTGGTTAAAAAAACAAACAAACAACCAAAAAAAAAAAAGGTTCACCATGTCTATGATTTGAAAAGCTTGAGAATTAGGCCTACCATATGTGCCATAAATATCAGTTTTCACATTTTCCCACCAAAATAGGCACAGCATCCTACTTCCACTAATATGTGTATTTCCATTGATGGACCAAATGGAAAATTGGATACTTGCATCAAATAAAAAAAATAGCTTACTTCTGTTACAACATTATTGATACCACAATCAACATAGCTCTTCTATCATGTTCATATTTCCTACCTCGAGAAATTATCATCTGGAGTCAATGCTTAACCATGAATAAAAGTGGACTTCCTTCTGTAGCTCACAGTTTTACATTGATCTGTAGTCTCTGATGTTTGATTTCAAAATTTTTGGTTTTTGATTGGTATGAGTGATGCAAACTTTGTAACTGGTCCATTTAGTTAACAATGTTAAGCATTATTGACCTCAGCTTTGACATTGTACAAAGTTGAAATTATTATGATAGAATCTCACTTTTATGTTTTAAAATTTCAAAGAAAAAGATTATATATATTGCCACATTACAAAGTTCATTACATACTGATTTAAAGGGAAAAAGAGTTTAAAATTTTCATTTTAACTACATGGTGCAGGTTACAAAAAGTTGACTGGAACTCGGTATCCATATGTTAAAGAATTTTAATGGATTTTCTTACTAGCCTTGCAGCCCAGGACAAACGTGTACATATCACCGGTTCACCAGTTGCTCTGTGCCACAGGTTTTTATTTGAGCATGGCCAGCACGTTTGTTTATGTGTGTGTTTGTGTGAAAACTCTTTTTTTTTTTTCCAGGAAACTACACATAGAGAGTGTGTGTGTGTGTGTGTGTGTGTGTGTGTGTGTGTGTGTGTTGTGAGAAGGGAGCATCATATATGATTACAGATTTTTCTGCTACTCCCAGCTGTTTCTCTACCTTTTGGTTTTGTGTTTGCCACTATGCAGGTTTACTCCCCAAGTAAAGTTTCCTGCACAGTGATCTCTGACTGATGAGAACACCTGTGTAGAAGGACTTCCCATGCAACATACTTTGTTTGATTTATGTCATATTTATTGGTTATGCGTTTACTTCTGTGAAAGTTTGACCATGAGTTGTAAGAGATCAGAAGGTCATCCCCTGGGGCAGTCTGTCAAGACAGACTTGACTGTACAGTTTGTCACTCTGTTCATGGCAGCAGGTGGAGATTAAATACATGCATCACCATGATCACACAGGTGTAAACTGTCTTCACTCTTCAACTTCAGTATATTTTAAGGAACAAGAAGAATTTGTTTGCTCAACAAAGTATGTTTAGGAGATCTTTTTTTTTAGTGTACAAATAAACAATTTTTGCAACAAAACAATTCATATTTTTTTCTTGCAAAAAACATTGTCACCTACAACAGTTATTTTTAACATTACAAAAACCTATTTTACCTTTTTTTTTTTTCAGGGGGGGGGGGGGGTAAAATTATTTTCTTGCTTGCCAAAAATATTTTTGGGCCTGAAAAATAATTTCCCAATGTAATGTTAAGTTTTTTAGCTCTGCTGACCATAGGTCCCAGAGTTTATGCAAGTACTCATGTCTGTCCATCCATCCATAAACATTTGCTTATCAACATGACAGTGTCAACAATTTTTAAGTTAGCATGAAAGTCTAGGTCCCCTTCATTATTGGTGGCACCACCTAGTGGATTATAATTACGTAGTGCAGGGGCCAAAAAGTAAAAAAAAAAAGAAGAAAATACTCTGATCTGTTTTATTTTTTTGGTGGGAGTATTGTAATTCACACGTTTCATATTATTTTTTGTGCAGGCCCTTGTCATTGTGCCAACAGTATGAACAATTGCTGATACAATAAACAAATACTTGTTGAAGTTATTTATGACGAGGGCCTGGTGTCTTCTTGCAATTATGTGATAGCTTATTGGCCTACATGTGCATGTTCCCTTCGTGAATTCTTGACATTAAAGCCACCAAAACCTTGGTTTCACCTCTTTTGGCCACAAAACCGGAACTGGTTGTCACCTTTCATATTATTTTTCTTGCAGGCCCTTGTCATTGTGCTAACAGTATGAACAAGTGCTGATAGAATAAACAAATACTTATTGAAGTTATTTAGGGAGTTATGAAACTGGTTGCAAATATATTACAGGCGATTATATATAATCTGAACAGTGCCAGTTGTGCCACCTTTGGGTGAATAGGAAATGACTTATTATTTGGTAAAATCTATGAAATTCATATATCTTGAGAAATTACAAGGCTAATTTCATCAAATGTGCAATAAACGTGTATCATGTGTAAAAGTTCAATGTCATGGGTGACTTTGATCTACTTCTCAAGGTCACAGAGCGAATGCATGACAGGAAATGATTTTCTTTGATTGTCATCAGACCCCCGCAAGGATGGGTAAACTGGTTTCAGCATGGCCGTCTGTCTGTCCATCCATCTGTGGAAAAGCCTTGTCCGGGCCATAACTCCTTTATTATTACATAGATCTTTCTCCAACTGTACATTACTGTTGTTTATCACTTGAGGTTGTGCCATGAAACAACATTGACCTTGAGGTTTATAGGTCCAGGTCACAGCTGGCATCTGCAGCCAAACTCTTGTCCAGATCGTAACTCCTTCATTAATAATCACATCATCTTAAAACTTTGTATGCTTATTCTCCTTAACTACATGGTGTGTCATGAGGCAACCATGACCTTGAGCTATGTATGTCAAGGTCACAGTGGCTGCGCGGGGGTATCCAGTATTGTGGGTGACGTCTGTTCTAGTTACATCTGAATTTGTGGACACACATCCATACTAGTGCAGGGATATTATACAGACAAAAATCTATGAGATGTAAAGTCATGGTGGCAATACTGGTGTTAATAATTGGAACAAACATGGATATCAAAAACACATTAAATTCATAACTTTTAGTAATAGATTGAGACAGAACAAAGTTTGCGAAATTTGGGGGGATCTTGACCCTTTTTTCAAGGCCATTAACAACTTAGTAAAGGACACTAAATTTAGTATATATTGACAAAGAATAAGGCTAATGATACTGGTATATCACAAATGTTTATCATATGTAGAAGGTTCTGCATAATTTGGATGACAGGCCATGTGAAAAGTACCAGTCTGTTGGTTTTTACTGATTAAAAAATCCCTGGACTGACTGTAAACGTGTTGTCAATGTACCTTAGGCGGGTCTCTGCCAGTTTTGTTCAAATGATCAGGCTCCAGTGATTTTTTTAAATTTTTTATTTTTTTTTTTTGTTCTTTCTTTGGGCAAATCTTAATCTTCTTCAAAACCAGTTACCCAATTGTTTGATATCACTCAAGAACAGTCCTAGGGATTCCTAGTTCTCAATTTGATCACCAGGTTGTGCTGCAATTTTTTTTCATTTTTTTCTGTGTTTTGTGTGTGTGTGTGTTTTCTCTTGACTTCTTCTCCAGCACAGTCACTCAGATTAAGCTGAAACTTGGTGGATATGTTCCTTGTAAAAGGGTCAAACAAAGTTGTTGAGTAGCTGTGGATTCCTGGTTTTTAAGGATTTTTTTCAATTCAGGTACTTATCAGTACATGCACTTTCCCAATTGATTACTATGCAAGTAAGTCAATCAGCATTGTAATGTTGATTCACATTTTCAACTTCTTCTCCCAAACCGCTTGGCAGATTCACTTCAAACTTGCTGGCAATGTACCTTGGGTAGGTTCCACCAAGTTTGTACAAATGGTCACGCTCCAGTGATTTTTGGATTTTTTAATGAATTTTTTGTTCCTTTTTGGATTAACCTTAAAAAATGTTTTCTCTGAAATCACTCACCCATTTGCTTTTGATATCACACAGGAACACTCCTAGGGACTCCTAGATCTTAATTTGCTCACCAGGTGGTGCTGCAATTTTTTGTGTATTTTAATGTAATTTTTACAGTGTTTTTTGGTTTTTTTTGCTATTTTTCGTAAAATAAACAGTTTTTCATACAAAGAAAATTAGTATCTTTTTGCCTCCAAATATATTTTCAGCTGAAAAAATTATTTGGTTCAAAAACTATTATTATGCCTTAAAAACTTTTTGTTTTGGTGGTGGTGTTGGGGTGGGGGATTACAATATCTGGGCTACAAATGTTATACTTTAAACAGGCAGTATATATTATATACAGGTATATATACACATATACATACATGTATATATATATATATATATATATATATATATATATATACTTGTAGTTATAACATACCTTTGGGTGGCAAGTGTGTTAGGGTGACTATTTTTGTTTTTAATTTTAATTTCATTCTTTTAATGGAAATTATAGTACATGGGAATTGCAGATGGAACCCATCAGGGTAACATGATGACCCTGATCAACAGCTTTTTTTCAAAGCAGGCTCCATCTTTTGTAACTGAAAGACTGAAAATGCTAAAACCGACATCACAGAAGCATGTGAGCAGTTTTGCCCGTATGGCAGCAGTAAAATGGGAAAAATATGTTGGTGCACATTGGAACCAGGAATCATATGTGGTTATTTTTTGTTGCTTCCAGATATTTGCAGGGTGTGTCGCTCCGAGGGCACATCAGACAAACCACTGTATCACCCATGTGTCTGCACAGGCAGCATCAAATACATTCATCAAGAATGGTGAGTAGCTACAGAATGGATCCTTGACAAGTTTGATTCGGCAGTCCATATCAGATAAAATCTGTTTACAGATGGAGGCGCTTCAATAAAGATTGACAACCACCCACATGGGTCAAATATGAAACTCATGAATATTATTCTTCATGTGACTTTGGAGCCTGAAATCATGGAAGTATGGTTTAAACTCATGCAAATGTTGCATTTTAAACCATCACGTTAGCCACCTGGTGTCTTTGTGGTCACTCAGTTTCAAATTTTCAGACCCCAAAATGATGATTTTTAGCTCTGCTGACCAAAGGCTGCACTTGCAGAGCTTCTGCGACCATTCATGTCTGTCTGTCCATAAACTTTTGGTAGTTAGTGTGATACTGTCCACAGTTTTCAAGTTAGCCCAATTTAACTTTCAGAACTTATCTTGGCCCTTGTTGACATTGGTGACGCCACCTAGGATATTATGTAACATAGGGGTTAAAATGTGAAAATCTTGTGAACACTCTAGCATCTTTAATTTTTGGCGAATCTTCACCAAATTTGGTGGGATTGTGGAGGAGGTCAAAGTCTAAGTTGCTACTGATAGTAGTAGTGCCACCTATAATTTGACCAAAATTATAAACCAAATTGTGTTTTGATATTTAAAATTCCATATCTTGAAAAGTAAGTGGATTAGACTTGCCAAATCTATAGGATATATAGACATTGTCCAAAGCTAGAATATGATGTAATATCAGTGACTTTGACTCATTTTTGTGAGGTCACCATGCCTGTAAAGTTGAGAGACCTGATTTTGTAATGGCATGGTGTAGCTTGGACATCAAAGGCAATGTTCCTGTGGGTGCAGCAAAAATGTTTAACAATAACTTTTGTAAGTCTGTCTGTGACTGTGAGGAACACCTACTGCATCTATAATTTGAAGCTTGTTTTCTTATCTTTTTCAGCTTGGTTCAATGGCTCAAGTACAGCAAGAAGGAATACTGCGAATTATGCAAGCACAAATTTTCCTTCACACCTAGTAAGTGCTGTAAAAAATGGTTGTTACATAATAACATGGATGAGTTTAATTAATTTTTTCTTGGTTTTTTTTTTTTTTTTTGCAGAGCATGTATGACTCTCTTTATAATGTTTATTGTATCTGTATCCTGTGACTCTTATTAAATAAAGATGATATTGGAAGAGCCACATTCATTTTTACTTCAAGAAAGATAAAGCAAACTGAAAGATTCATCAGGCTGGTGGATCACATACATTGTGGTTCTTCGTATATAGTTTTTCTCAGCCACTTACTTCACAGTCCACTGACAGTTTCAGTCCCTGTTGGCACTTCCCTCAGAGAAATGTTTTGAGTTCAGACTTGTGGGTTGGTTCCTTAGGTGGTGTTAGTGCTGACTTGAGTTTTATCAAATGTTCAGAGACTTGGTGTACATGTAACTGGTGTCCTCCTGTGTCTCTAATGAGTGTATTTTGTTCCTTCATGATGTGTATTGACTCTTTTATAATTCTGTTAAATCTTTTCTCTGTGTTTGTTCTCAGTCTTTGGAGTGCTCATTGTGTATGGCATAATGTGTTATGATTGACTTGAATATTTTATTTTCTCTTTCTTTTCTCTGTTGGCTTCTTTTTATTGAATTTTCTGCTTCTTTCACGTATCTGTGCACACTGATTCTTGATGCTAGAGGTCAACCAGTTTTGCCTATGTATACACCATCACAGTCTTCAAGTGGTAACCTGTGTACCACCCCAAAGATTTCATTTTGTCAATTTCACCTTTTTTTATGGTCCATTTCATTCCTGAGTGTCTCCAGGGTTTTCATTGCTGTAGTTACATTGTACTGTCTCAATATTCTTTATTGGACCAGTTTCATGTTCACAGGGCTTAACAGAGACTAAAAGATATGGGTGCAGTTCCAACGTATATACTGCTGGGTAGTTTGGGTTGATCTGGTAACATGTTATGTGCATGGTCGTGCTCTGAACTCCAACGTTAATGTCTGTTGTGACAGCCCCACGCACCCCCTAACCCCACCTCATGCCCAGGCCTCATGCTGTCTAGGCATTTGTGTTGATTGTAAATTAAACGGATAGGTAAATGAATGGATGAATAAATAAAATAATCAGTAAGTACATGTAAATGAAATAATGGTAAGTAAACAGAGATGAAAGAAAGAAAGGTTGCAACTAGTTGATAAAAAACTTTTAAAAACTAAATAGGTAAAATATCATTGAGAGATTTCTTTTATGTCTTTGTTTCAGTTTACTCACCAGACATGCCAAAAAGACTCCCCATCAAAGACATAGTGAGTGGCCTGCTTAAGAGCATAGGTCGGGCAGTACGCTTCTGGTTTCATTATACTCTAGTCACCCTTGCCTGGCTTGGGGTTGTACCCCTAACAGCATGTAAGTACTCTGTTATAACTATCAGCGGTTTTCTAGGGAAATTTTACATTTTGTGTTCTACTGTACATTTTTCTTAGTTTCATTTATCTGGTTTAGCATATCTTCATGGTCGTAGGAGCAACAAACTGAACTCCTGTTCTGACATCCTACTGAATATTTTACAAACCCATGGAATCTGGATGTTGATAAATGGATCGGAGGAAAACTGTACAATTTGCTAAGCATAGAAGTTTTTATTTCATACAAATATATTGTTGATTAATTGTGTTGAAGTACAAGTTAAATTCATCAAAATTTCTTGTGAGCAGTGATTGTATGGGACACAGAACATTTTGAGTTCGACCTTTCCTTTTTCCATTAATGAAATGAAAAAGTTGCAGAATTTATGGGGTAAATATGCATCAAATGGCTATATATCAATGTGGTGCTTTGTTTGTACTACAAATATGGCAGCACATTGATTTATGTACAGTGTGTGTGTGTGTGTGTGTGTGTGTATATATATATATATATATATATATATATATATATATATATATATATATATATATATAGGATCGGAATAAAAATCAATGTGTCATTTTAGTGCTTTTGTACCTCAGACCAAAACACATCCCAAGTTGAGTATGAACCTCTACATTTGTGTCTTTCAAATGCTGATTAAGAATGGTGAAACTTGATGTACATGCCCCTAGATTGTCATCTGGACAGTACAAAGTAATGCAGGTTTACCAAAGAAAGATGACAAGAGTGTAACTATATGCGTGCTGTACTCTTTAGCGTAGTTACATGATCATAGATTGGAAATTCTAGGCAAGTGCTCTCTATTAGCAAAATAGCCAAGGGATAAAAAAAGTGTGATTTTGTTGACAAACTATTGCAAGGTTTAACCACATTGGCTTCAGAATTTATTCACTGTTTCACACATATATTCATGGTTATTAACTTTGTTATCAAGCATAATTTAGAAATTTAGAATTTTCCTTGATTTCCTGACATAATCAGCATTTGGCCAAAAATCTTGATATTGCTGTAACTATAGTGTCTACAGTCATTTGATTCCTACTGCCGGTTTTGACATTGTAAGAATGCATTTGTTTCACAAGATTGTTGTTATCATATGTGATTACATGTTTACTACATGATATAATCAATAAATACTCTCCTTGCAGGTCGCATATACAGATGTCTGTTCACAGGATCAGTTAGTTCTTTACTGACATTACCCCTAGATATGTTATCTACGTAAGTATCTTTTCTGACATGTCAACAGTGGTTTAAAGTTCACATCAACAGTCCTCTTACACGTGTTATAGGGAAGGGTATGGCCAATCCAGTCCTTTTTGTCGGCAGCACGACAGGTTAATTCATGGTCTGATCATAACCTCAGCATCTATTTGTTTAAAAAAAAAAAGATATTTAAAACAGTCAAAAGATCATATATTTATATGTTGCTAAATTGAGTTGAGTGCAAATATCTTCAGTCCTCATAAAAATGTTTTTCTTGGGTTCCGAAGGCAAAATTGGTACCAAAACCTTCACAAAGAGTGACATATATTTTTTTCTTTTTTTTTTATTACAGAGAAAACTTGCTGTCAGACTGTTTCCAGGGTTGTTTTGTGGTGACGTGCACTTTGTGTGCGTTTATCAGCCTTGTGTGGCTGAGGGAGCAGATTGTGCATGGAGGTGGCCCGGACTGGCTGGACCAGGACAACCAGCATCCTAATAATGTACAGGTCAGTGCTCTCAACCGTCCTAATGTACCTACAGTGCACACAGGAAGGCCATCAACTGATGCTGATTGTGTGTCATTGTTGATGATAATAAAAAGAGGTGGATGACACTGATGCACCATGTCAGACACTTGCTGGTGATTTTTAGTGGAAAAATGGTGGATGCCAATACATCAGTAGTAGGTGCCAGAGTTAACCCATATTTTGGTGGGGAGGCTGGAATAACACCGTTCTTTTGTGGTACATCAGTCTTTTTTTAACCCATTTGACATCAGCGCAGTTTTGTTCCATATTTTTTTTGCCTGCTGTGTGAGCCAGTGACCTGCCTGTTGATAATCTACTTAAAGGTGCAGATATTGCAATACTTTCTAGGCCAGTGGGACATGCCCTTACTTTGGAATGCATTATTCTTCTAATGTATTATCAAAATTTCATAAAAACAGACTAACAAAAAAAATAAAGTGCCAAGTTTTCTACCAGAATTCAGGACATTTCAGTCAACTAATACAGAAATGTCCTCTTTCTAGTTCTCCTTTAAATGTCAGAATCGTGTTGAGAAAACAGAAGGTTATTGTGTACAAAACTTGACACAGGACGCATTGCAGGAATAAAGTAACTGTAGCTTATGTTGTGGTTATTTTCCCTTTAATTCTCTCCATACTGATCACACCAAAATTATGCTGTCTGAATTACTGTAATGATTTCAGATCCAAATTCCTTAAAAAGACCTTTTGTTCAAGTACCAGTTGGCCTATCATATATGATTTCCAAAGAAAAAAGAGAGAGAAAATGACCCAAGTCAACAGCTTTCTTCTGTATACTTTGGGTGCTGCTGACTTCATGGATAAACTTTCATATCATCCAAGTTCTTTTCCACCCCTCCACCCCCACCCCACCAAAAAAAAAAAAAAAAAGGAACACTGGTAGCCTCATTGTGACCAGCAATTGGTGGAAAAGAAATGTTCCTTTATGTCCTAGAATAATGGTGCTAATGTGGGAGGAGCTGGTGTCCATGGTAACCAAGGAGCTGGCCAGGCTGCGAATCAGAATGCAGATAATGGAGCTGTGGCCAATGAGGGTGGAGATGAAGAACTTGAAGGCCAGGATATTGCAGGCAATGCTGCCAATAATGCTGCACAAGGTAATCAAAATAAAACTTTTACATGGGGTGCATGAACATAAAGTCAAGAAAAAATTACATAATGATATGGTTACCAGAATCCGCTATTTGGCAAATGATTTTTAACCCTTTCACACTCAAATCACCCAAAAGCACCTAGATGTAGATTGCCATCTGCTTGACTCTTGTTCATTAAATTTCCTGTTAATGGAAAACATTGCTGCTAAGAATTGTAAATAAGACCTATCATAACTGCATGCCCCATGTCAACAGCTTTCCATGGCATGGGTGGGGTTCAATAAGCCCAACCCATGCCAAAGAAAGCTGTTGACTCAGTCTTTTTCTGACCAAGACAGGGTTAAGAAAGCTGAAGTATTTCACTATGAATTGTAAAAGGCCATTGCTGAACTTTTGGCTTTGTTTTTTCAGTTTGACTTTGGAACTTGGAGGTCCAAATCAGTCCACGAGGATTTGCGTTTTCAGAACTTGTGTTTTGTTGTAGACAGGGTTCCCACAGGTCCTTGAAGTGCTTGAAAGTACTTGAATTTGCTACATTCATTTTCAAGGCCTTGAGAACTTTGAAAATCCAGAATTTTGGACAATGGTCCTGGAAAAGTCCTTGAATTTTGTTTTTAAGGATCACCCAATGAGGCAGGTTGCCAAGAAATATGAATATTTTCCTCAAAATTTTGCATTTATGAACTTGAATCACATTAAGATGAACATATTCTGCTGTCATTTTCCTTTGAAGTGGCTGGCAAATTCCATTTGTCAAAATGTATCACTGCAAATTACAAAGTATCTTTTTGCTTTTAACCCCTTTTAACCCATGTAGGTTTGACAGTCCTTTTTCAAATCAGGCCTAACCAATTATGTGAGCCTTATTTACATGTACAGCCTACTTTCAGGGACAAAAACACTATCAAACATACAGGTAACAAAGTACATCACCTTCCTAGAAAAGAAACCGGAGCATTCTTGTGAAAATTGTGCATGGGTATAGGTACATCTTCAGGTCTAAGTTTACCCATAATAGTTGTCGCAATTTTATAGACTAGATAGAGTCAATTTCAGAAATACAACCCATACTGGCTGTAGGCCTACATAAGTCACAATAAGCTCATAAAATAATCCATATTGAATTTATCTTTAAAAAGGACTAGATAGATAGATAGATAGATAGATAGATAGATAGATAGATAGATAGATAGATAGATAGATAGATAGATAGATAGATAGATAGATAGATAGATAGATAGATAGATAGATAGATAGATAGATAGATAGATAGATAGATAGATAGATAGATAGATAGATAGATAGATAGATAGATAGATAGATAGATAGATAGATAGATAGATAGATAGATAGATAGATAGATAGATAGATAGATAGATAGATAGATAGTAACCTGATAAACAAATTGTTTATCTTCCTCAGGCTCTCCAATAAATACAAATATTAGATAGATAGATAGACTTTATTTTATGAGAGTAACCTTTATTTTATGAGAGTAACCTGATAAACAAATTGTTTATCTTCCTCAGGCTCTCCAATAAATACAAATATTAGATAGATAGATAGACTTTATTTTATGAGAGTAACCTTTATTTTATGAGAGTAACCTGATAAACAAATTGTTTATCTTCCTCAGGCTCTCCAATAAATACAAATATTAGATAGATAGATAGATAGATAGATAGATAGACTTTATTTTATGAGAGTAACCTGATAAACAAATTGTTTATCTTCCTCAGGCTCTCCAATAAATACAAATATTAGATAGATAGATAGATAGATAGATAGATAGATAGATAGATAGATAGATAGATAGATAGATAGACTTTATTTTATGAGAGTAACCTGATAAACAAATTGTTTATCTTCCTCAGGCTCTCCAATAAATACAAATACACTAAAATACTTACAATAAAATACACACAATAAATATAAATACCATAAGATACATGCCAATAAGGATGTGGGTTTATATAGGGGGGCCCCTCAGCAGAGTGACAGGGGGCAAAACCGCGCAGGCGTAACAAGTACGTCGCAGCGGACACCGGCTCTGCTGGTTTGACTCCAGATAAAAGGAACAGTTGGCTAAGATTGAAATGCAAATAGTCACCCGATGGTCTCTTACAATTTATAAAAATTACAGTAATGACTGTTAAAAGCTAAATCTTCATTTCCCATACAAAGATATCATAAAAGCAGATTTAAAGGCAAAAGGTTTTGGCTTTTCTCTGACTTTTGGTAATATGAGCCACATATAGGCTTCTTTGTAAGTTTGTGGAAAGTCGACTGCCTATTTCAAAAATTGAGTCTGATTCATATATAGTTGGAATAAATAATAAATGTTGAATAATATGCATTGTTCTTATTAGAAAAGGATTGAAAACGGATGATTTAAACAATTTGTCTGTTGTGTTCTATTGCTGGATCTGGTCCTTGAAAACTTGATTTAAGTGCTTGAAAAAGTCCTTGAAAGTCCTTGAATTTACTTTTCATGAACATGTATGAACCCTGTGTAGAAAGTGTAAATGTATTGTTTATAGATGTTTTAAAAAGAACCTTACAATATAGAGTCCTCTAACAAAAAATGGATTTTTTTTGTTATAACACATTTAAAGACAGTTATAGTCCTTTCTGTTGTTTTTCATTTATACAAGTTGAGTTTTTCATAAAAATATGTATATGTACAATACAACATGTTGTTTAGCTTGGTTGGTTGTTTCTGGTCATTTTAGATGACAACTGGAACCCTATAGAATGGGACCGAGCAGCAGAAGAACTCACGTGGGAAAGGGTAAATTAATTTCTTAAATGTACCTCATATTGGGGGGAAAATGAAATAACAGATAGTTTGGTTTTTTTTTTAATCAAGTTGACAAACCTGAGCATGTGAAACCAAAACATCACAAAGTGTTTTCTGTCAGTTAAGTTGGGAAGTAAAAAAAAAAAAGAAGAAAAGAGGAGATGAGTAATGAAATGACAAGAGATACATGTAACTGATAATGAATCCGTGAGTACTGCATGTTTATCTTTTCTAAGGACTGAGCAAGGGTCACAATAGCTAGAAGTTGAAGAAGTTCGACCGGTTTCGTTGTGTTTCACAACTCGTCAGGAACTGTCGGCTAACCGACGTTACGTCTGATTTATATGCCGAGGGGTAACTTTCTGTTGTCACGTAAAACACGTTATTGTGATTGCGTAACACAGAATCTCGGTTCTACCAAGATGTTATTGTCAAGGTGAATTAGATTCAAAAGAATTTGAATCCCGGCAGGCCAATAAAATAAGGACTGCTGTAAAAACAAACTGCATGTTTATGTTCACAATATGTCACGAATCAAAAAGGTTAAAGAAAATGGCAGTTATTAAATTTGGCACATGTTAAAAATACTCACTATATCACACCAGTTTTCAGGTGTGTCAATGCCAAACAGTTTAATACACAGACTGTTTGTATCATATAGCTACTGCGCAGCATGCAACACTTAGTATTTGGCATTCCTCATTTGTTACTGTACCTCAACCATCAAGTGTAGCTGATAGACGTGGTCTGTTGATGAAAATAGATTCTGGACAGTTCTTCACATGTTTGTCATGTCATTGCAGCTCCTGGGCTTGGATGGTTCTCTTGTGTTTTTGGTAAGTTTCAGTTGATTTTGCACACACAATGTAAGTCTCTTTAATTAAAAAAAAAAAGAAAGAAAGAAAATAAAAAATAAATACTTTATGTTTTCACCTGAAAATATTTTCCAGGTTTTAGTGCAATATAACACTGGAGATTGTTTAAAAGTAAAAAAAAAAAAAAAAAAAAAAAAAAAAAAAAAATGTGGAGTGATAACATATTTGCACAATTTCTGAGCAGTGAACTGATCATTTGTAAGGATTAAACGCATCTATAAAGATCACTTGCATGTTTGCTTCAATCTGCAGTGTATGAATTTTGTCTTTGCAGGAGCATGTATTCTGGGTTGTATCTCTCAACACTTTATTTATTCTGGTTTTTGGTGAGTACACTTCTAAGTTTAGTTACAAGAAGACAAAACAAAACAAACAAAAAAAACAAACCTCCAAGCAGCTCATGGTAGCTAAAGTAGATGATTAAAAGTCAGATTCATTTAATAGCCATATTGATTTGTTATTCCCATGAAAATACAAGAAAAAGATTTCAGTAAACCTATGGCATTTAATACAATATTCAATAACCAAAGACAAGGATAAAAATTCCACAGTTTAAAAACAAAAAAACTGTGTAAGTTTGCCAGCTTCTCTCATTCTGACTGACTGATGATGGGAATAGTTACTCTGTAGTTATGATATGATTTTTATTCTTCAGCATTTTGTCCATATCATATCGGCCATTTTACAATGGTAGGGCTTAAAGTGGAAGATTTGGTGAGTATTCTTTGTTTCGCTCTTGTAATTGGGGGAATGTACATATTTTGCATTCATGCACCCTCACAAATTCACAAAATAATTCTATGTTGAACAGTTTAGATATATGTGAGGTTTTAGCAATAGTGTTGGTGTTATATAATTTTACTAGAATTAATGACGGAAGTGTTTTAGAAAGAATGGCAAAGTTTGAGCCAACATGTATAGATGTATATGGAAGATAGAATGGCAGGGAGTCAAAGGTTGGTACATAAGGCCCCAGTATTAGTCTGTTTTCTTTGTTGGTTTTTTGAATTAGATATGTTTAAATCCAAGTCAGGTGTTAACAGTGTACCCATCAGGGTCCAGACCAGTGCATCATGTAGCATCCATGCTCTAAGTAAAGGCTGCATTTAATTGGTGCAAATTATGGTTTTTCAAGGCAACAATGAAAGCCGAAAACTACCAGGACTGTGAACATTTTACATTTAGTACTGAAGCAGGTTATGTATAAGATAGTACTTTGTCACATTATCTATTTGTATGTATGTGCGTTACAGATGTCCGCTAGTCAGTTTGAGGGCCTTTTAACAACACTGGTGGGCTACCTAGTGATAGCAGTCTCATTGGTACTTCTTCATGGGCTCACTTCATTTGCCAAGTTCAAAAGGTAATTCACCAGTTCAGCCACTGTATTGAGTGCTGAGACACGGATCTCCATTTGGAAAGAAATGGAGAAGTAGTTGAGATCTCGGTTTGAAAAGTATTTGTCATTCATAAGATGAAACATTTATTATCTAATGATAAAAAACCAGGCAAGACCAGTGGTGAGGGATGCCTATAGCAGCGGAGTCCCGACCGGTTTCGTTCTCTGTGAACTCATCAGGGGACATTTGAAAACACTTTTACCTTGCTCGCTTATATAGCAAGGAGGCAACGTCACAAATACAGCGCCTTGGCGTCGAACTTATCTACCGGTCTACTTGGCAGGTTAGAGTGACGTGCATTAGCTATGGCACGTCCTGCAAGATTTGACATATCCATTCTGAATGATGACTGGTTTGACCCTGGGGGTCAATCCTATGCCTCAATATATATTTATTATCTAATAACTGGATCATATTCTGAGAATAGTTTGATTTTTAAAATAGTACCGTAGCACTTCCTCTCAACACCACCTATCATGAAAGTGCTTATCTTTTTAAGAGCACCTTTCATGACACCAGTCTACTTGTTTAATAAATGTACTTATATTTTAAGACCACTTGCAATGTGAGACCCCTTGACACCATAGTCTATTTCTGTAATAAATTGCCCTGATTGTAAGACGATATGCCATACGAGGCCCCTGTTTGCTGCTAGTAGAGGATGGGTCTTACATTGTGGGTACTACTGTAATGGCAGTGAGATCTATTATAAATGTACTTATTTTCACATGTATAAATTTTTATTTTTCTCATTTTCAAGCTTGTAATGGAAATTTCAATTTCATTGTTCTTGACATATTGTAGTTCTAATGAAGCCTATGTTAAGTCTTTTTTTTTTTTTTTTTTTTTTGTTAGATGAGCTGACTTGCTCTGTCCATGCTAAATTTTTATATCAAGCTCATGTCCATATGAAACGGGAGTACTTTTATTGGCCCAGTTGTGTTCAATAAAAAATCCATGGATCTGAATATGTATAACTATACACAGCGGTACAAATAAACATTTTTCTGCAAGCCACTGTGATAGGGCATCAGGTGCAAACACCTGCAATTCACCTGGGTAAACAGTTCCATATTTTAGTACTGGTTGACCTACAACCAGTGTGTTCACTTTCCTCATATGGGAGGTAAATATTTTCAAACATATGTTTGAGATTTTGAGTTGCGTGGTAACAAAACTGAAATATTGGCATTTGCCTTTATTGCGCATGAGCCCAGACGTGCCGAACTTAGCAACGTAATTGTTACCCCTTGATATGAATATGGACCACCCCTGAGATCCCTGCCAGTGCCTGATGAGACCCGGATGGGTCGAAACGCGTTTTTGCCACTGCCTCTCTTGTCACTTGTCTTGTCAAAATTTGCTGTGTTAAGGTATTATTTGATTTTGTTTTTACTGTCAGTGTTTTGTGCCATCAGCAAAATGAGCAAAAATAAATGTACATTGAGATTCAGCAAATTTGGAGAATACAGTACACTATGGCGTATTGTAGGTACACGGTTTTATATGCAGCAGATACGAGATTTCGAATATTCAGCTGATTTCAGCTCTTTTACCACTAAAAGAAAATACAAAAATACCCCCTGATTTCAGCTATATTGATCATATGTTTCCTTCATATTTCATATTAGTTCAGCTATTTTGAACCTCTATAATTATTTTTCCTTGATTTGGAGGTATTTCATATAGATTTTGGAAATTTCAGATATACGTGTATATGTCTAACAGACCAGTCATATGCCTGGTGCAGACTAGAGTAAGCATAAGGCCATAAAAAAATATCCCAGTTTATCATCAGCACCCCCATGATTTTTAGGTCTGCTGACCCACAGGTCGCAGAGCTTTCGCGACCGCTCGTATCTGTCTTTCCGTCCATCCCTCCGTCTGTAAACTTTTGCTCATTAAAGTGATACCGTCTATAGTTTTCAAGTTAGCCCAATATAACTTTCAGGACATATAGGGTATATGAAAATCTAGGCCCCTTCCGATATTGGTGGTGCCACCTACATTGTTGTGTAATGTAGGGGTCAAACTGTGAAAATCTTTTATACACAGTAGCATTGTTAATTTTTGACAGATCTTCACCAAATTTAATGGGATTGTGGAGGAGGTCAAAACATTCTTGGGACATTTTGAATGAGTGAATGACCTGTATGGGCAATGGGGGCTGGTGGAAAGCATCTACAGTACAGAAAGTCATTTGGAGGGAAGGAAAGGGTAAAAAAAGAAGGAAAATAACCTCCATCCCTGATCATTTCTTTTGGAAAACCACCGATGATAAACCAGGATATTTTTATGTGGCCTAAGAGAAAGCAATGCCACTGAAGTTACATATTTCCCTTATAGACTATATTGTATGGCATACAGGTAACAATACCACACCAGAGTAGTCAGTGGAGATGAGCCACTGTTTACACTCCTCTTGTATAATATCCAGCATAGGTTTTGTGTAAACTGGTTATGTTGTCACTGCAGGTCAAAGCGAGTGCTTGGCTTGTGTTACGTGGTAGTGAAGGTGGCACTCCTGGTGGTTGTGGAGATTGGCATATTTCCTCTCATATGTGGATGGTGGCTTGACATATGCTCACTGGTAAGTACTTCTATTTCATTCGGCTACCTGATTTTTTTTTCTCCCATCTTTGATTAACGACTGGATGAGATATATAACTTATATACATTACAGGATATTTAAAGTTAGCTGTGCTGCTGTGGCTGGTGCCTTTCAACTTAGAAATGCCTCTGTGTATGGGCACAACACACTGTCAAACCTGGCACAATAGATTGCAATATTTATTGTTAAATTAGTAACTTGGATAAAGTAAACTGTTTAAAATGTCATGGTCACTTTTTCAAAATACACACAGAGCTTGATGCAGGAAGGAGTGGTCATATGTGTGGAATAAGTATTCTTTATTGCCGTAAATGTTAGTAGCACCTTTGGTTTCCTGTCAGTGTGCCCATATCATGGTGTCATGTTCCATCTGATCACAAGAGGGCAGCACATCTCAGTCTCTGTGTTTCACTGGTTCAAATGAGAGCTGGAGGCAGTTACAGAAAATTGGTACATCGGCAGCATTTCTCCAAACTTTACGACACATGCATATTAGAACTTAATTGCAAAATGCGGACTTTGCATAAAATGCATCAATTTGGAGCAGACAGCATTAGAGGAAGATTAAAAGGCAACTCGCATACAGTTCACTCACTTGGCATGACTGAGCCAGTCTGTGTCTGTGCTGTCTGTGGCATCTTAGAATAGCAGTTATTTTATTTTGATACAAAGATGCCGATTTGGGATAAGCAACAGCTTGTAATGAAATGCAAGTATAGTGTGCCATACCTGTAATAAAGTACCTTCATTGCAGGATGAATAATGATCAAATATAACAGTGAAGTTAGCAGGATATGGGGCTTAAGATTATTGATGGGGAAAAAAATATCAAATGGTTATGCTAATATTGCACATAATTTGAAACATGGTGATTATTTTTTACCCATAACTGGAGTGCTGACATACCTTGTTTGTTCAACAGGTGATGTTTGATGCCACACTGAAGGACCGAGGTAGCAGCTTTAAGTTTGCCCCAGGCACCTCCATGTTCATTCATTGGCTTGTAGGCATGGTCTACGTCTTCTACTTTGCTTCCTTTATTCTTCTCCTGCGGGAAGTCTTGAGGCCAGGCGTCCTGTGGTTCCTCAGAAATCTTAATGATCCAGATTTTAATCCCATTCAAGAGGTGAGTGTCTTAGGCTTCCATTGCAGGACCATATGGGATGGCACATCATATGGCCAGAGTTGCAGTGTATGTAAATTGTGACTACTTGTTGGAAGCGGGTAATATGTGATAATAAACAATAAGTTACAAACACAATGTAAATTATGAACATGCCATAATGGTCAAGCATTGGTTTTGTAATCAGGGTGTCATTAAGGTTGAGCAGCACAAGCACACACAGACACGTGTGCACACACCGACACATGCACACACAGACACATGCATACACACACACACATGTGCGCCACACGCACGTTTCTGTACAAAATACATGTATAAATGAGAGAGTATCCATTGACCTTTTGGTTTGGTAGAAATGTGACATCTGAGTTGTTAATATGAAATATATTCTTTAAAAACATAGTTATCCTTGCAAAAAAAACAATAGAAAACCAAGACAAGTGTTGATGAAAGTGGGCACACAATGGGTTAACATGCTTGACGCTTGTGTTGTCCTCACCAGGACTCCCAGACTAGTGAGTCCTGTTCAACCCTCGGATAAATATATTTATGGTTACTGTTGACAAGGAGTTGCTGTTTGTTCCATCTGTTGGTCTATAATCCAATAGAAAACTGAATGCTGAGTTATATACTTTGGCCTTTTAAGGGGCAGGGTAATGTGGACAATGTAACTTTTACAATGTAAAGGTGATGGCGTTAGTCATATGTTGCTGCCATTTTACTGGACAGGATGGCAGGATTAAATTATAATTTCAGTATTTGACATGTTTGTCTGATTGACTGGCCATATTTACTAGATAGGGCCAATGAAGCATGTTTCGTTCTGTACCATATAGGAAAGAAGAGTTCCCCACTTCAATATTGATTGTGTCTAGATCATAAACCCAATTTTATGACCTATCATTTATAGCAATGAAGGAAAAGTAATACACATTTTTTTTTTCAGATGATTCACTTGCCTATTTACCGTCATGTGAGGAGATTCTTGGCTTCCATGGTAAGCATCTGGCATAATGTGTAACATTTTTACTTAATTATGGTCTTTGATGACCTATGGCACACCATACAGCAGATTTGCTGTGTTTTGCAAGCTGGTTATCCCTTAAATATTTTCACCTGGTGGGCCATTTGATCAAAGAGTCTCTTGTCACTGACGGATACAGGAGTTTAGCAGGGAGGTGGGGTGACCAAGAAAAATCAATGCTGCTGCATATCAATGTTATCTGCGATGTGGAGCTGACCCTTTCAGTGCAGAATTGGGAGACTGGAACTGCAGCTTTCTTTGGTATACTTTGAGCACAATGCTGTCCAAAACATGGCAAGGAAAGCTGTTGACAGGAACCATTTTGACTTCCTTGGCCTTTAATATTGGTCGACAGGATTATCATCATCATGGCTACCTGGTTTATGGGTGCCTGCATCATCCATCCCTCACCCTTGCAGACATAGATACTTTTGAACAAATTTAGCCACATAAAACTTACTGCAGAAGCATCTCATTGGCGGCTTGGCTGAGTTTGACATTCTGCTGCCTTGACCAATTTGTAAGGCAACCAGGGGTCCTCATATTTTTATCCTTGTGAACATAATAATTTTTCAAGAAATGGAGCTACCATCGTGAATCTTCTGCTGTTAGAGCATCTAATTAGAATGTTGGGTGAATGTGATATTCAGTGTCATTTTGACCTATTTTCATAACAATGAGGCATAAAAATGGCCCTCTGAAGCAGACATTGGATGAATGTAATATGTTTCATAGTGCGAGGCGCACTGGCCTGTGCCATGCCCACAATGCCAGCTTCAATCACCCGCATCATTATGGCATAACACACACAAAATCGACCTTCATTACTTGAGTATATCTTTTTGATGTTACAGGTGATATTTGGCAGTACAGTACTTGTGATGTTGTGGTTGCCAGTAAAAATCATTAAGCAAGTTCTGCCAAACTTCTTGCCGTATAACGTCATGTTGTCAAGGTGAGTAATAAAGCATTCAGATCAATCCTGCATATTTGTAACGTAAATCAAGTACTGGAATTTTATTTTACCGATGAGAAAAAGCTGCAGTAAAAAAAAAAACCGCAATGAAATGTGGAAAATAATGCCTGATATTCTGGGTCTGTCATATGGAATTCCCTACCTAAGGCAACAAGAGATGCCAAAAGTGTATCAGAATCTAAAAGATCTTGTGGAAGGTTTATATTTGAACAGAGACAGTGACTTGTATTTTGTATAATTCTGTACTGACTTGAAAGAAGGCCCTTGGGTAGATTAATGCTCTAGCACTAACTGGGTCACCTTGTTAAATAAAGTTGTATATGTGTGTATGTATATATATATATTAAAAAATATGTAAAACTAGACAAAGGCCACGACGAAGAAGATGGCTGTTTGTGGTGCTGTTTCATTTCACTTTCACTTTGATGTTCAAAAATGATGAAAATAATGGATGTGAGAATGATAACATATAACTTCTGGTCAAGACAAAGAAGTACTGCCACATCACAAAAGATGACCATGTGCAGTGACAGTAACAATGTTACACTACCTTGAAAAATACCACAGTGCAGCTTTTTTTTGTCAGTCCGTACTATAAACCATGTCCAACATACTTGAACGCCATGTATCATGCCTGCCCTGGCAGCATTTGCATTGTCTTTTTATAAGAAATTAGTTGCCCATGTACAGAGCAAAATCATGTTCAAACCACCCATACAACCTTTGTTTGTGGTAAAAAGAAAAAAGTGTAGGAACTGTTATTTTGGCATTTTCATACCAGATGTAGAAAAATGAAAAAAAAAAAATGAAGGTCTGATTCATATTTTCAAGCTGGAAAGAAAGTAAATTAAAACCTTTTTTTTTGCACCCATATGTTTTCATACAGAAGTACATATTTAATGTACATGTACATGTATAGTTGTACGTTGTATATCTGCAATGTACATGAATGGTTGTACATTGTATAACTACAATGTACATGTATGGTTGTACATTGTATAACTACAATGTACATGAATGGTTGTACATTGTATAACTACAACGTACATGTATGGTTGTACATTGTATAACTACAATGTACATGAATGGTTGTACATTGAATAACTACAATGTACATGTATGGTTATACATTGTATATCTACAATGTTCATGTATAGTTTTACATTGTACAGTGGTACCTGCTGTATGCAACCACTGCCGTGAGCAGCCGCATTGCTTTTTATGCTCACCAGGCTTGGACATAGGAGTCAATTTCTTTGTCAAATTTACCTGTCGTGACTGGTCACCTGCTGTATGTGACCACTTTTTCTTGGCAGAAGGGTTGGTCACATGCAGCAGGTACATCTATGATGTCCATGTATGGTGTTCCCTGTTGCGAGGGACCACTCCAGTGTAAGACCACCATTTCAGGATACTTTACGTTGTACTCTTCATCTTGTTCAAATCTGCTATGACAGACCAGCTGTCTTGACAGACCACAATGTGGCAGTCTGTAGGGGTGGTTGCTGAAGACAGGTTTCACTGTCCTCTTAACAAAGGTCAAATTAGTTATTGTGCTCTCAGAAAATTCTGATGTCAGTTGAAGGTCAAATAAGTTACTTTACTCTCAGAAAATTCTGATGTCAGCTGAAGCTCATCCCTGATGCGTACATGGGGTCCACGTGTTTAAATGTGCAAATCACTACAACACATTGTGTTATAGTGATTTGCACTGTTAAAAGTGGTTTAAAATAAACAAATGTAAGTCATTATTGCCAAGATTTCAAACAAGCGATTGAAGAGAGCCCAAAAAACACATCTTTGGCGGATTCGCGAATCAAACTCAAACTGACCAGTCACATGACTGAATATGTCATGTGGACTGGTAATACTATGAAATCCTGTAGGCAATCCTACTTGCGTGTACGCGTACTAATGAAAACTGTTGCACATAAAACTGAGCTTACAGGAAAACATTCAGCAGGCTTGATGGAAGTATCATGTATGTATTTGCAGTGATGCCCCAGTAAGTGAACTGTCACTAGAGTTGCTGCTTCTGCAAGTGGTATTACCAGCGCTGCTGGAACAGGGCCACACGCGACTGTGGCTCAAAGGCATGGTCAAGGGCTGGTGTGTGGCCATGGCCTGGCTGCTTGATCTACGGTCATACCTGCTTGGAGATGTACGTTTGAATGATGATGTAAGTATGTGAATGCAAGAGTCATGGATCCATTAATGGAATGGTAGGTCGATACGAGAGGGTTTTTAACGGTAGAAATTCATATCTGATCACCCAGGATTTTTTTCTGTGGCACATAACAATTTGACAGTTAATTATTCAACATGCAAAACAGCTAATTAACATGGACTCTGCATGACAAGTGTTACTATGGTTGTTGTTTTACTGCATTTTGAAAGTAGGGACAACATCCGTTAATTTTCAATCTCTGAAGAGCCACCATATAAGTCAAAACCAGTCAGCCTCCATACGCTTTGATGTCAAATTCATTTTCGTAGTGCAAAGCTAGAGCATTAGCCTCTTCACACATGTGTGAGTATTCCATTATTATTACCAGGAATGATTGTGTAGCCAAGCACAGTTGAGGAGACAAAAAGAAAACTTAAGTTCTTGTAAGAGAAATAAAGACATAGACAATGAAGGAGTGAAATGGTGTATGTGGTCTAATGCTTCACAGGAGAATATAATCCATGGTGGAAACCAGGAGGATGTCCCAGCGGGGCAAGAACAGCCACAGAACTTGGCTGAGGAACCGGAGGTAGAAGAAGCCCTAGAGGACGACCCACCTGACCCTGTTATCTTAGACCAAGAAGAGGCAGAGATCTTACCAGGAGAGGCTGGGTTACCTGCAGTGGCTCCCCCTGTGGCAGCACCAGTGCAGCCTGAGCCTCAGCAGGGTCTCCAGGCTGGACTGGGTGCGGCTCACCAGGCATTGCTGCAGGGAGGTGGCCCAACAGGATTCCAGCCATACAGGAGACCACCCTGGTTCCATTTCAGGGTAAGCTGCTGCAGGATGTCACTCCACAGGTTCTGTGTATTTACTACTACCTTAAAGTGTGTCGATACATATACAGGCAGACAAAGTAGATAACGAGTGATGAGCTCAGGGGATGTGTGTCTGTGTTATTTTGCATTCATTGAGTTGACCAGTCCGTCATTT
The DNA here is from genome assembly GCA_964020975.1 of Hermodice carunculata. Lineage (NCBI taxonomy): Eukaryota > Metazoa > Annelida > Polychaeta > Eunicida > Amphinomidae > Hermodice > Hermodice carunculata. The sequence continues at coordinate 5,051,029 of OZ026624.1, read as the reverse complement.
TTAGCTTAACTGACTTGTCAGTAGCTGAGCTTATCTTATGGTCCTTTGTCCGTTGTCAGCAATCAACTTCTTCTCCAAAGCGGTGAGCCAGATTCACTTCAAACTCAATGGCAATGTACCTGGGGTAGGTCTCTACCAAGTTTGTTCAAATGGTAAAGCTCCATTGATTTTTGGATTTGTTTATGATTTTTTGGTTCATTTTGGTGTAAGTCTTAAAAAGTCTTCTCAGAAACTACTCACCCGATTGCTTTGATATCACACAGGAACACTCCTTTGGACTCCTGGTTCTTACATGTAATTGTTCACCATATGGCACTGCGATTTTTTGTCTAATTTTTAAATTTTTTAAAATTTTTTTAATTTGTGTGTGTGTGTGTTATTTTTTGACTTCTTCTCGAGAACGGTCACTCAGATTAAGCTGAAACTTGTTTAATATGTTCCCTGTGGTAGGGCCAAACAAACTTGCTCACAAGGTCGCACTGCTGTGGATTCCTGATTTTTAAAGATTTGTTCAATTTGGGTACTAATCAGTAAATGCACCTTTCCTATTGATTACTATGCAAGTCAATCCGCATTCTAATGCTAATTCACATTTTTGACTTCTTCCCTGAAAGCGTCAGCCACATTGACTTCAAACTTGGTGGCAATGTACCTTTAGTGGGTCTCTACCAATTTGAACAAATGGTCATGCTCCATTGATTTTTGGATTTTTTCTGAATTTTTGTGGGGGCTTTTTGGGGGGGGGGGGGGCAAATCTTCAAACATTTTTTTCTCTGAAACCACTCACCTGATTGCTTTGATATGACACGGGCACGTCTAGCAACTCCTAGTTCTAATTTGTTCACCAGGTGGCACTGCAATTCTAGTTTTTTTATGTTTGTTTTTCTTTGTTTGTGTGGGTGTATGTTATTACTATTTTTGACTTCTCCAGAACTCTGATTAAGCTGAAATTGGGTGGATATGTTTCTTGTGGCAGGGTCAAACAAAATTGTTCATAATGTGGAAGTGCTGTTGATTCCTGATTTTTAATGATTTTTTTTGCAATTTGGGTACTTATCAGTTAATGCACTTTTCTTATTGATTACTATGTAAGTCAATGGGCATTCTAATGCTAACTCGCATTTTCAACTCTTCTCCAAAACCAATGAAATAATGGAATAAATTGTCAGCAGAAACTTCATGGTTTGGATTACTACACCTTATAAAGTACAAAGTTTACAGTTCTGCTCATGCAAACACTGACTTTTTAGCTCTCCCTCAGGTTACAGAGCTTAAAGCATATGTCATGTTCTTGCATCTGCCGCATATGTCTGTCTGTCTGTCCATAAACTTTTTATGGGAGTGCAATACAGTCTGCACTTTTCAAATTAACTCCATATAACTTTTAGACTTGCATGTTAAAAGGATATGAGGATCCAGGTTGCTATTGATATTGATGGCTCTACCCATACTTTTAATATATGGACCAAAATGTTAAAATTGTAATAATGCCTTTTTTCAGAGAGTTTTTTTATGAAGTGTCACAAAACTAAGTAGGAATATCAAGCAGGCAAAAATAAATGTAAATGAGCTGAAATGTTGGTGGCACCACCTGCTGTCTGGCAAATTATATGGACCAAAATGTGTTGGAAACACATTTAATTCAATAGTTTGAAAAAGAATAAGGGTGATGATACCAAAAGTACTGCAGAGGTGTAGCACGTAGAAGTTTGATATGGCACAATGTGTATGATGATATACTTTATCAAGGTTACAGAGGGATAGTACATGTATTTGAGGAAATTTTTTTTTTTTTTTGTTATGGTCATCTGAATATATGTCAGCAGTGTGATTGGCCCATCAGTCTTTAAAAAAAAACAACAAATTATTCAAACTGTTTAATTGATAAACAATGTGTGCCTTATTTTTTTTTTTTTTTTCAGTTGTGTATGCTGTTTGTACTGATGTGTGTCACGCTGTTTGTGGCCAGTCTGATCTCACTTATTGTACCAGGTAAGATCTTATTGAGTTGCACATGTCAAGAAGAAAAAGTACAATTTTAATCTTTATACAAGTTTGCCATAGTATCTGTCCATGTTAAGTTCATTCTGAATACAAAAAATGTCATTAATTTTAAACTAGAGTACATATATTAGATATGAACATCAAACACGAGGCATGTATATACAGTTTTAATAATGATTTTATAATTTCTTACGCATGTAGACCTTGTCAGGTGTGAAAATAAAAAAGAAAAAGCTTTGTCCTTTGGTCCTTGATTTGTGTGTCTACTGATGACAGATCAGCATTCCAGATTTTATGTCTTGTTGGAAACAAGGTTATTGCATCCGATTATCTGTCAAAATCCTACAACTTTGGAGGGCTTAGCCATAGACCCCACACAGAGGAAAGCTGTTGACTCAGTCCAGCATTGTCCAATGAAGCTGCAGTAAATCCAAACCTCACAAATCCATCATTGTTTGCACCTGTTAGGTTGATGGACATTCTTGTATTTATGTGTACGTGTTATCCAGAGGCTTCAAGTCCCCAGTCAAAGTGGGAATGTTTCTTTTTTTTTGTTTTGTTTTTTTTGAGGAGGGGTGGGTGGGGTGAGTGCCAGAAAGGTTCAATGTACAAGAATTTTCCTGTTGTCTGCATTTTGTCTCAACTTACCATGTGAAGTAACAGTGCTGCTTTTTGCACCTAATGTCGTGAAATCCTCCATTTGCTGTGCTCTGTTACATGGAGCCTCGCATTGTTCCATGACAAGCTAGGTCCGCATTAATCCCTGGGTACACAGTGCCATGATACAGAAAATGTTTAGCTTTGAACTAGCATCAATATCATTCAGGAACATGCATGACTGTGGTGGATGTCCCTGTTTGCTAATCGATTTGCATACCTGTCAAGTCTTGTTCCACACCCCACCCCTCTCCCATTTGGTGGGACTCTTCCCATCTTTTTTTACGCAATTTTTTCAACTTTTCAACTTATTTATTTCTTGTGTATTCTCTCTTGAGTTTAACTGACCATTGTAACTTGAGTTGAAGCACTTAAGATGAACTGCTCCAGATTATCAAATGGATACTATATTGATATTCATTGTATAAAGGCCTTTTATTCAAGTACCAGCATGCCTATAGTTCCGGAGAATATAATGGTCCAGGTCAACAGATTCTCTCAGCGCACTTTGGCTGCAGTACACCCAAGGAACACAGAGGAAAGCTGTTGACTCAGTCCAAAAGTTGGTACTGAAAGAGTTAAATAGAAGATCCTCCTCCTAGAAGGCAAAAATTTCCTTGTTTCTTGTGAAAGGATGTTAGGTTTGGGACTTTGGTTATGTGATAACTCAATGTTGTGTGTGTACTGAGCACAGGTTGCTGTTTAGTATACTGTTAAAATAAAAATATGTACATGTTGATTTAGAAAAGTTTCTGGCTTGATGTTGGTCATGTACAGTGAAACCTCTAATAACTCAACACACAGGGATCCAGAAAAAGTAGTCCGATATTGCAGGTGTTCAGTTATGGCAGGGTCATTAATGCTGGTGCATCTTTTATTTGTGAGTGAAAAAGTGTTCAGTTATTACAGGGACCTGTAATAAGACTGCTGGTATACCTACTATTTGTGAGTGAAAAATGAGCTCCAGTTGTACATGGGTTACAGTAAATAACTAATGCTCCCTTGCTACAGGATTGCTGCATGCACATGTGCAGATATTAACTGTTACCTTCCTTCTTGACACTATTACTGTACATGTATACCTCTGGTGTTGGTATCCGGGGTCCCACTCTCTCGCCATGCTACATGTATCTAATTATGTCTCCCGCTGGAAGCCGGGGGACATATTGTTTTAGTGCCCGTTTCTTCCGCTTCTTGTTGTTGTTGTTGTTGTTGTTGTTGTTGTTGTTGTTGTTGTTGTTGTTGTTGTTGTTGTTGTTCAGGTTCTTGGTTTCCGTGCGATAAGTCTTGAAGGACTTGACAGAATTTGATGAAACTTGGTAGGATTATGTATCTAGGCAAGACCTAGGTTGGGATTGTATTTGGGTGACCTTGACCTAATTTTCAAGGTCACAGGGTCACTTATGTGAAATTGGTTTCCGTGCGATAAGTCTTGAAGAACTTAATGGAATTTGATGAAAGTTGGTAGGATTATGTATCTAGGCAAGACCTAGGTTGGGATTGTATTTGGGTGACCTTGACCAAATTTTCAAGGTCACAGGGTCACTTATGTGAAATTGGTTTCCGTGCGATAAGTCTTGAAGAACTTAATGGAATTTGATGAAAGTTGGTAGGATTATGTATCTAGGCAAGACCTAGATTGGGATTGTATTTGGGTGACCTTGACCAAATTTTCAAGGTCACAGGGTCACTTATGTGAAATTGGTTTCCGTGCGATAAGTCTTGAAGAACTCAATGGAATTTGATGAAACTTGGTAGGATTATGTATCTAGGCAAGACCTAGGTTGGGATTGTATTTGGGTGACCTTGACCTAATTTTCAAGGTCACAGGGTCACTTACGTGAAATTGGTTTCCGTGCGATAAGTCTTGAAGAAATTAATGGAATGTGATGAAACTTGGTAGGATTATGTATCTTGGCAAGACCTAGGTTGAGATCATATTTGGATGACCTTGAGCGAATTCTCAAGGTCACTGGGTCACTTATGTGAAATTGGTTTCTGTGCGATAAGTCTTGAAGAACTTAATGGAATTTGATGAAACTTGGTAGGATTATGTATCTTGGCAAGACCTAGGTTGGGATTGTATTTGGGTGACCTTGACCTAATTTTCAAGGTCACAGGGTCACTTACGTGAAATTGGTTTCCGTGCGATAAGTCTTGAAGAAATTAATGGAATGTGATGAAACTTGGTAGGATTATGTATCTTGGCAAGACCTAGGTTGAGATCATATTTGGATGACCTTGAGCGAATTCTCAAGGTCACTGGGTCACTTATGTGAAATTGGTTTCTGTGCGATAAGTCTTGAAGAACTTAATGGAATTTGATGAAACTTGGTAGGATTATGTATCTTGGCAAGACCTAGGTTGGGATTGTATTTGGGTGACCTTGACCAAATTTTCAAGGTCACAGGGTCACTTATGTGAAATTGGTTTCCGTTCGCTAAGTCATGAAGAACTTGATGGAATTTGATGACACTTGGCAGGATAATGTATCTTGGCAAGACCTAGGATTGGATTATGTTTTGGTTACCTTGACCCAATTTTCAAGGTCACAGGGTCACGTGCGTGAAATTGGTTTCCGTGCGATAAGTCTTGAAGAACTTAATGGAATGTGATGAAACTTGGTAGGATTATGTATCTAGGCAAGACCTAGGTTGGGATTGTATTTGGGCGACTTTGAGCGAATTTTCAAGGTCACAGGGTCACTTATGTGAAATTGGTTTCCGTTCGCTAAGTCATGAAGAGAACAATATAGAATTTGATGAAACCTGGTAGGATTATGTATCTTGGCAAGACCTAGGTTGAGATCGTATTTGGATGACCTTGAGCGAATTCTCAAGGTCACTGGGTCACTTATGTGAAATTGGTTTCCGTGCGATAAGTCTTGAAGAACTTAATGGAATTTGATGAAAGTTGGTAGGATTATGTATCTAGGCAAGACCTAGATTGGGATTGTATTTGGGTGACCTTGACCAAATTTTCAAGGTCACAGGGTCACTTATGTGAAATTGGTTTCCGTGCGATAAGTCTTGAAGAACTCAATGGAATTTGATGAAACTTGGTAGGATTATGTATCTAGGCAAGACCTAGGTTGGGATTGTATTTGGGTGACCTTGACCTAATTTTCAAGGTCACAGGGTCACTTACGTGAAATTGGTTTCCGTGCGATAAGTCTTGAAGAAATTAATGGAATGTGATGAAACTTGGTAGGATTATGTATCTTGGCAAGACCTAGGTTGAGATCATATTTGGATGACCTTGAGCGAATTCTCAAGGTCACTGGGTCACTTATGTGAAATTGGTTTCTGTGCGATAAGTCTTGAAGAACTTAATGGAATTTGATGAAACTTGGTAGGATTATGTATCTTGGCAAGACCTAGGTTGGGATTGTATTTGGGTGACCTTGACCTAATTTTCAAGGTCACAGGGTCACTTACGTGAAATTGGTTTCCGTGCGATAAGTCTTGAAGAAATTAATGGAATGTGATGAAACTTGGTAGGATTATGTATCTTGGCAAGACCTAGGTTGAGATCATATTTGGATGACCTTGAGCGAATTCTCAAGGTCACTGGGTCACTTATGTGAAATTGGTTTCTGTGCGATAAGTCTTGAAGAACTTAATGGAATTTGATGAAACTTGGTAGGATTATGTATCTTGGCAAGACCTAGGTTGGGATTGTATTTGGGCGACTTTGAGCGAATTTTCAAGGTCACAGGGTCACTTATGTGAAATTGGTTTCCGTTCGCTAAGTCATGAAGAGAACAATATAGAATTTGATGAAACCTGGTAGGATTATGTATCTTGGCAAGACCTAGGTTGAGATCGTATTTGGATGACCTTGAGCGAATTCTCAAGGTCACTGGGTCACTTATGTGAAATTGGTTTCCGTGCGATAAGTCTTGAAGAACTTAATGGAATTTGATGAAACTTGGTAGGATTATGTATCTTGGCAAGACCTAGGTTGGGATTGTATTTGGGTGACCTTGACCAAATTTTCAAGGTCACAGGGTCACTTATGTGAAATTGGTTTCCGTGCGATAAGTCATGAAGAACTTGATGGAATTTGATGACACTTGGCAGGATAATGTATCTTGGCAAGACCTAGGATTGGATTATGTTTTGGTTACCTTGACCCAATTTTCAAGGTCACAGGGTCACGTGCGTGAAATTGGTTTCCGTGCGATAAGTCTTGAAGAACTTAATGGAATGTGATGAAACTTGGTAGGATTATGTATCTAGGCAAGACCTAGGTTGGGATTGTATTTGGGCGACTTTGAGCGAATTTTCAAGGTCACAGGGTCACTTATGTGAAATTGGTTTCCGTTCGCTAAGTCATGAAGAGAACAATATAGAATTTGATGAAACCTGGTAGGATTATGTATCTTGGCAAGACCTAGGTTGAGATCGTATTTGGATGACCTTGAGCGAATTCTCAAGGTCACTGGGTCACTTATGTGAAATTGGTTTCCGTGCGATAAGTCTTGAAGAACTTAATGGAATTTGATGAAACTTGGTAGGATTATGTATCTTGGCAAGACCTAGGTTGGGATTGTATTTGGATGACCTTGACCTAATTTTCAAGGTCACAGGGTCATTTTTTGTGAAATTGGTTTCTCTGCAATAAGTCTTGAAGAACTTGATGAAAATTGTTAGAGTAATGTATCTAGGTGAGAGCTAAACTAGGATTGTAATTTTCAAGCAAACTTGGTCATTTGTAATTTGTTATCACTGTAGCTTATTCAGAGACGTTAGTGTTCCACCGGGAGACATTTGATTTTCTGTTGGAAAATCAGTCTGTTCTAGTTTATAATGTGGGTTTAAAAAAAAATCAACATGCAAGTCACTTGCTTTATGATTCCACTGTATTTTATTTACATAAGTTTTATCATGGCTTTAATTGTAGTGTGGCTGGGTCGGAGACTTATGTCTATCTGGATGGGAGAAGCGAAGATCCACGAGCTGTACACTGCAGCGTGTGGTCTGTACAGCTGCTGGGTGTCCATGAGGGCGGCCACCGTACTCTACCACTGGGTGCCCCAGGGCTGGTATGCTGTCATGAGTAAACTCAAGGAGTGGTTCATTCTGGTATGTCTTGACAGCCAGCTGCATGTCAGTATTTCATTGATTTAGATATGTTCCAAATGAAAATGTAAGTAAATTTGTCTGACTTTTCGGACAGACACTTTGATATAGTTTTACATATCTTTTTCTTCCTGGGACAGGCATTGAAAATGCAAAACAGGACATTTGTATTAAGTACACATAACACTTTTGGAACTGACACCATTTATATGACTTGCATGGCACAAACTTACCAGCTTGTAAAGTAACAGGAGCTAGAGCATGTGGCAGGCAAGTACAGTTTTTGAAAGATGCAAAATTTCTAATTTTCAACTTTTAAGTTTTGTTTGAGCACGATATTTCCACATCAATTTGTTGAAGATCAATTTAATATATGACCTTAAGATGCAGGGTATTGCACATTGTGCAGTCAGGAAGCCATATGCATGTTTTCCCATGATGCTTTGTTATTGTAAAACACCTTGCCATATCATTCCTATTTAGGAAACTTGCCTTAAGTGAACCCTGCCTTTCTGTCTCAGAAAAAGTTCAAATAGTGCACAGTATCTTGCATATTATATTTAAGGGTCTACTGTGAAAATAATCAGACTATGGGTTTCTAATTATAGCTGATTGAAATTAAAATTTTCCAAACACTGAGGGTTCTAAATAGGGATAATATGGTAAATTAAATTGATTTTTTTTTGTGTGTGTGGTACATATATTTCTTGTGAATGTTCTGTATTGTGTTTGTAATATTGCTTTAAAAGCAAACCATTCCATCTGAACAAGAACCATTTAATATTAAAGATAAAAAGTGAAAGTTGGTTTTGGTACAACCCTTTGAGCATTTTTTTTTTCTCAGTGAAGGGTTTTACGAGTATTTTAAAGTGAAGTAAGCATGAGGTATCAGTTAACTGCTATTCTGGAGAAAAACTGCTGATATATTGTAAAATTGAATCGTGTTTTTAGCAATAATGTTTATTTTTCTGTGGTAGATAGAACTGAAGAAGGTGCATAGAAAATTAGAAGCACAGGTTTGATTAAAGTAACTAGCTACGTGTAACTTTGTGGGAGTATGTCAAGTTGTAAGTGGACTAGGAATGTGAAGGATTTCATATTGCTGTGCACAGGAGAAGAAGAAAATCAGCTTTTTTCAGGATATCGTAAATGTTACCATTTTTAATTTCACGTTATTTGGTACCTCATGGCACTTGCCAGATATTTTATCTGAGAATTGTTTTTGCCAGACATTGTATCTGAGAACTGTTTGATTGAATCTGATTTTTTGCTTTGATGAATTTCAAGACATGAGACTACTTCAAAAGTAATCTGAAAGTCTTTTTCTCTCTCTCCTTCACATTCAGAAACCCATTTATCATTGGTCAGTCTTGGGTCCGATGGTCGAAAAGGTTAGACAATTTTGCATGTAAGGTGTGATTCCTGTTTAAGGCCACAGCAACGTCAGCCAAACCACTTCACCAAATCTGACAGATATGTTCAGAATAAATGTTGTACACAGCATAAACCTGGAGTTCATACTTTTTATATTTGAGAGGAAGATTTGGAGAATTTGTTTGCACTAAAGATATATTTTTCAAGTATGAATAGTACCAAGTAGGCACAGGCATTGTGCAGAAATGTATGCATTCATGAAATTAAGATTTATCTTGTAAGAGTATCCACGAAAAGCTTTCCATTTTGTATCATTTTTGTTTCAAGTCCAGAGCCATATACATGTGTTTCCCCATATAGTAAAAGGATCTTAACTCTCCTATGAACAGCAAAATACTTTCCGTTGATAGGATTGAATTCCCTTCTTTGGATTGTAATTTTATCATCCTTCCTTGACATCCTGATCAGTTTTTTTATCTGATGAGGGCAGGACTGGGTCAGCAGGTTTTACGTGATTCACTGGACACCCAGTCAGTGTGACACAAAATATTTACTTGAGATATGCTATATGGTGATAGGTCTTATTAAGAAAAAAAAAAAAAACAGTTTTCCATCAGTTAAAAAAGTGGCATTTAAAGAGGCAAGGATTAAGTGGCAGAGGTGTGTTTGCTCACTCTTCTTGTTTGTTTTGGGCATCCAAAGCTCAGCACTGCCCATTTTCCAGCATGTACCAGGTTGCACATGAGAGACGTTCATTCAAACATAACTTTGGACAGAACTTCCACGTTCTGGCGTGGGAAATAACGTGGTATGTTTTATGAAAAAAGCATCAAAATTACATAAAATGATGTTGCTTTGGCCTTAAGTCTTAAGAGACAGCTTGCAGTTTGAATTTGTTTAGATTTAAACAGACTATATAAGAAAGATAGACTCTAAGCTAGTCTGATTAGAGAGGCACAAATAGATAAATAAGTAAATATATGTGTTGTCCCCTGTAATATGGTTTTGACAAAATCAAGTATATTTGGTGTTTCTCTTGGAAAATGCAAAGAGTCATGTGGTGAAAGGTGTATTCAGTATAACCCACTGTTTTCAGTCTGCCATACCTACCAGATGATCATCATGGAGCAAATTAGTTGTTCATGCATGTAGCACTAGCCATGGGCTAATGCTAGCCATGAGTCAGGCACACAGCCCAAACAGACCAATTCCTGTTGACTAGATCTGAAGGAATCTGAGCATACCTGAGCTCACTTCATCGCATGGGGCCAGGAACCAGCACTTAGCGGGGCACCTAAAGCATCAAAATGAAGAAGGAACTTTGTCATTAAAAATGCATCATTTATTTTTTAAAAATGAGGATTTTAACTTGTTTGAATACTATTCACTCAAAAATTATTGAGTTAAATGGTGTAGTATATATTCAGTTACAGATTGGAGAGTGTAATGTTGTCTCCACTGGTCATTTTGTGGGAAGAGCATGAAATGTGAACAATTGAAGCCTTGTCTATGGAGAGTTGCTGTCTGGAAGCACAAGGGACTATGGTCCCATGACTACATCTATTACACTGTTTGGTTTCAAAGATTGTAGTGCTGTGAAACCTGAATCAATATAACAGAGGATACCCGGTATGTGTTGCAGATGGCGCCACTGGTATTAAACTTAAGCTTGGTATCTACCTCATAAAAGGTTGAGCCACTTGGTGGGTAAATCAATCCAGCCACACTGATTGGCTACTGGTTGTCCACCAGAAGTGGTGTCGCATGTAATTTGGTTCAGCAGGGAAAAGTGTCAAATGCAGTTTACTTTGGCAAACATACCGTATTGAATAGTTGTATTTCCAAAAAGCCAAGGTTTTATCCTTCATGCTCTTTCATAATAATAATAATAATAATAATAATAATAATAATAATAATAATAATAATAATAATAATAATAATAACAATGATAATGATAATATTTCATTAAAACCCCATTGAAACAAGGAAAACATACATCAAAACACAAATACAACATAATATCAAAAATAAATTGACACATAATCGAACTAAATTATAGGAACATAAGTATACAAAAAATATATATTAGCTATTGGCACTGTACAACCTGATAAACATAACCAGTAGAAATGTACACTCAGAATCCTCAAAGCTGCTTTTGTGTCTCCACTGGTCAAGACCCGGTAAAAACCTAAGAAGCCCACACCAGCAGAGACAGCGGACAGTGTCCCTCAACACATGGATTGTCGTTTGTCAAATTAGGAATACATAGACAGCCAGAAAGCAAAATTACAAGAGTATAAGTGCACATACAAAAACTTAAACAGTCTGTAGCACTCTTATGACTCAGAAATGCTTTAATAATGTAAACTTAATTTTCATCATCAGCCACACGAAAATATTGTATAATATTGAAAACATAGGTCTGCACTTGAGGTTCACAGTCTAAAAATGTTGTAAGTGCTTTGGGCTTGAACAGGACTGATACAGAATACATACACAAGCTGCCTTTTGTAACCAGGGACATAAGACTGCACACTACTGACGGTTTCATGGCCGATGGCATTTCTAGTAAAAATGAATTGCATTCATATAATCAATATCTCAAACTTCCATGCTAAAGGAAAAGTTGGGCGTGAACAGCTGATATTGTGGGTTTTGGGCCAATTTGTTTGACATTAACAAGGAAGGGATACCTTGATTTTGGAATAGGTCAGTATAAGTCGCAAATATACAAATTCATTTCTAAAGCACGAATTTATATATGTCGCAAATATACAAATTCATTTCTAAAGCACGAATTTCACTGCAGCCTGGTTTAACATGTGGAACTTGATGATATTATAAATCAATTGCTTGTTATATTAGTGATTTAGCATTAGAATATGGTAAGCATATAGACATTGGTGTCTGACGTATATCTAGGTTTGAGTATGTGTGCTCCAGTTTGGTTGTTTATGAAAATGTACGCCTCAGTTTGGTTGTCATGGCAACCAGCTGTATTGAGTAAAGCTAGTAATTGTGATTGGTTTCCTCTCATTACAGGCTGCCAAGTCCATGATCATCGCCACTCTGCTCATTGGCGTGGTACCCCTCTTGCTGGGGTTGCTGTTTGAGCTGGTCATAGTGGCCCCACTGAGGGTGCCCCTAGACCAGAGCCCAGTCTTCTTCCCTTGGCAGGTCGGTCTACTTTACACGTCAGATTTATCTCTGCATTGATCAATAGCTTTGTTTGTGGATCAAAATGGTCTCCAGACAGCTACAGTGTACAAAGTTAATGCAAGTGGAGAGGTTTTTTGACCCGTCAGCGGAACAACAGATCAGCGAAAGAAAACCTTTTCACAAAGCCTGCATTTAACCCCTTTGGTCACCTGGTGCCATGAATTTGGGTCATAAAACCCTTGTATTTCATGTTAGACCAAGAATCAAAGGGACTGATATGATGGTATTCTTGGACTCCTGTCAGCTAGTTTATATTCTTATGAAGAAAGTGCCAGCAGTTAAGTGTCTGTGGTAGTGTTGACCCAGAAGTGAATTTTGCATAAATCATGTTAACTTTTTGAATGCTAAGTTGGAAGTAAAGTCAACAGGTTTCCTAGGCATGCTTTGAGAAGAGTGCACCCAAAGTGTTCCAACGAAAGCTTTTGGCTGTAGCCATTCTTTGTTTATTTCCCATCTATGACTATACGTACTATGCTGGTACATAGTACATGTACTTGAATTAGAGGTCTTTTAATAATGAATTTGAATCTTGAATTAATTTGATAACTTGGATGTGCACACAACTTTTGTTGTAGTTGGGGTGAAAGAGTTAAATAGAGTGGCGTAGATTATGGGTACATGTATGCTTTCTAACATGAGGTTTGAGCACAAGGATGTGGGTGGCAGTACAACTTGATGAACATGTCAACATGTTATGTATGTACACATTTTCCCACTGCATGTTAAAGGGCATTTTTGTAGGCCATCACTAAGGAACTTCAATGTACTTGCTATCTCCCCACCTGAAAGTACATTTTGTAAATGACAAACTCAGTATTGCCTTACATTGGTTATAATGATATATCAAAAGCATGCTAATATCAAACAAAGAAGACTGTAAAAAGTGCATGGTGCCAAGTAGAAAGTGCTAATTTGAGCCTGCACCATATGTTATTTCAGGACTGGGCGCTTGGCGTTTTACATGCCAAGATCATCTGTGCCGTGACCATGATGGGTCCACAGTGGTGGCTCCGTAGAGTCATAGAACAGGTAACTTTGGCTTTTCACCAGCAACTGGCACCTTTTGATTTTGGGTAACACGAGAGTACATCTAATACTAATTTACAGACAGGCCTCGGTCTCTTATTTTTTTTTTCTTTTATTTTCTTCAGTCTGAATTTTATAGGTAGCTTTTGAGTTTTCCAGCCTGTGTTGACATCATGGAATAAGCAGCTGTTAAGCGTGTAATGGCATCTTGCTGTGTGGCTGTCATAATTTTGGACTGCACAGCCTTGTTTGCAGAAAGTAACATTCATGGCATATTTGTGTGGACAATTTCTGGGCTTGGGTCAGGAACAGTCATATTCTGAATAAATCTTGACCTGACAGTGAAACAACAATTAACAACTGTTGTAACATTGTAACCACCTGGCTAACACTGAGGGACTGATGGGTATGTATCATCAGGCAACTTTTTCCAATTAAGTGGAAGTTAGTGTACAACCTTTCCGGCTGACAGGATATTGTACACGTCCTCGTCATGTGTGCAGGCAGTCTTCCTTCTGGATGCAGTATCTTTTGAAGGAATTGAGTTCCTATCATAAAACTTATACTGTAGAAGCAGCAAGTAGGAACCTTGGCTGAGTTCAGCATTTATCAACCTTTGCCTATTTTAAAAGTCACCAGGGATCATCATGTATTTACCCTGGCTAAGGGAATCTTAAGGTTGTTCAAACCGTGATAGTTTTGTTGGTAATCGTTAACATTACATTTAGGCGTATTACTCATTAATGCATATAAGTAATCATGATGTGGATGGTAGTTTATATATGAAAAAGTAGACAGCAATTTAAAAAATAAAACATGGCAGTGAAATGTTCCCGTGTATGAATTGATTTAACAATATCATCAGATTTGTTGGGGAATAGTTATGAAAATATGTGGTGTTAAGAAACAGAGGGTGTCTCGGATCCTCTTCTACATCTGATACGGTGGACATGACTGCACTGGCCAAAATTCTGTTGACACATTCCTATTGTATGGCCAGGGCACAGGAAGTCAGGGCTTTGTTCATTAACATTACATTTAGGCGTATTACTCATTAATGCATATAAGTAATCATGATGTGGATGGTAGTTTATATATGAAAAAGTAGACAGCAATTTAAAAAATAAAACATGGCAGTGAAATGTTCCCGTGTATGAATTGATTTAACAATATCATCAGATTTGTTGGGGAATAGTTATGAAAATATGTGGTGTTAAGAAACAGAGGGTGTCTCGGATCCTCATCTACATCTGATACGGTGGACATGACTGCACTGGCCAAAATTCTGTTGACACATTCCTATTGTATGGCCAGGGCACAGGAAGTCAGGGCTTTGTTTTGAATATTTGAAACACATTTTGTATTTCTAAAATCAAGAGGCAACATTAAGAATATTTACCTTGTTGTAACATTTTGAGGGAATGAATACGGGAGGAGTGTTTAAGGGGACAGGGGACAAAAATGGATTATGTAGTATTCCTGACCTAACATGAATGCTTGTCTAGATTTGATGCCTGAGATATAGTATGATTTTCTTTCTGTCTAAATCACCTGTGCCTTGATTTTTTACAGGTATATAACCAAGGCTTACGAAACATGAATTTAACATTTATACTGTCACATCTATGTGCTCCGGTGGCTTGCTGTCTGGGCCTGGCCTTGGCAGTTCCCTACATAGCTGCCAAAAGTTTTGTTCCATTGTTAGGTAAGTCAGCGTTACTACTGTCCTGATGATGGGGAAAAAATTAAGAATATGGTGAATGATAATGTAGATAATATGTCTGGACAAAAAAAAAAACTGCTCTCAAATTTGGATGTTTTTTAAAAAGTAAATTATGCATATATATTATATTGTAATTTTTTTTGCAAAAAAAAAAAAATGCTTTGGGAGATTTTCAGTTGTCAGGTGCTCATGTGTACAAGTCCGGTTTTAGCTTATTCTTTGGGTTTCAAGGTTAAAAGGATTTTAAATTCATGAAAAGTGACTTTCTTAGGCAGCTACTTAAAATTAAATTTTACAATTTGCACAGAAATACGATCCTTTGCATTTCTGTGCAAATTGTAAAATTTAATTTTAAGTATCTGCCTGTGAAAGTCACTTTATTTATTTTGTACCCAAACTTGTTCTGCTTTGTTGCGAACTGAGAATTTGTGAAATCCATATCATGCATGTGTATGTTTAAAATGTATTTTCAAAGTGATGTCTTGTTCCTGTTCCATATAGATTTCACATTATGGCATTTCATCACTACACAAAATTGTACACTTCATTGCAATTTGTAATTTCCTTATCCAGGTTTGATTTTGCAGGCATACAGCAGCTGTCATTGCAAAATCATGACTGTCATTTTAGTCAAAACTACTGAGGTTAATTTCAGACAACATTTTGGTAAAGACGACTCTTTTTGTATGTCATTTGAATGTAAATGAATTTTAAAGTGATTTCGTCTTTTCTTGCAGGTTTTAGTACAGAAATACAGAATTTGGTGCTTCGACGGATTTATCCATTCTGCTTAGCAGTAGTTGTTATATCTGGCTTCTGTGTGTTCCAAGCCAGACAGTTCAAGAGACTGTATGAGCACATTAAAAATGATAAGTAAGTGAGCGTGATCCTCTGACCACTCAGTGTTGACCTGCTCCATCTTAAATCTGAGTCGTTAGCTTTTCTTGGCATGAGTTTGGCACTCTTCCAGGTCCAGTCATTAAGAGGTGCTGACCCAGAGCATTCTGTATGAAATCACCATTTTTTGACAGAGTCCTATGGTTCAGATTTTTACCCCCTCTGCCTTTTTGGCTAGTGGGGTATTGTCATGATGCCTCTGTGTGTGTGTGTGTGTGTGTCTATCCGTCACTCTTGCAGACACACTAACTGTGGAACAATTTGCGCTACTGTCATGAAACTTGTACTGTAGAAGCACCTCATCTGAAGCTTGGCTGAGTCAATATATAGTGACTGTGACCTATTTTCAAGGTCACTACCAGGGGTCATATATTTACCCTGCCCAAGGGGGTCTTAAGGTCATTCCAACTGTTGTAGTTTCCTGAGTGGGTGCATTTAGGAATATTTTACTTTTTTTTCCAACATACAATGTTGAATCCAGCATGAGGCCCACTTAGGAAAGCAAACTTGCAGAAAATCTAATTTGGGGTCAATTTCAAATTTTAAAAAATACTCAGGACCAGAAACGATTATGAGTATCCTGAAAGGTTTTATCTACAATTCTGACTCAAAATACATTGATTGATTAAGTCAGTATTTTCCACTTTGAACAGATGTCAGTAATTTTAAGGTGTAGGCAAACCCACTATTTTTTTTTTTTTTTTTTTTTGTCTGCTAATTTTTGGATTTTTGCTGCATTGTTTACATGGAAGTATTATCAATCCGTTGTTAAAATTTGGAACTGCCATCTAAGTTGTAAAGTACTGTTGGTTAGCTGGAAATATTATCAATCCATTGTTAAGATTTGGAATCACTATCGGAGTTGTAAAGTACTGAAAATAAAGAAAATACAAGACAGTACAATTTGCCAACTCTACATGCCACATGTGTTAACTTACAAATGGTGCTCAGCAAACTCCAACAAAGCCTGCCAGTCAATTAGTCACTGGTCTAATTCAGTTACAGATGCTAACAGTATATATATGGCAAGACCTGTTGGGATGAGTGTCACTTTCGATGATACACCGTAAAATTAAATTAAAATTTGACAGTTTGCATTGTTTGCATTGTGAACAAGTACCTTTAGAACTCACTACCTGGCAAAAAAGTAATCCTGCTAAGTCAACTCAAATGGATTCTATAGTGAAATAAGGTCAATCAAAAGACTGGGGATTTCTTTGAGTTCTGCTTTCTGAGAATACACTCATGGGTGGGGAACTCAGTTTGCTCTTGCTGTTTTAAGAGTTCTGTTTGTCCTATTTTCTTTGAATAAAGACCCACTTAAATCTTGAAAACTTGACAACCAAAAGCTGTCAGTGATTTCTTTAAAATGTGTCTGTGTGGGAGATGCCAGCATGCAAAAGTTAAGAAATCCTGTTCTCTCAGCACTATCAAAACATGGGCCAATCTACAACCTTGCTCTGCTGTCATGGGAGGGCAGGCACATTATAAAAAAATTGCTGAATTGTTTTTAAAGTTTAATTTACAAAGATTTGTTTGTTTCAATAATGAATGCATATCATAGTTTTCAAGATATATTGCAAACTTGTGGTTCATACAGATATCCCCACAGCAACTTGATTACTACTATCTTAACACTTTGACCTTGTAGCTTGTATTTACATGTACCTGATTGCACCCAGTTTTCACAGTGTCTTCACCAACCCATTTTATTTCTTTTTCAGATATTTAGTGGGTCAAAGACTGGTGAACTATGAAAGGAGGGCGGCACAAATCAGTCAACCACCGCCCCCAGAACCTCTCACTTGAACAGAGTAGCCAGATTTGTGCATTCGACTGATCCCAGACACTTACTTTTCCAAGCAGTCTCAAGCCAACAGCTTAAGTTACCACATTTTTGTCCACACAAGTGTGGACACATCAACAAAAAGTTGTGTATTTGTGTGTACGGGTCCCCTCTAATAAATTCCCACCAGATTCTTCACAACAAACAGTCTGACAGTTTCTTTTTAAACAATAACATGAAGAGTCGTCACCCAGAGGAAAGTAGATTATGAAAATAGACTTGTTACCAGGAAACGTCATAACAAGGATGATGTTGATTCAGGAAGTACAGCGTCAGTGGAGAGACACCTGTAAACTGTCTAGAAGAAACACAAATCTTCGTTGGGCATGAAAAGTTGTACATTGTGTTTTGACCAGGATTTAATTTTTTTTTTTACTATGTGAAAGAAGGCGTGCTTTTGGAACACTGTAAAGTGAAGCTCCATCGTGGCGATCTAATAAACCATGTGTCAAATTTCCACAGTGCAACACAGCATTAAGATGGACTGACCCAAAAACAAACCCATCCATACCATGATGATGTCAAGCCATAGTGGGTCTGTGTCAGTCGTGATGCTTAATGCTGCCTAACTTGAAGAGTGCCAGTCTTGGCTTATGTTTTCATTGGTGTGAACAGTGACAAAATGACTAAGTGTAAGGGGGGGGGGCATATTGATGATGAAGCTTGAAGCAGCAGTTCAGACATAACACCAGATAACAGAAAACATGTGCGGTGATGTAAGCAGCTTGTCAGGATGCACTGTCCTCCCAGACTGCCTGTAGATGAAAGATAACTCAATATGTTTACCTGCCTATTTATTGCCTTATTTTTCCAGTGCAGCATGCTGGTGCCACTTTACAAAGTACATGGACGCATAATAAATAAGCTGCTGCTGCTTGCTACATGGAGTAGTTGTAAGCAGACTCTGGGCAGACATGATGCAGCACATGTGCAGTTTTTGTGCAGTTCACTGGCAGCGTTTGCTGCACCAGGCAGTATTGTGGCAGTGGAAATGCAGCACAAAGCTGGTTGATTGCCAGGATAAAACCCGGTGCCACCTTCCTTTTGAGATTATCTTTGATATTTTAAAAGGGCTGAATATCACATGCAAAGTCATGATAATGTGTAGAAGTCTTGGTCTTGGTTCTGGAGTCATTCAGCCAGTCACTTAAAAAGAAAAGAAATCATTTGCATGCCTCAAAATTACTGATGGGTAACTTGGTCATCAGTTCCCTGAGATGTCAAGAAAGTTACTTAGCAAGTTGTCAGAAACTATGCACGATTGAAAATAGATGTGTATAGTGATATTTTCTGGAGAATAGAGATCCGATTGTGTGAAGTACGAATCACATAATCTGAACCATCATTCCCCACATGTACTTACCCAAGCCTGCTAGGGCGGGAGACAGGAATTCAGAATGAAACAGAAAATGTAGTTTGATCCACAGATGAATGACAGAAATTTGTGTTTGTGTTGAAACAAAACAGAAAATGTAGTTTGATCCACAGATGAATGACAGAAATTTGTGTTTGTGTTGAAACAAAATATGGTCACCAAGGCTGAAAATGGTGAACTGTTCTTCAATCGGAAGATCGTGGGGCAGTTCAAATAGACATGTCCGCATGAGGAGGTATAGCTTGTGGCGACATGGATATCACACAGTGGCTAGGCACTATTGCTATGAAAGGCACAAATCTCAAAGTGTGCCTGCAAAATTAAGAGATAAATGAACCCGTAAATTTTTTTAGGAGCGGAGAATTTTCTTTGGTATGTAATTTGAACTTCTTTCCAGATAATCTGGTCTCTTCCCCCCCCCCCTCCCCAAGAGCTTATTCATATTAGCATTTCACAACAGTGGGGTGGACAGACACCTAGCTGATTGGAGTCAAAGGACTGAATTGATGTGAAAAGATAAGGCTAGAATCTTCAAACGGGGATGAAGTGTTGACCAAAGAGCAACTGTTGATTGGGTCCATTGAGATGGCTCTTTGTTTGTTACACAGGACGGCATCTGATGAGTTTGTCATGATCAGCTATATGGAAGCTTTTTTCTGCCATGAGGAGAATTCAGGCTTAGAACCTTGCATATTTCAGGTCTTTTTTTTTTTTTTTTTTAAATATAACCATTCCATTAAATTTTCTTGTAGATCAGAGTTGCCTTCATTACTGTCTCATCTGGTTGCTGAGGGGCATGCAGGCAAATCAAGAGGGTATTTTTATAGTAACCTAGTCAACTAGATACTGGCTTATTTATTATGGAACAGACTCTGCAGAATCTTTTCATTGCACTTGGAAAATAAATACGTAGAAATGTAGGAGAACTTCATGTGAAAGAGACAGTGTAATTATGTTTTGGTCACGGGGAGCAGAGCGCCACCTGTAGCATGCTTAGCCTTTCTCATCCATGTATATATTAATAAATAGAATGTGAGCAAGCAGACCAAAAAAAAAAAGGTGAAAAAGTGTTCAAACTGGTGATAGAAGTCAGACAGGCACCGGTAGTTAATGTCAACAACACCTTTCATTTTTTACTGTGTACATATTCTCCTGTTGCAGTGACTTTCCGGAGGCCATTCTGGGATCCAGTGTGGGTTGTGTACATAGCGTGTTGTGGTTTTCTATTTAGAATCAGTGGGGTGGAGAGTGGTATTGAGTCTGCCATATGCAGTCTAGGGGTAGCACAGACCAGGAAAGGGGGGGGGAGGGCTCGCAAGTAGGGTATATCGCAGAGAAACAATTGAAAGAGGGTGAGCTTGACAGGCAAGTGTAACCATTTTCTCATTATAAAACATATTCAACAGGGAGTCCTCAGCAGCGAGAGGTTTTGAAACATGTCGATGAAAGTTGCAGACATTCTACTCTGACTGGTTACCCCCTTAGCAGACCAAGTTCTGTGGTATTTTTACTGGAGCACAGACAACACACAGATTGATCTGTTTAGCAGGCAACTCCTGGTGGTCTTTTTCCACAATAAATCTGGATTATTTTTTGGTGAAAATTCCATTTTCACAAGGTGTTTATGTGTCCAAATAGGTCTACTTGAATCCTAACAACCCATGCAACTTTTCTTTGCATAAAATCTTGACACAATGTTGACAAAACAAGTAGGCCTACTGGAGTTTTACCCTGTTCCTATGTTGACTGATAAAATTATGTTTAACCCAACAAGGTGTATATATGTTTATATTTTGTCTGTGATGGTAGGCACACACATGTACTGAAAGTTAGTTTCAAAAGCAACATTTTGAGCAATTAAAATTTTCAAGCACACTTTTAAAGAAACGTGTAATGTCTGTAAAATCCTTAATGAAAAGGTGTGTATGAGCTGCAATGAAATTGTTGCCATGGTTACAGTGTATTGATTTGGGGGGGGGGGGGGTAACGTGATTAAATGGGGTGTATAGAAATGTATTTATGTATGTTTTTAGCTCAGCTGGCTTGTCCCTCAGCTGAGCTTTTTTGGATGTGTCTGCATCCGTCTGTCTGTCATCGTCCGCAACTAAAATTTCGACTGATTTCAAAATCATTTGCCAGACCCACATCAAACTTGATGGGGATATACATGTACCTTGTGTGGGTCTTACCAATTTTACTCCAATGGTCATGCTTCAGTGATTTTTAGATTTTTCTTAGTTCTTTTATTTTTTGACAAAATCTTTGAAAAATTTTCTCAAAAAGCACCAGGACAATTGTTTTGAATGTTTTCTGGGTTTTTTTTTCATGAACTCGTGGCTGTTTTTGCTATTTTTTTACTTTTCCAAGACCATTTGAAATTTGATGGAAATTTATCTTGTAGAAGGGTCAAAATTGTTCACCAGGTTGTGGCAATCCAGATTCCTGATTTTTAACATTTTTGTAACCTTGGATGAGTTTTTAATAAGTTTGTTGAAATGGCCATATTTCAGTGAGTTTTACAGATTATTTCAGTTTTGTAGTGAACTTTTTAAAAAAAATTGTGCAAGACTACTTTTGAAAGTTGCATAGGGAAACTTCTGGTAGCCACTACACTTCAATTGTGCTACAAGTGGTGCTGACTTTTTTTTTCCAGTTTTTGTTTCTTCATGTTTTTTAACTTCTCTCCTTTGCCTGCTTCTCCCAAACTGTATGTTGAATTCTCTTTAAACTTAGTGGAAATGAACATGGACTCAATCTCCACCAAATTTGTTCACTAGAAGCGCTGCTGTCATTTTATGATTCATAACAAATTATTAAAATTGGGGAGTGTATGTGGGCATATATGTATGTACATGTAAACATTGTTCCAATGGCAATAGTACCAAATTTAACATATTGGCTTATATATTGGTAATGGTGCATCCTAGACCCATGGTAACTATCAAATACTAATAGGAAAGTGCTCGTGGGGCTTTGTTTGGTGTTCATTTTGACCTTTGAGTGACATTGAATAGTCAAACTGACATTGTGTCTTGTATTTTGCTGATGGTGAATCCTTAGTCCATGGTTAATACATAACACCAACAGGGAAGTCTGTATGTATCAAGTTTCTTTTGGTAGTGTTAATTTTGATCGTGAGTGATCATGAAAGGTAAAACTGATATGTTTGCTTGTATCTTGATAATATTGTATCCTGTCATTTTTTGTTTAAAGATGACTCCTGAACAGTGTGATTGAAGAATGATGTTGCAAACAGTGATACTGGTTTTAAACAAAGGTGACCTTGATATTCTGAGTCACAGGACCACACCAGTCTGTACGTCCAAGATCAGCTGAGCACAGGACAGTTACAGTCCTCTTGTTTTGTTTCTGTTTTTGCACTGGAACATTTGCGCTTCAGTCATGGGTTTAAATAGTTACTATCAATGATTGAAAGAACATATTTTAAATTATTTCCATTTTTAAGAATTGTACAGAACAGTTTCAGAACTGTTTCTGATGGTCAATGTTACCCTGATGAGTATTCATAGGGGAAAAATGTGCACTGAAATGAACCATCAACAATGGTTTGTTGGTGTGCTCATGAAAATTAAAAAAAAAAAATTAAAAAAAAAAAAGGAATGTTGACTTAAAGTCAGAAGCACTTAAAAGTTTATTAATATAAATCTAGGAGTTCCAATAAATGAATGCACATGAATTGTATAGTTACTTAAGTCATAATCAAATCCAAGTAGGACCTGGGTGTCCCTGCCAACCTGGCATGAGAGGTCATCAAGGATTGACGTTAAGGTTTTTTGCTGCTTGTGTGACCACCAGTTTTTCCTGAAATTCAGCACAAGTTTCAGGTGAAATCTGCAGAGAATTCGGAATTTTTAATTGTCCTTACCAAAAAATATGCTTATGCTGGACAATATTGCCTGCAAAGCAGGCCAAGTTCCATGTTACTACATTTGTGGAGAAGACAAAATATGCACCTTGGGTCTGCTTTGCAGGCAAGGACAATAGGGCTTGCCCTAAGGTCAAGCAATTGGTTGTGTATGTATACACTGTTCACTGTGCCAAAGCTGGAGACATTGATGCAGTCTGCATGGAGTGGTTTTGTAGGGAAGATCAAGAAACCAAGTGGGCCTTTCTGTGACCAGCTTAGGCAAATGTGTGCAGAGGTATTGTATGTCTGTACATGTCCCCAGAGCTGACACTCTGCACTGTGCATATGGTTTCCTGCACGCGAACGAAACGTTGAGACAGTGTGTAAATAAGTAAAAGTTTGTTGTAAAGAAGCAATATACAATAGTGTAGCAGCAGCTCAGGCATCCCAGTTTGGACATGCTGCACGTACATGGAGACCTCCTGGTCAGAAAAGGACTGAGTCAACATCCTGGTGCTGGCTGGCTGCATTGTGCCCATGCTGCACCAAGGAAAGCTGTTGACCTGGAGCATGCTATTATGATAGGTCTTATTTACAATTCTCACTATAAATGTATGAGAAATTTAATTAAAAATGTAAGGCAAATAGCATTTTACATGGGGCCATGTTTGGACAATTTGAGTGGAAAATGGTTTAATCAAAGAAGGGGGTGGGTAAAAGAGGGACATTAAAATAGAAATTGTCAGTGGCCACTGATGTATCCAACATTATGGCTCAAAGAGCCTTGTCCATCATGGAGTAATAAGAAATTAATTTTGAGGGTTAAGGCTCCATATGTACACATTATATTTTTGTTGAATACACTGTCAAGTTGAAATAGATTGTGGCTGATATACATGTATTCAGCATAGCTGTCCAAGTAGTCTTGGAAGCGTAATGCCATGTTGCTGGTTATGTAATCACTGACACATACAAGATAAACGATGGTTATTGGAAGAGAAAGAAGTGAAAAGGATGTAGCTGGTGTGAATGGAAGCTAGAATTTCTGTCATGAAAGGTTTCAATTTCCAGTGCTGTAAAGTTAGTTGGTCCTCTTCACAAGGCCATTCTTTGTCATGGGATCTTGATGGGAACACTTCCACTTAATACTTGTGTGGTTCATTACAGTGCAATATGTAAGTTCTTGTTAGTTGTTCTCAGAAACAAAAGTAGTACATTTTGTGTGTATAATTCTGTATGCTAACAAAGCAGCTCATGCCAGTCATGCATAACCTAACATAACATAACATAACACAACATAACACAACACAACATAACATTGTCTTCATGATGTTCAGTTTGACCTCAGCTGACTTGTCCGTCAGCTGAGGTTGTGTGGTGGGTGTTTGTCCGTCGTCTGTCCATTGTGTACAATTGACATTTTCTACTTCTCCCCTCTTCAGACTTGGTGTAGATATACCTTGAATAGACATGCCTCAGTGATTTTTTTGTGTGAATTTTTTTGTTTACTTAAAAAAAAAAAATCTTTGAAAATCTTGTCTGAAACCACTTGGCAATTGCTTTGAAATGGTAAAGGGACAGACACATCTGGAGAGCGCTAGACACTCATTTGTTGCTTTAAAAAACCCAGAATTTTTAATTTGTTTTCCAAAATCATCACTTAGATTGTGCTGAAACTTTGTGAAAAAGTACCATGTGGAATGTTGAAGCAAAGCTGTTCAAATGGTGATGCTGTGTACCTGATTTCTACTGAATTTTTGAATTTTGGTACTTGTCAGTTAATGCATACATTCCTGTTGATTACTATGTAGGTCAACAAAGATTGCAATGTTAATGATAATTCACATTTTTGACTTCTTCTCCAAAACTGTCTGCCAGATTCACTTCGATTTTTTTATTTTATTTTATTTTTATTTTCTTTTTTTGGCAAAATCTTTGAAAAATATTTTTCGCTAAAACTGCAATACTAATTGCTTCAAAACTGTACAGAAACACTTCTGGGTATCCCTTGAACAGGGTGGAGGTTGACAAGTCGAAGGTCAAGGTCAGCTGAGGACGGGCTGTTCACGCAGCCCTCTTGTTTGTCATTACCATTTATTTATACCAAGGATTGTGAAATAAATTGTGGACTTTGGTATTTTTATGAAGGTTTTAAGTGGACTATACAGCAGATACTGTATGTATGGGTACAAGATACATATAATTTATTTTACATTTGATGTGATCTCGATTTTTATGTGGCATATCTTGATCATCACACCAAGTTTGAGGTGAGAACACAAACAGCTGGTACCACATGTGATCATTGTTGTGAAGGTGGACTGGATTGTTCAAGGAAAAAGCATAAATTCTTTTGGTTTTATTATAAGATTTACAAGGAAGGGTATCCTTCAGTACTAAGGCCTGTGCTACACATGGAATGAAATATAGTAAAACAGTGCGTATGTATCTTCATGGCAATTTGAGAGACCTACCTTTCAAGGCCACATTTAGCAGGTGCAAGCTTCAGTGATACTGGAAATTGCTCTATATTCACACTCTTTTTGTTGTGCATTTTGTACAAATAAATTAAATTGGTCTGCAACAATACGACGAAAATCGTGGACCATGAATTTCATTGTCATTGCCATCTCAAAACAAGCAAGTTTTGTATCAAAAGTGGATGCACAAAGTTTCCCTTTTGATCAAACCTAAATGTTTGTGAGAACTCATATTCTGAAGGATAAAATTGCCAATGTAAGACCTTGTGAGTCTGGTTACATAGGGAAAGCGGAAAATAAAGCAGTTTACAGTATATTTGCCATGTTATTTGACCTCCACTGAGAGACTGCTTGCTTTATTTATTGTCAAATGTTATCACTTTTGAGGGTGGTCTCTCAAGGGAAATGTCTACTGTGCATTCAAGACACAAACTAGGTACAATACTTTGACCCAGGGGGAACGACATCTTGGTCAACAGATTAACATCATTATTTGTTTTAAAAAGGATTGAGCAGCAGGCTTTCAAGATTCAGTTTTGATGATCTGCTTCAGTTGTTTGACAGTACTAAAACAAAATTCCAATCAATACAAGTACTTTGTAGCTTTCACATGCTTTATCATGTCAGTAATAGTTAAACATTCAATTGAAGAATTCTGGGGTGTATTCAGTATGCCAGAACGCTCGCGAGCGCTTGCCTTTAAACAAAGAAAAGCTACGGGAATGTTTGCAAACATTTTACCTACTGAATGTAAGGCTGGTATATATAGTTGGTCAAAAGATGATAAGTGTAAGATCCTGAGAATATTATCCATCATGGAAGAGCCTGTGTGATAATTACAGGTGGAAATTTAATGTTGTGCCTTGCCTCCAGGAAGGACCAACAGCAACTACATTGTGGTGAACATTTGTCATTTGTATTTTTTCCTTGCATTAAGGTGGTGGTGGAAAAGCTCCCCTTCTTTGATGAGGAATATTAGTCTACTCACTTCAAGAGGTTGTAGTGCTCTTAGTCTTAAAATAACTCGACAAACTAACATATATATTTTGAATTTTTATGGTCTTGAGAATATGGCTAAATGCAAATAACGTAATTTTCTTGTAAATGCATTCATATTTGGTGATAAATCTGCATATTCTACCCCAACCAGATTTCGTCAGAGGTACAGAGATAAAAATATTTTGGGAAAACTACTTTAATATTAAAATGGATGTAAAATCTAAAGACTATAATAGTTCCAAATATGTAAAGCTTTACATGGATATTTAAAAAAGTACAAGCTGAAACAGTGTAAACTAGTATGCCTTACTGCAGAAAGGGACCTTTACCACTACCTCAACTAATGATAGAGGGAAACAGATACATTGTGTGGAAAGTTTGGGACTTAGTCAATTATGAATAACTAATGACCTTGATAATACATGAGCAGACTTTGAATATGACCCAGTTCCTAGTTTTCCAGGTGGAATGTTATCTTGTATGAATTTTATCTGTCTGAGTGGCCTTATTGAAGATGCTGTATGTAAAAGGCAAAACTACATTTCAGTAATTGTGTCAAGTGTATTCTGTTGGGGGAGGGACAGTGAAATTTTCTTTAGCCTGTATTTTTGTATTCACCAGATTGTGCATCTGTGCGTGTCTATCCTAGAATTCAGTTGTGCCCCTACACTGTATATTTTGTCGTCAGCCGGAATACATATGCATCGATTAATCGTGAGGGTGGAGGACAAGTTGTCAAGGCTCCACCACACTTCTTATTTTTTTTTTTTTCAAATGAGGTCACTAAAATCCTTGGAGCTAGAAGGAGGGGAGGGGATGTTACAGAATTCTTTGCTCAGAATGACCCAACCCAAAGATACTAGCTCTGAGCAGCAATTAGAAAGTTTGTTCCATCTCTGAAGTCACTATTTTCCGTTAACAATTGGATCTTCGAAAACCAGTTTGTCTTAGCATTAAATGTGCCAGCCAAAGATATGATAAAGTAAGATTGTTGAAAATTGCTTCATGATGTGTGAAACCTTGTCAAGGTCACCTTGGGTACTGTGTTGCATGTTTAGCAAACAAGACGCTGGCGATGTGTACGTGTGTGCATGTGTACGTATGTATGCATATGTGTGTGTGGAAGAAAACTTTGAGAATACATGAACTGATTGCCTCTACATGTTTGCAGTATTGAATTATATTAAGCAAAAAAAAAAAAAAAAAATCATGTATACTTTATACCAACTGATTTTGCTCCATATGCTTCACAGATAAGGCAATCCCTACCCAATCATCCAAACTTTTATCTTGTGTGCACTGGCATTTAATATGTCCACCTGTTTGAGATGGATATGGTATGTCTGTAACTCCATAGGGAAAACTAAAATACAAGGTTCCAAATGGGGAGATACTGTTGTCACATTGCATCCATGAAGCACTAAGAAATTACGTGATGCATGTATTTCCAGATATAAAATATGCATAGTGGTGTGTAGGCTGTTGTTGTGGCTTCAAAAGATCACAATTCAACAGCACGTGGGAATTCTTCATTTTCGTACATGTAGTAAGAATTTGTATAGACCCATGTTTCTATTGGGGTCATGTACAGTATGTAATTTTTTTTTTTTTTGAGACAGACTGTAACCTCAGCAGATACTGCTTCTGCTGCATATAGAAAATCGTGACATGAGTTTTGTGTGTGTAAATACATTGAGGTGGGCTCCTATTGGTGTATAGTGTACTATTCTCAGAGAAAAATAAACATTATGCTATATATTTCTGACAAATGGTGTTTTATATATCTGGAAGTAAACAGACATGTTTATATATGTGTCTTTGTTGTAAAAAATGTGCTTTGCTAACATGTCTTCATTGAAAGCATATCTGCCTGGGGTTTTTTTTTTTTTTTTTGCTTCATTCAGTCATATTAATCGGTTCATTCACCTATATGCATGTACACATCAATAAATTTTATTTTCATTTGCTCATGCCTGACAGTTAACTTGCATTCACATGAATATTGCATTTACATGTAGACATAAGAGGCAAACAATTCTGTTTTCACATATCATGTATTTATTGAGTATAAAGTGTATATACATCATGTGCAGGGAAAGATATATACATAGGTATTCAGAGGTACATTT
This sequence comes from Hermodice carunculata, assembly GCA_964020975.1. Lineage (NCBI taxonomy): Eukaryota > Metazoa > Annelida > Polychaeta > Eunicida > Amphinomidae > Hermodice > Hermodice carunculata. Next base: position 5,022,345 of record OZ026624.1, on the reverse strand, counting down.
GTGTAGGAGCAGAGCTCAGATCCTGAAAGGTGAGTTACTAAGAAAAGGATAAAATATAAACAGTTATGAATCTGTGTATTCAGCTTATTACACCACCTCAGGTCCTTTTTATGGCTACAACTGTCTATATTCCCAATTCTGCAAGTTAGTGAACAGGGGTGGGTAAACTTTTATAAATTTGACCAAAAAAAAAAAAAGACAAAGACACTTTGATAACATGTAGAGCAAAGTGCCATCTGGTGGACAGTTTATGCACTAAATTTACATAAGCTTTATATGTTCAGAAGCCTGTTCAGTACTTGCAACTTTGAAATGAACAGGTGCAATATAGCCACGGTGCCAGCAGAGTATTAGGCCCATGGGCCTCATCTTTTTGTTTTGCTTTTAATTGGGCAACTGTGCAGACCAAACATAAATTCTAAGCTAGGTTGAGGGTCAGAGGTCATTTAAGTTTTGTTGTACTTCTTTCAACAGAAAAATTTACAAGTTCATCCATTAAAGTGTCTGTGATCTTGGAAAGTTGAAAAGGTGATTTGGTAATGACAGGGTATAGCTTGTACATCCCTGGGATTGTAGGTAAAGGTGATGAGCACTGCTTGAGCCCATGGATGATGCATAAGGGTAAATTGGGGTCAACATGCCTGCCTCTTCCGGCTAAAGGGTTCTGTGGCACTTAATTCATCATGAGCTCTGTGATAGTTTCAGCATACTCGAAAAGTTGCACAAGTCAGATACATGTTGGTTTCAGCACACTCGAAAGATGCAAAAGTCCTAGCTTGAGTGCTGCAAATTCACTTCTAGTAGAACCTGTCTATGAGCCTACCTCTGCTAAGGGACCACCTGTGCTAAACAACCAGTCTCAATATCCCAGTTAGCATAGTTTAGGTTAATTTGACTTACCTTAAGGGACCACCTGTCAGAAAGGACCATTTTTTGCAAGTTCTGTGGGTGGTCCCTTAAGACAGGTTCTACTGTTGTTCCACTGCAGTTATATTTTTGCTGCTTTTGCTGAGGACATAAAGCCATGAAAATAGAAATGTTTGATACAGTAGTTTTTATATATTAGGTATAATAGGAACTAAATTTGTCTTAAAGAAACAAAATTAAAACTTGAGCTGCATGTGTGAAATGGAAAAACCATGGAGTGCTTCAGAGACTTGGAAGAACAACTAGGATGTAGGCAACATCTTGGCTCCATTTCCTTGTGTTGACTTCTGCCAATTAATCTGGTAAGGAGATTCCTTTTCAAAGTTGGCAGCCTCTTGGTTGCTGTGCACACCTGGTACACTGTCAAAATGCAGTCTTGAGGCAGACTTTGGTCAATTTGAAGTCACATCATGCTGGGAACATCCCTTTAAAACTTGGAACAGGAACTGTGTATGTTGTGTACATTATCCAGTTCCCTGTAAAACCATCATATCACTGATACAGTTGAACAACATGTCCATGTATTTATGCCCCTCCTCCACAGGAAAAGGAGGCACATAGCAGTCACTTTGTCCATTCATCCACATACAGGGGAAGAAGGAGCATTTGGGCTTAACACATTCAGTACACTTTTACCATCAGTAGGATATTAGTATAGATTTGTGTATGGAAACTTTCGGTTTCTGAGAGATGTCCATGCATCAACAAAGTTTCCACACTATAATTTCAGCTCTGTTTGACCCAGGGCTTTCATATTGCACAAGATGATAGTCCTGTGTAAGGGCTAAGTCAAGATCTGAGAATTGTGACCTTGTTACTCAATTCCCTGGGTCACAAAGGTACATTCAAGGATTTGCTTTCCAAATGGTTACTGGAGATATTTTTGAGCTAGGGCTTTCATATTGCACGGGATTATAGTGCTTTATAAGGTCTAGGGGAAGTTGGAAGATGGGTGACCTTGGCCCAATTCCCAAGGTCACAGAGCCACATTAAAGAATTTGGTTTCTGCATGATAGCTTTCAGAAATTTTTGAGCTAGGGCTTTCATATTACACAGGATTATAGTCCTCTATGATGCATTGGCTAATTCTGGGCTAAGATGCATCAATAATTTTTTTTTTTTTTTTGGACAGAGCTGGTATATGCATGGAAACATTTGACGTATTACGCTTTATTTACTTTCCCGGTTTTTGGTTCCACCCATTTTTATCCTTTGGTCTTATGAGGCTGACGGGTATTGTCGTACCAGGCGCCGTCTGTCCGTCTGTTCATCTGTCCGTCTAACTGTCTGTCGTCCATCCCTCCCATGGTTTTACCACCATAACTTGAGAAAATTTGGAGACAGGACTTTCAAATTGGACATGATATTACACTCCTATATGGCCTACTTTGTGTGCAAGCATAGTTGACCTTGATGTAATTCTCAAGGTCACACAGTGGTCACATGTGCTAAGCAACGTTACCACTCTAACTATTGAAAGCCTGCATCTAGCAATCTAAATCTTACACACAAGAAGCTTCATAGAGTGATCTAGAAGCCTACTGAAAATCGAGATCACAGCTTCATATTTGACGTATTTTTTGAGGTCAAAGGTCAAGTTTACAATGGTGGTATTGGTATAAGTAAGGAAGTTTTTAAGTCAGTTACATGAAATTGTATACACACATGTATCACAACCAAAGAATGTGTCATGAATCAAAAGTAGGTCACTAGGTCAAGTATCTGGGTCACAGTGACCTATTCATTGAAACTTTGTTTGCCACTATAAATCAGAAATTTTTGAGACAGGACTTTCAAATTGCACATGATAGTACACTCCTATATGGCCTACTTTGTGTGCAAGCATAGTTGACCTTGACCTAATTCTCAAGGTCACACAGTGGTCACACGTGCTAAGCAACGTTACCACTTTAAGTATTGAAAGCCTGCATCTAGCAATCTAAAGCTTACACACAAGAAGCTTCATAGAGTGATCTAGAAGCCTATTGAAAATTAAGGTCATAGCTCTATATTTGACCTACTTTTTGAGGTCAAAGGTCAAATGCACCATGGTGTATTGGTATAAGTAAGGAAGTTTTTAAGTCAGTTACATGAAATTTTATACACACGTGTATCATAACCAAAAATGTGTCACGAATTAAAAGTAGGTCACTAGGTCAAGTATCTGGGTCACAGTGACCTAATCATTGAAATTTTGTTTACCACTATAACTTCAGAAGCTTTCGCGACAGGACTTTCAAATTGCATATGATAGCACAATGTCATCACTATAAGGCTTGCTTTGGGTGCAAGCATAGTTGACCTTGACCTAATTTTCAAGGGCACACATGGGTCACAAGTTTGCTAAGTGACATTGTGCATCTAGAAATCTGAATCTTGAAACAAAAGAAGCAACATAGGGTGATCTAGAAGGTTATTGAAAGTCACTGTTATACCTCTATATTTGACCTAATGTTTTTGAGGTCAAAGGTCAAGTGTACAATAATAGTATTTGTGTAGGTAGCTATACCTGATACTATGGGACACTATTCCTATTCACTTACAGCAAAAGAGATTGAGGGCGGCCAAAGGGTACTGCGTGCTTTGAAAGGTATTTTTTATTTACGTGCAATAGTATTCAAAGACTTACGGCAGAGATAAGCAGAAATGTAATCAAGAAGGGCCTGCTGCCCACCACTGCCACATGCTGCAGTCTGCCATTGAAAGGTTTTATTAGTGACTCCAGTTTGATATACAGTTATTTTTCCTAGTCCAAAACAAAGTATGTGACAGCCTAGTCAACTTTAAGCATTTTGCATATATGTAGTTAGCACCTATATCTATGGTTGTATATGCAATTAGGGTAGAAATTATACAGGCGAACCTTTAAATTTTTGGCAGGATTGTATCCACTCTTTCATCATTAGTGAACCATGAGTGATGACAAAAGTGTACATATTGCATGTGGGTCAGAACTGCTATACATTGAAATGTTTTTCCAAATGCTTTGAGAACTGATGCTTAAAGCATGTGGGTGCTATAATGATAGCATGTGGAATGCAATATATATATTGGTGATAGCATGCAGAGTGCTATGTTGATACATGCTGAATGCTATGGTGATAGCATGTGGAATACTATTATAGCATGCACATGCCATACCTGTTTAAATAATTTGGCCTCCTGAAAGGCAGTCCACATGGTTCATGCTATCTGAACTTCCATTATAAGCCTATGGCTGGAAATAGCATGTGCATGCCATAGGACAGCTATGGTGATACAGGTGCATGCTTCTCAAAGCTGCTTTTGGAATGCAGTCCAGTTTGGTAATTAAGGGAGACTGTGGCAGCCAGCAGCAGAAAGCATTGACCAGCTGCACACAGCGTTAGTCAGCTGTGGTCCTGCTGACAAACGCTGTCTTATGCTGGCTGCCACTGAAATCCAGTTGACACCTTTGGAGCTCGGCGACTGACAGCGTTATGCTGAGCCATAGCTGGCACTATGCAGCAGCACACTGCATTAGCCAGCAACAGGGACCTTTGGCCACTGTGTGCTGCAGTCTGCCACTGCCTGTCACTCTCTAATGCTCTGTGCCACTGTGTGCTGCAGTTTGCCACTGCCTGTCACTCTCTAATGCTCTGTGCCACTGTGTACTGAGTGCATTGTATAACATGTAAAATCTGAATCCTGGTGAATAGGATGGGAAGGGATCGATGTCTAGCTGTTCAGTAATTGCACATAACGCCCCAGTTTACTTTCTTTCACTCACTTTGATCCATTTGCTTACCCATATTCATCAAATAAATGTAATTTTCAATCATTCATGTCTATCAGTTTACTTTTACTCGCATGACTATTGCATTTAAACAGGAATTTCAGGCAAGCAACTCAGTAGTACGCAAAGGATGTATTAATTGAGTGAAAGCTACATACATGACTTCAGTAATACAGTAATGTAAGTAAAGTATAGGACGATACTTATACACCTGTACATAGTATGACATGATTGTATAGCTGTTGTGAGCAGCTACCTGCTCTTTGTGACCACATTCCTTGGTCAGCAGCCAGCCTGTGGGTGATCTTCCTGAAGAATAGGGTCTCATATACATGTGCACTTAGAAACCACCACTGTTCATTTTCTTTTGCAGCAATTAATTAAGGAATGAGAAGCAATTATGTCAATGGAACAAGCTGCTTCTTAAACTGAAATATTTTCAGTCTTCCAGAATAAGTAATTTTGTTCAGCTCCAGGCAACAGCTGTAGCTGCTATAGGAATCTGTGCTGCTGGCCAATGCTCTCTACCACGGTCTGACACCCAAATGAAGAATCTGCCACCAAGATATTTTCCTAGTGATCCACCCCCTTGGTAAATAGACCTGGAAGATGTGCCTGACTGCGACAAATCACATACATGTAGCACATCTGTACTAACATGAGAGAAAATCCCCCAGTCACACGCAAAATATTCCAATATTTTTCAAGGAAAATGGGTCAGTAGGTGTAATAAGGAATAATTCTTTTACACAGCTATAGTCTTAGAAAATGAACAATTTAAGACATAATTATATTCTCCAAATTTCTATTGGTTGGGGGGCCATATCATGAGTGGTGAGATGGTACTGAATGCACATTTAAGTTTGAAGTAACAAAGTTCAGTATTTTCAGTTGTGCTTGTGCAAGATTACTTCATTCCTTTTGACATGGCTTCCAATTATCAGGTGTGCAATTGTCAGTATATCATGCGTGAAAGGACTGAAAATCCCCCCCCCCCAATCTTAATTATTTGCTCAAAGCAACACAAAAGATAGCCATGTTGTGACAAATAATGCAAACTGGATCAAGTTTATTAAGTTTCATTGAAGACAGGACATGGGACTATATTTTGTCAATGGAGGTATACTTCTTTGAGCAGTTGTGATTAGTATGAAGTAATCACTAATCAGAAACATAAACAAACAAACCAATGCACACTTGGCGTTGGATTGCATATTCAATCACCTTAAAGTTGCCAACTGGGAGTGAACAGACTGCAGTCATGGTAGTTGGCCTTTGAAGTACTTGAGATGACCTTTAAGCATGCTGCAACCATCATGATTTGTTTAATGGTTACACATAGATATGAGGGTCCCAGGGGATATTAAATATTGCATATAAAATGCACAGTTCTTGTTTCTGGAAGGTCGCCAGCACGTCTGACCTTGTGTCCATGAAAATTCTTTAAGATTACAAATAAATGGAAATGTGCATCTCAAGTAAGAGTTATTGTCCAATTTCTGATCGCAGCATTTTAGTCAACATGCACCAAGATGGAGTCCCTGTGACTGTCTGCCTTGTCATATTTTTTGGTATTGTTTCATGGGCTGTTTTCACTCATTCCTGACAGTAAGAGTCTACTGTGATGTTGTGTAGTTTCCATGGCATTAAGTTACCCAATGCTGTGTCTTGCATGTGTTTGCATAATCTTGTCTCTTGTCCTTAATATTGTGCTCTATAGATTCTTCATCATCAACATCATGTGTCCATATCTTCCTCACCAGGTGGAGAGTCCGGGAAGACGACCAAGAAAACTTTCTGCATCACCACAGTTATCTTTTCTGAAATTATCATAGAAGGAAATAGTGAAATGAGCAATCAGTTGGTTTAGGAACATCATTAGCTCAGCTGACTTGTCAGTCAGCTGAGCTGATCTTATGGTCCTCCGTCCATTGTCATCTGTCATCCATCCTCCTTCAACAATTAGCATTTTTGACCTCTGCAAAACGGTTTGCTGGATCCACTTCAAGTTTGGTGGTGATCTACCTTGGGTGGGTTCAAGTTTCTTCAAAAGGTCATGCTCTAGTGATTTTTGGATTTTTTAGAATTTTTTAATGTCATCTGACTTGTTGGTGAGCTGAGCTTATGTGGTGGGTCACCAATCATCTGTTGTCCATCCATCCATCATTGTCCAAATTATCATTTCCGACTTCTTCAAAATAGTTATCCAGATCCATTGCAAACTTAGTGGGGATCTACCTTGGGTGGGTGAACATCAATTTGTTAAAATGGTCATGGTCCAGTGATTTGGGGATTTTTTACGAGTTTTTAGCTCTGTAGACTTGTCAGTCAGCAGAGCTTATAAAATCTATTTGCATCCATCACCCTTATGTTTGTCCTCTGCTTACATTTCTGACTTATTCTCAAAAACTGCTCCATGGAAGGTTTTGATTTTGCACATTATGATTATGCTGAGCTTATTGAATGGTCAGTCACCTGTCATTGTTGTCCGTTCACCTTTAAAGTTTCAACTTCTCCAAAACCATAGGCAGGATTCTCTTCAAAGTTGGCAGGGATCTACCTGGGATGGGTCTCTGCCAAGTTTATTCAAATGGTCATGATCCAGTGACTTTTGAATTCTTTTTATATAATATTTTTTTTGTTCATATTTTGGTGAAATCTTTTTGAAAAATCTCCAAAACTGCTTGGTCAATATTTTGTTTGTTTTCTTTAATTAAACAAATTTGTGTGTATTAAAACGATTCTTGACTTCCTGAGTTGCAACACTCAGATTCTGTTGAAACATGGTGGGAACATAACTTGTGGCATGGTCAAAAGATGTTGTTAACTCGGTACTGATACTGTGGAACCATGAGTTTTGCAATTTTTCAATTTGGGTACTTGTTCATAGATGTATACATTCTTGTTGATTACTATGCAAGTCAATCCAGATTGCTAATGGTGATTCATTTTTTTTTCACTTCTGCAATACCCATCTTTCAGATTCACTTAAAAACTGGTGGGGATTTCTTGTAGTTGGGTCTCTGTTGAGTGTTTTCAAATGGTTGGACTCCATTGATTATTAATTATTTTTCAGATAATTTTTCGTCAATTTTTTTATATTATCTGAAAAATCTCCAAAAGTGCTCGGCCAGTTGCTTCAATCCCCAAATTGCTGATTTCAGACTGAATCAACAGCTTTCCTCTGGACACTGTCCTTAGGAAAGCTGTTGACTAAGGCTACCTTTTGGTTTATACAAGGCTTGCCGGCATTTGAATGAAAAGTATCTTCATGAGGAATTTGAATCTTTTAACCATTATATGGTTAACAGTAATCAGAAAATAACTATCGCGGTGATTAGCACTTTAAGGATTAAAATTGCACAGCCACATGTCTTGAATGCCTCAGACACCTGCGACAGGTCTGTACCTTTGTTAGTATTTTTCATGAAATTTTATGTTTTTAGCTCTGGTGAACATAGGTTAAAGAGCATATATAGTCACACATGTGTGTTTGTGGACCCATCCGTGTGTCTGTCTGTGTGTCCATAAACTTTGCTTGTGAATGCAATGCAGTTAGGTCCACAGTTCTTATGTTAACCCCATATAAGTTTTAGGACTTATCCTTCTTTTCCACTTTTGTTCTGGATACCCAAATTAGATAAAACAAAAACCCTTTTAAATTAAGCTTTATAGCTGGTGCTTCAAAATGTACAACAAAACAACTATCAAAGGAAGCAACACTGTGTTTGACTGCAATCAGGAATCATTCCGATATATATATTGTAATAGAGAAATAAATCTTGGAGTAATAACAATCCTTCTAAGTTTGTATCTAAGATCAACGATTTAAAAGCAAAAAAGATCAAATGTTTTTCTTTTTCAGCACTGTACACAAATCGACCAATTAATGAAGTCAAAACTTTTCTTTCAAAATTAATCAGCAAAGTGTTTAAACATAATGGTGAACCATACATAAATATTAATTCATATTCAAAGAAAGTACATTGGTTTCATAATAAACATTCAAAAAGTAACATTAAATCTTACACTGTTGAAACTTTGATAAATGCTATTAAATGTTGGGGGGGGGGTTGTGTGTGTTTTTGTTTTGTTCGTTTGTTTTTTTTGCTTTTTTTTTTGTTTTTTTTTTTTGTTTTTTTTTTGTTTTTTGTTTTTTGTTTGTTTGTTTGTTTGGTTTTGTTTTTTGATTTTTGATAATACCTTTGTTCAATTTGGACCATTTGTTTTTCAACAAATAAAAGCCATCCCAATGGGTAGCAACTGTTCCCTGTTACTTGCAGATTTATATTTAACCTGGCTTGAATTTAAGTATATGGATAATTTGATGAAAAAAGATTTTCATTTGCTATAAAATCATCAAACAATGCAATGTATATCGATGACATTGCGTGTGTAAATGTGCAAAATATTATTGAAATTGCTAATGAAAGTTGCCCAAAAGATATCCCTCTGGAAGGTAACAATTCAGATGATTGCAGAGATGTGTTCCTGGACTTGGATATTCAGGTCTCAAATGATAGATTTGGCATTAAAGTCTATCACAAAATTGGTGAGCTTAACTTTCAGCCCAACCAAAGGTGACAATTTTAAGTGCTTCTGTGGCCACTGACCTGAGTCTCTCTTTAGCCTTTGAGACAATGGCTTAGAACATGCAGATGCAGGTATATCTGCTCAAGGCCCTTATTGCACCCTCTCGGCCCACCACTTCGAAGTCTCCATGTAAAGAGGCAGGGTAGGCACATGTTTAGATCTCTGTCTCCCACGTCTGAGCACTCAGAGTCTAAACTGTGGAAGTTGGTGAAGCCAGGATGGAAACCTCTGGGTTCTCATCCAGGCATCCCAAAGCCCCAGCTGATTTCCCAAGCACTCAGATTATAAGTCCAGGCATCCCAAAGCATGAAAGCCGAGACCAACTTCCCACCAGGGTCCCAGAGCTTGGGTTATAAGTCTGGGTATCCTTGAGCATGGAAGAAAGCACCCAAGTCTGTGGTGGCATCTTCTATCATCCATGAGCCCTCAGCTCTTGTGGTAGTGGTCCCCTCTGCAAGTCAGATGGCTCTGACCTTTGTGCCAGCTCTGCCTCCTTCTATTCCTCTGGTCCCACCCCAGAAAGAGTGGTTGGCAATCTCGCTGATTCCCACCTTCAAGCTACGTACCCTGCTTCCCTCCCTGGCGAGGCATGCAGAACTTAAGCTCTCTGAGGAACAGCAGTTGTGGTTGGAGACTTCGTCTTCATCCCCTAGTACGAGTCAGCTCTCACTTGGCCCTCCGGCTTCAGAGTTCTCTGAACTCCTGCAGGTCCCCAGCTTCTGCCAGCAGACCTACGAGTCAGCAGCAGTTGTGGACCCTGATCTGAGCCTCGTGGGGACTCAAGACTTCTCACAACTACAGCAGGTGCCCTCTAGCCAGCAGACCCTGGAGTCAGCAGCAGCTGTAACTCATGCACCGAGTCTCCCAGATGTCCCACTCTCTCACTACATGTGGGAAGAGCAAGTGGAGGCTGGGACAACTTCCGCGGAAGTTGTTGCTGACCTCTCATAAGGCGTGGTGAGGGACGTGTTGTTGACACAAGTGGCTGCCCCATCACCCATGGATGATCAGTTGTTCAATGAGGCTTTAGATCTCACTGCTTCCCTCATGAGTCCTGAGTCTTAGGACCTCGAAACTGAGATGGAGGATGAGCTCCTAATTTCTGATTCATCTGTCAGCAGATCAAGGCTGCGGTCAACTAGTCAATCTGGATGCCCTGAGCAGCTGATCGAGCTCCGTGGCAATCGTGGTGCAGGCAGAAGCTGCTTCCATTCCCCTGGATACCGCCACAGCTTTGCTTCAGAATTTTGATCACATCAATGCTTAAATTCAGAGCCAGGCGGGCAACCAAGCTATGGTTGCCCCCACAGAGGAAAGGTGAGGGGCCATCACCATGTCATGCTGGGGCTTGTCTGGAGGATATTTGACAGAAGATCCATACCCGCTTTTTGCCCTTCATAGCTGAGTTCTACAACTAGCTCACGCCAAGGGCTCACAGCACCCAGGTTTCTGTGGAGCCACCAACATCCTCTTACCTCCATCAAAGGAGACTCTTCCCTCGGCCAGACTTCCAGTGGAAGTGGTACTCTGTGCCTAAGATGATCTACTAAGCTCAATCGGTCCCCATGAACCTTGATTGGGAGGAGTATGATGCTCAGCAGTCCATCTCCACATTTGCGAAGGCCTTCCAAAGATTGGAGGAAGATGCCAGGGGATATGGCATCATACTCCAATGTCTCCTTGGCTGCCTTGAGGTCTCTGCTGGAAGACTTCCAAAGCTGGGCCCAGGTAACAGAGGCTTTGCAGGATTGGTTCAACCAGGCAGCATTGCTCACAACACATCCTTGTCCAAAGTGACAGACCACCAGGTCAGAACGACTTGCACACTTGAGGCAAACTTGCATATGTTTAGGGATGCTTTCCTCCAGGGACAGCAGTTGCCTGAGCCCTGGTACCATGGAGAAAGAATGGAGCCCCTTTTCTTCAGTGCCTTGCTTGGAGGAGAGATGGTGGAAGTCATTCATTGGTTGCAGGACCTTCAGGCCCACTCCAATAAGTGATCCAGGACCAAGTCACTGACCCATTTCCTTCAGTTGCTTTTGACCTTGGCCACTGCCACCCCAAAGTGTGGATCTCAGACCCCACTATTTCTGCCTTCTACTCCTGTCATGCCCTTGGCGTCGTGACCTTATAGGAAGAGCGAGCAACAATCAGAGAAGCACAGGTGGTTCAGCAAACCCAATAAGTCAGGCAAGTGTCAGGACTCTTTTTTGCTGGACCCCGTAGTCTCAAGGTCACCCTATGAAACAGCTACAGACATCTCAGAGTGCCCTGTCAGCGGTTGTCTTTCCACCTTTTGTGCTCAAGGGGAGTCCATTACAAACAATTAATTCGTCTTGAATACCCTGAGACATGGCTACTGGCCACCCTTCATTGAAGACAGGCCTTCATTATGCCATGAACCGAAGTGGTTTACACACCCCACACAGGAACCCAAGGCTTTGGCATTCCTAGAGCTGGTGGAGAAGCTACATAGCAAGAACACCATAGAGTGGGTGGGAGATCCTGGTTCACCTGGTTTCTACAACCTAGTCTTCCTTGTTCCTAAGCGGGATGGAGGCTGGTGTCCGGTCATAAACCTGTCAATAATATACACATACTTGGAGGTCCTGTCCTTCTGAATTGAGACTCCACAGCTGGTGGTGGCAGCCCTGCAGCCCCAGGAATGGATGACCTCCTTGGATGTAAAGGATGTGTTTTTCCATCTGCCAATCATGGAGACTTAGCTTTCTTATATGCAGTTCACATTTTTGGGCCAGGTCTACCAGTTCAGGGTGCTCCTTTTTGGCCTTGCCACAGCATCCCTGTTTGTGCAGGCAGTTGCCGCAACACCTTCACCAGAATGTTGTATCCTTTCATGTTTACCTGGATGACTGGCAGATCCAGGCGCTTTGGCACCTAGATTTGCAGCATCACACACAGACCATTTTGGTGCTTTGCCAACATTTGGGCCCTATTGTGAATTTCCGCAAGTCCAGGTTAATGCCGGAGCAGATCTTTGTCTTTCTTGGCATCCAGTTTGACCTAGTTGGATTCAACTGTTGCCCCTCAGAAGACAGGTGGCAGAGACTCCAGTTGATGCTAAAGGCCTTTCTGATTTTCCCAGCAGTGGCAACCCCTGTTAGTTTCCCTGTCCTGCATCAACTCCCTTGTCTCCATGGATCACCTCCACCATCATCCCTTGCAACATGCTCTGTGGGACAGATGGTTGAGGGACTGTAGCAACCAAACCCTGATGCTGGTCCTCAAAGAGGACCACCCACATCTCATTTGGTGGGCCATTTGGGAAAACGTCATGTCAGGACAAATGTACCATGTACACACTCTTCTCGGTCTGGGTAGGGAGCCCATGTCAGACAGTGTCTGGCATTTGGCCTGTGCAGTCCACACCCCATAACATAAACTGGTTGGAACTGGAGGCAATATGCCTGGTGCTTCTCCACATCCAGAACTTAGTAGAGCAAAAACACATCCCCGTGATGTGCAACAACAGGATTGGGATCACCTACCTCAGCCTGCAAGGCAGATCCAGAAGCTCACAGAACTGGTGAGATGCATAATACAATGGAGCCCAAAACACAATGTCCACACGCACACATGAGGCATTCCTCAGGATTTCAGAAAGTCCTGCCTGACTAACTATCAAGAAGAGGTCAACCTGTAGGAACAGAGTGGTTGCTTCACCCACAGTTAGTTCAAGCCATGTGAGCTAGGTGAGGTACCCCACAAGTGAATCTGTTCGTGACAGGTGTAAACACAAAACTCCCTGTTTATGTGTTGCCTGCCCCAGATCCCCAGGCCCTACCAATGTATGCTCTACCCATGGACTGCAGCAGCCTTTGGGCTTACATCTTGCTGCCTCTGCAGATCCTCCTGAGGGTCCTGTTGATTTAAAGGTTCAGTCCTACACAAATGCAATCTGATCCTGGTCACCCCTGGAGACCATGACAGATTGGTCCCTGGCCTTCTTGGAGTTAAACATCGAGCCACCGCCCCTTTTACCAGCATGGCAGAAACTTCTGGTACAACTGTGGATGGGCGTGTTCCACAGGAACCTTCAAGTGCACAACCTCCAAGCTTGGTGGTTGTTGCACAGCACATCTGTGACGGAGGTTTTTCGGAATCAATTGTTGCAGATAGAATTGCCAGACTTTGATCCTCTTGTCTAACAGTTTATTCAGCTCATTGGAAATTGTTTTCTGCTTCATGCACCACTTCGAAAATACGTCCATGGTCTCTGCACACCGTGGATATTGCCAACTTCCTGCTACCTCAGTGGGAAGTTTTTGGTAAGAGCTCAAGGCCATGGAGGGGTTTCAATCAGCCATCTCCTCAATCCTAGCAAACATCCTGGACAATCCCATTGAGAGTGATCCCTATCTCTCAGCGCTCATCACATCCTTCTGCACCAACAAACCAGCTGATGGGCAAGTCCTACTCTAGGACTACCTTCCCTTGGTCTTAGTCATGTTGAAGAAGTGGGCCTTTGAGTGCCTTGAGGACCCCCATTGGGTGGATCTCAAGTACTGGATGTGGCAAACTTATTAACAATCCTTTCGGGGGCTACAAGAAGCGAGATCCACACTCTAGCACATGACTAAATCCAATAGTCACCTGGCCACTCCCAGGTGACCCTGAGGCCTCACTTGGCCTTCCTTGCAAAGAACCAAGTTGCTTGAGATCTTTCTATGGCCTCTCTGGGTTTTACCCTCCATGCTATGGGCATGGCTCTTCCCGCAGAGGACAGAGCCCTGTGCCTTGTGGGAGTGCTATGCTGGTATCTCTCACGCAGAGAAGGTTCAAAGGGTCTGAGGTCGGTCCTCTTTTTGCCCCTGGAAAACCATTGGAAGGAGCAGGTCTGCCAAAACACAATCTCTTCGTGGATCAAGTAAACCATCCTGAAGGACAAGGAGAATGCTTTGGATATGCTATGCACATTAAAGCAGGTATCAGGTAGAGGTCACGAGGTACAGGTTTTTCATGCCTCCTGGTGCATCCGTAGGAACGTTGCTGTTGTTAATATCCTTTGGGGTGATCTTCTACAACTCTTGCGGAGCACTACTTGAGCAACTTGATAGTGCTGGAGGAGGGCATTGTCATCTATGCCAGCATAACAGGCTCCTTTGTATAGGTTCCTGATCTTGTTTGTTAGACGACTTAACTTGTGCCCTCAGGGCAGCCACAGTGTTCCTGTTTATGGCACCTTGGCATTTGGACTCAGATACAGTCTTTAGGCTGGCTTAATCCAAAATAGGCCCAGACCTATTCTCAGATATGTAATGGGCACTTGTCCTCTTATTGCCAGGGGAATCTGTTACAGATACTGCCTCACGGAACCTAATGTAGGTAGCTCCCTGGCACCTGCCAGTTTTCTGCAAAACACCTGCCTTGTCAGAACCCCAGGACCTTAAGAGTGGAAATCAACAGCGTCTACTCACAAGACAGACAGCTATCAGGTTGGGGGGGGGGGGGGCAATTCACTGGTTCCATGCTGGTCAGTAAGGAGGGTTTCTGGGCTTTAGATGTTGGTAGCCTCAGGTCCACGTACCCATGAAGCTTTCTCTTCAGACTTCACTTCCTCAATCAGACTGATGGTTCTAACCCAGACTGTTGGTCCTGGCAGTGCTTGGTCAGTATGTCAGTAACATTACATCCTCCTTTAATGTGTCTGTATATTGGCCATGGTGATTGACAGGTAATGTTACGTAACTTATATGTGAAATTTTTAGTAATTTTGGTATTAGTAACTATATTACCTCGCAAACGCCAGACAAGCCCACTGATACCCCACTTCCTTCACCAGGTGATGTCAACTGACCAACCATTGAGGAGGAAGGAAGAACACAGGTGCAGGCTTGCCAGGAGTCACTACGGGATCCATAGGAACTGAAAGATGGTGCCACTATGACCATCAGGTTTTGGAGACTGTTGAGTGAGTAACCCAACTCAATTGTGTTGGGCATTTAGGCTAGACACGGATGTTTTGCCAATGGTCGTCCAGAGGTATGTATACTTACTAATACCAAAATTACTAAAAAATTCACGTATTTGCACAAAGAACCACTTGTAATAGGATGTATTCATAGCTAAATGCATTCCTACTCTAACACCTATTGAGCAAAAGAGGGACCCATCTGCTTCAGGGCAGATCCATGTATTTAGCATGGTCAAAAGCACTTTCTCCACAAAATGAACAACACAAACACACAATAATATTAAGAAAATGTATTAACATACATTTGAAGCATAAAGGATGTCTAAATTGATTAGAAATGGGCTCTCTTTTGGTTGAAAAGGTGTTATTTATGGATGTTTATGTAGTATATAATACTTATCTGCCCTGATCATGGTGGAAGCATCATTCTGTTGCCCCAGCAACACAGGAAGTGAGCAGGATTGCAGTTAAATATGAATGTCTCCTATTAAGATCAAATGGTGCAAAAAGTATTCCTATGTAATTTTGAGGCAACTGACCAAGCAGTTTTGGAGAAAAAGTTTTTTTGATATTTTGTCTTAACAATGAACCCTCAAAAATCAATTAAAAAATCAAAAAATATTTGGACTTCCACCATTTGAATAAATTTGGTAGAGATCCATAAGAAACACATTCCCTCAAAGTTTGAAGTGGACTCAGCTGACAGTTCATGAGAAGAATTAGAATTAAACAGAAAATGTCAATTGTTTATGTAGGGTTGACAGACAATGATAAATGAGCAACCTATAATCAACAGTCAGTTGGGCTAAAAAATCTGCCTGATTTAAAACCTTATGTGATTTATGACTGAAAGATTGTGAATGGGTACTCTGATGCCATTCCTGCCAAGGACACTGTGGACTAAAGGAAGTTCATTGTTTGAAAAAAATAACCAGTTTACCTTGCATTGTGTAGATACCCTTTGGCTTTTGTTTCCATGCATTACAGATGATATAAACAGGGATTCCACAAGCCAACATAAGAATCCCTGTGCCATTCTTAACTGGTTCCTGATACAAGCCCAGAAACAGCAGAATTATGAAGACTGTAAGATTTATGATGGGCAATCCCAGCAGCACCTGGTACCAAAATAAGATAAAATAAATTCACAAGAATTACAACCTTTATCCTATTCAGCACAAAGTGCATTTACAAAAATACATACAGAAAATATGGCTAAAATATTATGTGGACCAGAATAATCTACACTTTCATTAATGATTATTAACGCTTATTTCCATATTAGAGAGTGTGTGTTTAATGGTAAGAATACAGCATTTACAGATTGCTTGGATTGGTTCATTGCACATGCAACAACATACATTCATTTACTGAGATGACTGGAATATTGGAGGGACAAAATAAATTCTGAAGTCAAGAAGAATGATAAGTGCAGATTATGCCAAAGTTAAAGAAAACAATTCAAAGTGCATTCAATTTTGTGCAAGGGACGTGCACAGTTTGTGTTGAAAGTTGCTGCATTTAAAGACATACTGCTCATAAATTTACATATGATTATGTTAACATTCAAATTAAATCAATGTCTCAAGTAAACTTGAACTGCATAATCTAAAATTCAAAATACTAAAGTAAAGCATTCACCTTAACAGGTCTGTGTCGGTTGGGCCATTTTTTCCGTAAAATCAGAAGACATACCATTGACATTGTGCATATGAGGCACCCAATAAATCCAAGGTACTCCACCAACTGCACAGCATCCCCAATTAATGTAAAGACCAGGGAGATGAGACACTGTATCACAGAATAGGAATATGTTTGAAAGAACATTGCTGCTGTATAGTGTTCTCAAAAGGAAAACAAGCATTGGCCAGTAAAGATACAGGTATGTTTACTGTTGCAGTGCCATATGCAACCCAAGTCAAGCTACTAAAAACGAGTTCTCTGGATTATAATAAGGGTGCTGGATTCATGTTCTTTGCAAACAGACCTTTCATTCAAGTACCAGCATGCCTGTACTTACATACAATATAATTGCCCAGGTCAGCAGTTTTCCTTGGTGCCCTTTGCCATATCTGATAGTTCATCACAATTACACCTTTGGATGTAGAAAAGGATGCAAGCTTGGTCCAATAATCTATTCTTAAAAAACCTACAGGTTTCAAAATTCTTGTTTTCATTTGAGGAAAATAGCTGAAACTTAAGAATGGCTTAAAACGGCTTGGCCTCATCTGTTGCAAAATGTTGGGAAAACACAAAAGGTGTATTCTATGTTTTCCATAACAAAGTTCTGATTATGATGTATCCACACAGGCTCTTATAAAGGTTTATGAGTTAGTACATGAGATGTGCACAACAAAATTCAGAGACAGTCAAAGACAGCAAAGTAAAATGTATGTGGAAATTTTCTAGAGAGAAAGAAAACCAGTCTAACAAGTGTTGTGCTTGCGAGAAGATAAAAAAACAGCTTTTAAGGAACTTTATCCCAATGCAAGACTTCAAGGGTTGCATGCCAAAGAAAATTAAGACCTACCGGAATGGAAGAGAGGTAGATAAGTGGCATGAGACAGCAGTCTAGGCTGAAGACTGAGTTACCACATAAATTTATTTTGGGAAACAGAAACAGGGTCAGTTTAGATTCAAATTTGAATAGACAGAAA
Organism: Hermodice carunculata; assembly: GCA_964020975.1. Lineage (NCBI taxonomy): Eukaryota > Metazoa > Annelida > Polychaeta > Eunicida > Amphinomidae > Hermodice > Hermodice carunculata. The sequence continues at coordinate 5,004,479 of OZ026624.1, read as the reverse complement.
GAGCTGGGAACACCACCCCCAACACAAAGTCAGAACAGTTGCCCAGTAAATGTCCTTTCTCCAATGAGCCTGATACTCACAAAACAGGATGGAATTACTTTGGTGACATCAATGTGCATACTGCAGAAAAATGGTAATGTCAAGTCTGAGCATTAGAAGCTCAAGAGAGAAGCCAACACTGCCAAAAAACCCATAGGTTTCATCAGCATTAGCACCTATTATTGTGGCTGATAAAAACATGTCAGATGATCAACATGGTGAGTCATCCCAGATGTGTGAAAAACTTGGTCATGACAAAATGAAGTCAATATCAAATAGGTAAAGTTTCAAATCAGAAGGGCTGTTGTCACAGTGCAAAAACACTGATGATGGAGAGCCAATAATTATGCTAAGGGACACTGGAGCTATCCAGTAGAGGGTATACTTCCCCTGTCAGGTTAATGCTGTCAGAAAGCCAGTGTTTGGGTCAACCTAGGTGTTCAGGGAAAGTGCAGCAGTACCTGTTCACAGAGTGTAAACTAAGTCAAAATAAGTTGGGCCAGTAACTGTAGGTATTGTGCCCAGTCTCCCAGAACCAGGCGTGACACTTCTTGGGAATGATTTGGCAAGACACGGGGTTCAAGTTAAACTGGAACCATATACTCAGCCAGTCATGAGAGAGGATACTGAGCAGCGGAAACGGGCATTTCCAGCTTTTTTTACTTGTGTTGTGACAGGATCAGTGGCTGGAACTTCTGAACAAGAGGACACTTAGCTGGTGGAACAGGAATTTCAAGGTATTTTTCCTGCCTGTGTTTTGAGGGCATCAATGGCTAGAGCTTCTGAACGAGAGGACACTGAGCAGATGGAAAAGGAGTTTCGAGCTATTTTTCCTGCCTGTCTTGTGACAGGATCCATGGCTGGAGCTTCTGAACAAGAGCAAAATGAAAATGACAGGGTTGATGAATATCTTGGGCTGACGGTGTTTTAAACCTTGGGGACCAAAGAAGATCTGGTGCTAGCTGGAGGTGGGGGTTAACCCCGATAGTAGCTTCACTGACTAAGAGAGGCAAAATGATCTGCCAAGTCAAACGTCTTGTGTGAATTGAGATTTTGACATAAATAAAGCTCCTCCAATAAAGCAGTAACACCATCAACCAAGTCCTATAAAACTAGGTGTTGTTCAAGAAATATATAAAATAACTGTTGGATAATGAAATGATATAAATGAGCCAGAGTAATTGGAGTGGTTCTGTTGTTTTGCTGCCAAACCTGATGACAATACGATGTTACACTGATTACAGGAAAATGTAAATTCAGTGACCAAATCAGATTTATATCCAATCCCAAGGGTAAATGATTGCATTGTTTAAATAGGGAAGCAAACGTACTGACATGGGTTTGGCAAGTATCACTTAGAAAAAGGTAAAATATCAGCTTTTGTAAACGTGAAGTTTATTTTAATGTAAAGTCATGCATTTTGGTATGAAGAAATACACTAGCCACATATTCAGGTTATTGAACACGGTTACATGTGACGTACAAGGTTGTGTAACTTGTCATAGATACCAGTATCTTTTTAAAGGTATGGAATGAACACATTACAACAAATATGACATTCTTTGAAAGATTAACCATGGCAGATTTGGCTGTAAATTTTAAAAAGGTTGAGGTGGGTCAAGCTGAAGTGACATATCTGGTATATGCTCAGCAGTGGGAAGGTGGTACAGTTTTTACTTGATGTTAAAAAGTGTTAAGACAACACAAGTCAGGCAGAAGAGGTTTAACCTCTATGCCATCGAATAGTGAAAACTAAATTGTACATCTGCAGTAATGCAACCCCCACATAATTGTATATAGGTCACACATCCGGTGATCATTATTTGTGAGAGGAATTCGAAGTGCTGATAACATGCGAGGTCATTAGTGATTGTATGAATTTGGAACTTCTGCACTGTGATCAGTGACAGAAGATTAATGTCTAAGTTCATTCATCAAGTCCTGAATGTATTTTAAGGATTTTCTAATTCTGCTCTGATAGTACTCGATCAGAAGATAAACTTTGTGAATGGAATCTCTATTGCATAGAGACTTTCCACATGTAAAATTTGTATAGGAAAAGGTTCAATTCTAAATGCATGATGTGACAAGTAGAAGGTCAAGGACACCGGAGTTAGTTAACAAGCTCTTGTATAGAGGGCACCACTGCATATACATAGAGGGCAGAACTGTACAATGAAAAGGTTTAACAATAAAAGGTTTCAGCTTTCAAAGATAGAATTAATGAGAAAGTTGTTTACAGGAAATGTGTGGAAAAGTCCACACAAGTGTCATTATTATTAATGGTTAGGAAGTCCCAGGTGTAGGAGTATGGAATTTTATATAAGAGAGCTCAGTTACAACATACCTCAGACTTCTCAGTAAGGAGACTGAAAGTATGTACAACATGGAATAAATGGATGTAACAGAACCACCAGACTTTGTTATTCTTAAGACTGCGATACCCAACACCAAGCTGCACCTACCAGGAGAAGCTCATGTGCATAGCACCACTCCAAGGAAACAGTCAGATGCGTATCACAAGCCCAAGACTCTAAGTAAAAGAATGGCACCTTTACAAAGTGTTGTCCCTCCCCTCTCCCCCCCAAAGGGAAAAAATTCAGGCCATTGGCAATTTTCCCAAGCCCACTGCAAAAATTGCTATGATTCATTGAAATATTACAGGAAATTCTGTTTAAAAAGTGTCACACTACCCTTATGGAACTAAGTGCAAATCTTGCCAGTGCACTAGTTCTTCTGCTCAAGATTTTGAGAGAGCGAATTCACAATTATTGTAGATGCAAGTGACGTGGCAGTAGATGCTCTTTTAATACAATGTAGTTCAGATAATTCAGAACGTCCTTTGAGTTATTTTTGTTCAAAGAACTTCAATAGGTACCAGGGTCCTCAGCCACAGAAAAAGAGGCAATGAGCAATCAGCAGTTTAAAGTGTATGTTGTGGTGTATTTTCTGTGCTGGTGCATTCAAACATCAACCATTAAAGCTTTTAGACAAATTTAAGGACAGGAATCGAAGGTTAATGCGATGGAATCTATACTTACAAAGGTACAATTTGAATATTGAACATATCTGTGGCAGGGATAACATTATAACTGAAGCCTTAAGTGGGGTGTAAACTGCTAAATTTAATTCAATTCATGTTGAGAAGTCGCCTTAGATTGTTGTACAGTTATGTTTTGAATGAAGTCGATGTTTTAAGAAAATATTTCCATCCATATTCATTTTTTTCTTTCTTTACGTAGGAAAATATGTTATGGATGTAAATATGAACCCAGAAAAGTCACCAAGTTCATTGTGTAGTTTGCTGAGTCACTGTTTAGTTGTCAAAATGCCATCTGTAAAGAGACCTGTGTAAGTATGTGGAGACTGAGCAGCGTTACATGCTATAGTCAGGTGAAACTTCATGAAGACTCTTTATGGCCACAGCAAAGTGTCAGTTAGCACAGAACATCCCATTTAGTGTGGAATTATGCAGATCTTTTCATGAAAAGTATATTATAAACAACCATTCACGGGTCAAGTGACAGAGAGGACAGAGAGACTTGCAGCATGTCTGACAGACTGAAGACCCAGGAGGAAGAAGTCTTTAATGTCAGGAGAGGACAGTGGATCAACCATAAGAGGCTGCCCTTGCCAGAACCAATTGTCCTTGGACTTTGCCACTGTGGACTGTATTTAATATTTTTGGACTTTGCCCACTGCTGGGAGACTGTATTCAGTCTGGACTTTAATCAGAACCTGTCGACTGTTATCATTACCTGAATAATCTACAAAACTTCATTAAGTGTTCCCTTCATTATTTAAAGATTGTATTAATTAATGTTATAATATAGCGTTTTAGTTAAAATTAACAGTCTCTGTGATTCTTCATTGAGTTCATTCATAGATTCCAGGAGTATCTGGGACATTCTTTGCTGCAACATCATACCAATATGCACTGCCAGTTGATGACAAAAAGCCATAACTAATAAATTTGGGAGGATTGAGTTTTTACATTAAAACTCATTCAAATAGCACCAATTCTTCTGTCCACAAGAAGAATGACGCCCCAATATGTACACTTTACCTCTTTTCCTGGGGTGGCCAAAAGCGGCAATTTTCTATCGTTTACTTAATGTTGATGGCATAAAACCACAATTGCAGACTTGGTGCCTGATTTTGATGGTAGAAAAGCGTAAGTGCTGATAAGGTCATCAACACACAAAGCTGCAGTTTTCTGCTATCAACAAGATTGTGCATATGATAATTAAGCCATCAACACATGTCACATGATAAACTATACAATACCCCAAATTTACATCGTATCATATAATGTTTCCATTGCTGCTCTTATAAAGATGCTGTATAGTAACGACAAAGATTCCTGCTTGCAGCTAAAATGCGTTTTGATGGCAGAATATCGTAATTATATATGAAGATACGACTTTTTGGTTAAAATTGTATGAAATTGAGGAGAAAAATATGAAAAAGTCTTAACGTCCTTGTTATTGAAAGGCACATGACATCACATGCTGCCATACATAGCATTTCTATAATATAACTATATAAATTATGGACACTTTAAAAAAGAAACTGAGCTTGTCAATGGCAAACGTTAATATGTTAAATGCACTTTCTGAAAAAAGTACCCAGGTGAAGTTACGACTTTTTGCCATCAGACAACTGAGCAGTATTAATAATATAAGCATATGTGGATATAGATTACCGTGAGAAGGAGTGATGGCCAAGGAGTCAAATATTTGATGCTGATCATGGCTATGGCTTGTGGGTAGATATTATCTCTGGCTGCGGCATAGAGGACCCTGGTGAGTAAAAACAGTTCTTAATGGCTCCCTTTTCATGAAACCTCTTTGTTAAAGCCTGTTTCATTATCTGTAACCCACATAGAATATCATATCGTATGTAAGATATACTTCTGGTGCTTAATGTGTATTTTATGGCAAACTGCTTCAACAGCTAACGTGAATCTTTTACATTAGAAATTTATTTCTTGATATCAATATAATTATTTAAATCATTTCGGATATCAAAAAAAATCTCATTCTGTGTAAAAGTAACTTCTTGATGTCAAAAAAAAAAATTGAAAGTCAATTCTAGGTATCAAAAATTATTATTTTGACAACGGATTTTTTTTGCAAGAATTCAATTTTTCATATCACAAATGTATTTTTAGTATAAAAAATTAAAGCAAACTGCAGCAAGCTCAAATGGGGAATGCTCCCCGTCAATTTGGCTCAAATGCACCAAATCAACTTTCTTTCTTTCTTTTTCTTTTCTTTTTTTATTTTTCCCCTCATTTTTGTTTTTAATTCAGAGAGTGACATTTCCTTTATATATCCAAAATTTTACTCAGTCTCAATTTCATAATATGTTTTTTTTCTATAAAAATAAGATCATTTAACATTCACAAACAAGGTGGGAACTACCCTCTGTTTTACAACATGCCAGAGTTACTGCGGTGGCCAACATTCTGGTGGCAATTACTCTGATTCTGAATGTTTCTGCCATTCCCCCATAGATTTTAGTCCAAACGTTCTCGAATTCTCTGAAATACTTTGGGAAAATTTTGTTCTGAATACCACTGAAGTTAGAAAATTATTTACATTGTCCAAGCCAGAATTCTATAGCAGCATTAGACTCACAACCATCTTTTATTTCTACTGTTTTCTCTCCAGCAAGCTGGGCTGGTCACCTTTGGTGAATGTGTCCCGGGTACCAACTGTAAATCAGCCAACTCTCAACACCTCTGCGAAAGGTTTGTACACTGCACACACTTCCCCCAACTTTCCAAGTTGGTCACTATAAAGCCTGATTTTTTAATACAAAACATCGACTTTTTATACCAAAAATGATATTCTGATATCAAATATCAAATAAATGATTTTTGGTATCAATAAAGGAATTTGTATAAAAATTTCAGGTTTAAGTGTTAAAACGGCTGCCAAATTTACATGTTCCATTTGTATTTCTTTTACGTGAATAAAGATTCATTCATTCATTCAACTTGGGGGAACTAATAATGCAGATGTGACAACTGTACACGTGACTATACAAAAAATCTGTGGCGATGCTGTTCTGCATGTTTCTGTAGAAAAGTAACCATACATATTGCCTGCTTTGCTTCCTGTCATGCACGATATCTTTTTTGATTGACGATCATAATGCACCAGTCAAAATACAAAGCCCGCCAGTCTGTTGAGCCGCAAAACTGTAATTGAGGTAAAGATGAATTTTAGCCCAACTGCATTTATCACTATAAGCCAAAATTTTACAGAGAATAGATTTAAAATATAAGCTGGTATAGGATTAACGCATTAGCTAATCATTTAAAAAAATAGTTTTACCGTGTTTCTTCTCTACTTTAATAATACAAATAAGGTGTTTGCTGTTTTCATACCTCGAACTGCCCATAAGGGTACCATTTAGGGCACCAATTGTTGAGCAGGCAACAAAGATAGGAATGGCAGCCGCAAAATAACCAAGGGTCCGCTCCCCAAATGTCTGCAGACAAACTTGAAATATGTGACAAGTTAACTTATGATCATGATCCATTAAATCAGAATATGAAACAGTTTGACAGTCAATTACAACACGTAGTCCAACATATTATCAACTCGTCGGTCTTCATGAGCTCTGTACACTCACGGAAAATACAATTTCTAAAAAATAATTAACTGTATAAACCTGTCGCTCAGGGTTAACATTCTATTGCCATGCTTGCTGCAGAGAGAAACCAACCGCTCATAGTTCATAATGTCAGACGAATGAAACAGAATACTTTGTCAATTCGAATGTATTTGTTCACTTCCCTATTTATGCAGCTAAATACAATAGGACAAGAGCAGATACAGGGAACCCAAACTAGTCACAGAGCGTTAGCAATGTTATCGGCTCTAGGTGAACTTTTTGAATCGATAGAGCATGACTTTTTTGACATAATCAATTCACATTTAAATGGCAAGTAACTATGCGTGGCTAGTTGAGTCTTCAGAAAAGGTAATACTAGTTCTAGGTAATATAAACATCCCTTCTGCAGAAAAAAAACACAATTCATGTAAATTATTCTGAAATGGTTATATTAGTTCATGACCAACTATAATTAGATTTTCAGTGATGCAAATATATTTACCACTGCCACAGCATCAGACTTCATCATTTCCTCTGGCGTCAATATTGCAAAGTAAGCCACATTTGTAAGTAAGTAAATAATGATTACAGACGAAAGAGATACATAAATGGAGATCTTCATGTTTCTGAAAAACGAAAATGTATGTCACATATAAGGATATCGCAGCCCTTTGTGGATGTGAAATAAAGGGCCATTTTTCAATTAAATGCCGAATAATGTGAATCTTGTTACCGATTGTGCAATTACGGAAGTTACTGAATATCGAACAAAATTTCCAAAAATACATCGAACATAAGGATTTTCACCAAAAAAAGTATATCAAATACAGCATATTTCTTATGAAAAAACTTTTGTCCTTAAGTTTACTGTCTTTTATCGAATAGGTATACATACAGACATACATAAATACATAAATTCATCTTTTTCATGGTCAAATTGCATGTTTCAGTGTTGATGATTTCTTTTTTGGCACTAGGGTGGTCTGGGTCTCAAGTCAGCCAAATGGCTCATGTGGGGCAAGTACCAAATTTGTGACTATTAAATAGCCCATTCGTTGCTATAACACTTTCTTGGTCTGCCTTCAATCTCTTTAATCAATCTTGCCTCCTTGAAACAACACGTTGCATGAATAACTATACTGACAGTGTAAATTTTGCATGACATAGATTGATAATGTACTTGCATAAATCTGTCAACCTTTTGGCTTATCCATGCATTTCGTGATTTTACATGACAGCATACCTAGCGGATGACCGCATTTTTTTTTCTGCAATCCGAGAAACAATATTTGCATCATGGTTGATACCAGTGAAGTGGCCGGGTGCAACAACATGTAAAACTTGGAAAACAAACTTCTAAAGCTCAATGATAAAGTCTTGATATGCAAGGAACGTAAGATGTGCCTTTATGGAACAATCTTGTTTTTTATTGCTCCAAAGTAAAATGTTGCGACAAGTAAAGCAAAAGAAAATATATTGAGTAAGTTCCAATATGAATATGCACAGTTAGCTGACCCAGTGATGAAGGTTGCAATTGCCCAGTTGATCAGAAAATGTATAACGCACAGAGGACCAGACCTTTAACACGATAACGGGGCAATCAGAAACAGGTCACATCGACCCTTTTTTTGTTTGTTTGTTTGTTTGTTTGTTTGTTTGTTTGTTTTTTGTCATCGATATACATTCGCCACGGCTTGATTATGCACCATGTCCACAAAACCAGGTCACAGAGGCTTATCCGCAAGGGTGATTGTAGGTAACAATGCGTGAACCAAGTTTTTCTCTTTTTTTAATTCATTCTTTATGACATCATTCTTGCGCCAAGTTTTATTCTTTATGATGTCATTCTTGCGCAGGGTTTTCACCACATCACATAACGCTGTGGTTCTTCCATGACGGGGGCTCAAAAAGGGAAAATGTGTATCCGGTGTTACACAGCCATGGTGTTCACACTGATGCAAAATTGACAGATTTGAAATTTCCCGTCTTGAACTATAACGGATTGGCATGTCAATTCAACTTGTATATAATTATTTGTGTGTGTGTGTGTGTGTGTGTGTGTGTGTGTGTGTGTGTGTGTGTGTGTGTGTGTGTGTGTGTGTGTGTCCTTGATCATCGCGCATTTAACAAATAAAACGAAAGAAAGTCCCATCATTTTAATTTTTGCAAGTTCGGTGCAATTAAGACGTGAACACTTCAATACCTTTAAAACTAGATTGGCCATGTCACAGTAATATCTACCTTCATTATTGACCATTGTACATCGATTCAAAACTGAACAGAATTTATTGATTTTTAACTTATGCCTGCCTACCAGGGGTATTTCGATCTTTTATATGTGTATTTGATTATGTTCTCAATCGTAAGACATGTAACTCTGACATTTACATGTGGGTTATTGACCATTGTGCAATTCATGAATATTAAGTAACAGTGCTACCATTTGAAGTCATGCTTTAATTTCATGCATTTATTCTTTACGTCTTGGATCTACCTGGCATTAAAGCTCATAATAGAGATGGAATTTTGTCTGGTATTTGTGTCAGATTCACTTTTCTGCGTGGTGATAGCACGTGTTTCCTCTGCCACGTGACATTTTCAACCAATATATAAAGCAGGTTTAGTTTCTCACTCGCCCATCCACCCGCCCAACGCGCCCGTGTCTCCAATTGCAACAAGTGGATAGTCAGGGAAGTTACATGCAGTGTCACCTTCAAACAAGATGCTCCACTTGAGTGACTGTTTCTCCGAACAAAAAATCAGTGACCAACTTTGCTGGGAGTAACTGGGCAACCACACAGCGACCTACCCGCACCGAGGAAAGTTGTTGACCGGGGATATGTCCTCTTAACAGATGTCCTGAGTATTTACCGTCAACATTTAAAAATAACATCAGCAGTATTACTCAGGGATTAAGCAGGCAATAGCTAAATATTTGAGGTCCAACAACACCGCCATAAATTTGCATATTCAGCTGCTGCAAGACCTTCTTGTAAGACTATTATAAAGGGGCCATGTAACTCGTAACACTAAATGGCATTTGAAGTTAGGGGGTGGGGGTCATCACCTCTTGACGTTAATTTACTCGAAGCGTGACAAAGAATATGAAACTGAGAAAATAAATCAGAAACGACGCGAGTTCCAGATCGACTTATATTGCAATAAACACACAAAATATAGACGTTGTCATATTGCCATCCCTATATAGTCCGAATGTTTATTGGCACATTTATAGAATCTGTTCGACTGAGCTTTCCTATCATTAACTTTTTTATAGATATATGCGAACTTTAAAACCAGAACTGGATCTCTTATCCTGCTCTTTTAAGAAAACAATTTGAATGAATATTGCAAAGAGGTTTTAAGAGAATAATTAAACCCTAGTCAACAGCTTTCCTGGGTACACTCTAAGCATTATTAAGCATCCTGAGTGTGTCCAGTAAAGCTGTTGTTTTATATATAAAATGACGGTGTAATGGTTAAAAAACAATAAACAATTCATAAACACACTTTGAAAAGTATTTAAAGTGTGTGTGTCAACACACATTTTTTCTATTTTTCCTAAAATTTCTTTCTTTCTTTCTTTCTTTCTTTCTTTCTTTCTTTCTTTCTTTCTTTCTTTCTTTCTTTGTTTCTTTCTTTCTTACTTTCTTTCTTTCTTTTTCTTTCCTTCTCCCTTCTTTACCACTGAATTTGTCCGACATTTTCGGCTACACTATCATACACAAAAACTCAAAACTTGGCATGATTGTACCTCCATACAAAGAGTTGGGCCTTTCTATACAGAGTAATGAAGATGTTTAAAATTATGCAAATTAGGGGCATTTAAAATTTTAAAACTTGAATATCTTCAAAAGTATAACAGATAGAGATGCCATTCCAACTTCAACTGGGGGTTATTGACCATTGCACATCTAATGAATTTAAAACAAAAGTTGTAGCAATTTTAATTATGCTAATTAGCAAATTTGAAATTTTTAATCTTGAATATCTTCAAAACTATCATAGATAGAGAAGTCATTTCAAATTCTAGGGGGGGGGGGGTAATGACCATTGCGCATCTAATGAGTCTAAAACAAAAGTTGTAGCAATCTAAATTGTGCTAATTAGCAGTATTCGAAATTTTCAATCTTGAATATCTTCAACACTATAATAGATAGAGATGTCATTTCAACTTCAGCATTTGAAAATTTTAAAACTTGAATATCTTCAAAACTATTATAGATAGAGATTAAATTTTAACTTCTACTAGGGAGCTATTGACCATTGCGCATGTAATGAATCTAAAACAAAAGTTGTAGCAATTTAAATTATGCTAATTAGCAGTATTCGAAATTTTCAATCTTGAATATCTTCAACACTATAATAGATAGAGATGTCATTTCAACTTCTACTAGGGGTTTGTTGACCATTGCGCACATAATGAATTAAAAACAAAAGTTGTAGCAATTTAAATTATGCTAAGTAGCACCATTAGAAATTTTGAATCTCAAATAACTTCACAGCTATAATAGATAGAGATGCTTTTTCAACTTCTAGTCCTGTGTTATGGAATAGCTGTACATTGCCACACCAGTGTGCTTTGAAGACACAGACACTTATTTGCTATGCAGCAAATAATCTCTTCTAGTTCTAACTTTTATTTGTTTCATTCTAGCTAGGGTAAATGTTCGTGGACTCACCAATTCTATGCATTCCACACGCCTATACACAAGCCAAGATTTCAAATAGGGGTGTAGGTGTATAATCTCCAGGCCGTAAATGGTCAGTGTAAAAATGTTAAATAATAAGGTGCAAAATGTATTTTTAATACAGAAACAAAACTGTAAACCATATCT